>CM068373.1:196653110-197173254 GCA_034769895.1 Magicicada septendecula | reverse complement strand
AATCTGTCAAACGCTTCAAACTTCCATTGTAAACAACAGTTTGCTAGTACTATTACAGTGTATTCCCACAGCTGTCAATGTGGAAGTTATGTGAAACGAGTATACTGTGTAACTTCTGCAAACATTTTGACTCTGAGGTTTCATTAAAATTTTAGCATTCAATTGATAAGCAGTTGTTGTTTCCTTCTCAAAATAATTCTAAAATTATGTCAAAAGTCTTATAATTTCTGGTAAATAGGGATTTAAAAACAAAGTCTGTGTCACATAAGTAACATGGTATGACAAACTGATAAAAAAAATTGTGGACACATGTTTTTATGGCTTCAAAGAAAAGTGTACCTTTATGGGGAAAAAAAATTCCAGGAATCATCAGTATAGTTAGCACTGTAGGTCGAATGCTCTTCTGTACGTTAGCTCATTCCAATTACATATGCAGAAGTAATGTGACTTTTCTTCTACATAAGTGGTCTCGGTATGTCATTTCAACCAAGAACACTTTATTGTATTAAATGAAGTAGGTACCTTGCCCAGACTAAGATATGGCATCCTCATTGGTTAAACTGAGGTCTGACAATGGGAAGACATTATTTATTAATAAAGATATGTGCATTTAATCTAAAAGTGTCCTTAATCAGTTGTTATTCACTTGTGCTAACTTGTGAGTGATGTAGATTTAGACTGCCAACTTGTTTTCATTTGTTTCAGGTGTTAACAAGATCAATTTATCCATCATCTGACAAATGGAAGAGATCAAATTTGAGGACAAGGTATAAAGTTTAAAAATAAAAATATATTTTTTTCTGTTTAATGTATGTATTAAATTGATACACGTGTTATATACACGTATCTTATACACACATTCATTTCTTATATTAATAATAGTTTATTTATCATTATATTGATTTATAATTAATTGCTGTACAGAATATGATTTATACATGTATTCTTTTGTGTAGGGTCACATTGACAATATGCATTTTCCATAACCTCCTAACTTTCAAGCAATTCTCTTCCTCCCTCGCCCAATTTAGACTTGTAGTCTGTTTGTTAGTTGCAAAGTAGCTTTAAACATTTTTTTTTTTGATCTGCCAGTCCTTTGTCTTTGTGTTGGCCAATTATGTCAACATACTCATACTATTCTATCATCACTCATTCTCTTGTGTTGTCCACTCTGGTAGTCCTGTCCACTGCAAGTCTTCCTGGTATTCTCCTGAACTCCATACTTGTGACATCTCATTTCGCTGTTTTGACTTGCATTGTCTCACTCCCAGTTTCTGCAGAATACATTAGTATTAGATGTATTATATGTCTTATGTTATACCTTGTATGTATTATTAGTATTATACGTCTAAAAGTCAATATTAGACATGTAATTGATATACATATTCAAACCTTTGTGATTTATCTCAAATGTTTGTTAGTCAAATAGTAAGATCCAGGCACACAACTGACTATTCTATGAGTGATCATGACTTGGATTTGAATTTTTTATCTGACCACCCGCTCCTGTGCCAAGTGGGGGGAGTCCAAAATTCACCATTTATTGCCCACTTTTAATGTTGTAACCGTTAGCTATACAATTGCTTCCTTCAGATTTTATGTACACGACCTACTCGTTCGTGGGGAGTAGAGTGACCCTTCTTACTAAGCCACGGCTCTCAAGATTAGTTATAAACAAGTCAGTTAAGGACACAGTACGCATGCTGCTTTTAACTGTATAATTAACAAACTATTAATGTAGAAAATGTGTTAATACGTTTACACTACAGTAGACAGTAGATAATTAATTACATTTGACTTAATAAATTGTTATTTTACTGTAATTCCATTAATGTTCTATCACCTCATCATAACTAATAATCTTTAATGAAACAATATATGATGGAAATCCGTTTGAAACATGTTTTTTTGTGGATAAGATCATTTATCCTTTCATATACCTTACAGGTATATACTAGGGCAATTTGAAAAGTTCATGGCCTAATAATAAAAGACAGCAGTATTTTTTCATTTTGGAATCACTTTTCATATTTCAGCATAGTCTCCATGTAGTTGAACACATTTGGTTTAGTGATGCTCCAGTGCTTTTATTCCATTCAGAAGTTTAATTGTTCTAGGTCCTCTGATAACCGTTTACTGCCGCTTTCAGTCATCTCCAGAAAAATCCCGCCCTCCCCAGGGAATTTCTGAGTTTTGGGAATAATTAAAATTCAATAGAGCTTAATCCTGAAGGCGAGTGAGTGTGGTGTTGCAACAGATTGTATTTCAGCTCAGCGATTTTTTGCCTTAAAAACAATCCTTGTCTGAGGTCTTCCATTATCCTACTACAAAAGTATCTGTTTATATACTAAACCTGGCCCTTTTTTCAAGTATTTTCATTTATTTGGTCTAAAAGGTTAGAATATCACTCTTTATTTTTTGGCACATCCATGATAATCTCTTAACAACATTCTCTTAGCCACTCAGAAAATCAAGTCATAAGCTACCTTTCCAACAGACAAAATTTACTTTCCTTTTTTTTTGTTTACATGACTGTAATTAACAATACTGCAGACCAACATGTTGCTTTACAACTGTTCATGAGGCAAATGTGGTGTCACCTGATGTCTCTGACATGTTTCTGAGACTCTTTGTATCTTCTTCTTCTTTAACTCTTCCTGAACCACCTTCTTTATCTGTGAGAGCTTACAGCATCCCACAACTGAACCGTCAACCTGGGTACTCTAGTCTCTGCCTTCCTCTGCAGTACTTCCCACTTACTGGATGCCCATCAGCAAAGTCATTACTGGGTCTCAACCAGTAGTGACTCACCACACTGTCTCATCTTCACAAACCTCTCCATTCACCTATTGTTTCCAGAACATGTTCATTTTTATTTTCTAATTACTTTGTCCATCCAGTATATTTTTAATATTCTCGTACAGCAGCAGATTTCAAATACTGTGGTTGTGTCTTTCACTTTTCCCTATTGTCTAGGTTTCACACGCAGCTTCTATAACAGCATGTTGCAAACATATAATTTGAGGAATTTCTTCTTAATTTAGAATCCAGTATTTGACAGTAGCAAATTTGTTTCTCCATTTGGGTTGTGCTCTGACACTGATTCCTCACAGTTATGTTTACCAGTTTTAATATTTACCTATTTTTGTTCCTGATTCTCCTCTTCTCCCTAATAATTTTTTATAATATTCAATAGTGTTCTCAATTTACCTTGTTTTCTGTGAGTAGAAACCATACCATCAGTAACTCTTAACTCTTATACTCTCCATGAAATGTTGTTACGGTCTTGAACATCTTTATGTTTTCCTTTACAGACTCTTATGAAGCATTCTCGTATAATGGTAATGAATTTGTATAAAAGTAAATTTTAATTCCTTGTTATTTGTAGGATGTTTTAACGGTCAGTGTAAAGAAAGAAGCAGATGGGTCATTCCATATCAATTCAACCAAAAAAAAAATCATTTTCTCACCCACCATCTCAGATTTTGATGAAACTTGGCTTATTTGTTCTCCCTACAGAGATAAGTAACCACACCAAATTTTAATCCTTTATCTCTCTCCATTTTCATTGTATAGGCTTTCAAAGTTTTGAAATTTTGGTGTTTTTAACAATCGGATGTTGCGAAACGAGACTTGCTAACCTTTTGAAAATAATTTGTAACTTTTTTATTTATCATCCAATCTTTGTGAAAGTTTGTGGTTATATACTCTAAAGTATAAGGATGGTTATATACTCTAAAGTATAAGGATTCTAGAAAAAAATACACAACACCTTCAAGTAAAACTACTAAGACTGGAAAAAATGTTTTATTTGCATCTTTGTAGTTTTTTTGGTAAAAAACATGGTTTAGCATTAAATTGATTATCACAGGAAGGTAAAGGGATAATCATAAAAACTTTTTTTCAAAATAATCCTCAATACATGGGCTATTATATGAAAAAATAAAATTGATGGGGTTTTCATTCCTTTGTTGTGTTTTTTTCTGTTAAAGGTAAGTTTTTAAAAAAATTTTATTCAGTGATTTTACTAAGCCATAGAAATTTAATTCTTGTTCAATAATTTTGTTTAATGCTGACACAAAAGATCAAATATTTTTTAACGTTATGTGCATTAATAACAAAGTCTGGAAATTTACCAAAACTGCATTCCAATATTTGTTATTTACAGTATGTACAGTCAAAGAAATTTAATGGAGTAACATTTTTTTTCTTAATTGAACTCATACACTCCTCTGAGAATCTGTAGGCTCTTCCAGTTGATGTGTGAGGAGACTCAACAATTGCAAGCACATGAGGAATTGGCATCAGGTAAATGTTCTCTCGTTTGGGCCATGAAATGATGGCGATGGTCCTGCAGGATGCAAAAATTGAACAGTCATATCACCTTCTTCTTTATTTAATTCAGTGATGATTCCAAAGTACCACAGATTGTCATATTTACAAGCTACATAACATGATGATGGGTTCAAATTTTCTTCTCTTACAAGTGATGTCTATTTATTCTTTAAATTATATGTAAAGGTGGGTTTCTCATGACTACTGACCCTCCTTGCTTCCAAGTTCCGTAAACAATCTAATGGCTTAAAGTTATGGAAACTTCTGGTTCCTGGAAGTGTTTGTACATCTTAAAAGCGTTCCACAAGGTCAGAACATATCTGATTTACAGAATCTTTAGAAATAAAATGAAAATTAACTTTGGTGATGTTGACTTTAAAAAACTCAAACAAATCTGCTAGAAATAATATTTGATGTCCAAGAGGTCTTTGTAGACTTTCCTTTCGTGCTAGCCTTTTAACAGTGCCTCCTATACCATCACACTCAGTTTTCCCATAGTTAGTTGCAAATAATGACCACTGCGCCCTGATCTTAAAATCTTTTTTGTGCAGACAAGGGTTTATAAAATTAAAATTATTTTTATATTGGTCTGCACAGCCATCACTGAAATAGTGGATTTTTGTAACATGTGAATACTTTTCTTTAATGAACTCTGTCACAATTTCTTGAATTTTGTAGACCATAAAAATATCATGTTTCACGTCGTCACATATCACACAAAGAGTCAAAACCAATCTTTCGCCTTCAATACTTTTAAGGTTAATTATAATAGGATGTACAGTGCAAGAATCAGATGTCCAGTGGTATCCTTGGGCTTCGTCGTGGTTAGTAAAAGAGTAATTTTCACTCAAGTCAATTGATACTGTGGCAACATTTGCATCAGAAGATTCTTTAAGTATCTTGAAATATTTTGATTGAGACTTTGCAACGTAAGAGTGTGGGACAACTTTTTCCAATTTAGATGAAAGGTCATCAATAAATTCACCAATTTTTGCAGAACATGTAATCATTTGTGTTCTGTCAGTTGATATCCATTGATTAAATTCAATGGTGTTGTCTTCATCACAATCTTCAAATTTTGTTTGTAAAACATTTGTTAGATTTTCTTTGGGTGGGCAAGTTTTTGTGATTATACCTTTCCCTTTCTGTGATATTTGTTTTAATATAGGGCATGTTTGTTTTATAATCACTTAAAATTTTAGTTTTATTAAAAAAAAATACTTAAGACCTTTTTAAATGTCTATGGCTTAGTTAAATCGCTGAATAAAATTTAAAAAAAAAAACTTACCTTTAACAGAAAAAAAACAACAAAGGAATGAAAACCCCATCAATTTTATTTTTTCATATGATAGCCCATGTATTGAGGATTATTTTGAAAAAAAGGTTTTTATGATTATCCCTTTCTCTTTCTGTGATATTCAATTTAATGCTAAACCATGTTTTTTACCAAAAAAAACTACAAAGAATCAAATAAAACATGTTTTCCAGCCTACGTAGTTTTACTTAAAGGTGTGTATTTTTTTTCTAGAATCCTTATACTTTAGAGTATATAACTACAAAATGTCACAAAGTTTGGATGATAAATAAAAAAGTTACAAATTATTTTCAAAAGAGTAGCAAGTCTCGTTTCGCAACATCTGATTGTTAAAAACACTAAAATTTTAAAACTTTGAAAGCCTATACAATGACAACGGATAGAGATAGAGGGTTAAAATTTGGTGTGGTTACTTATCTCTGTAGGGAGAACAAATAAGCCAACTTTCATCAAAATCTGAGATGGTGGGTGAGATGGCCTGGTTGAATTGACATGGAATGACCCAGATCCAGAAGAGGCTGAGACTGAACAGGTAATGTGCCTAACCATTATTTAGTCCATAGCTAATGTGTTAGGTTGTTCCATGTCATGCACCACTTGATTTGGATCACATTCGTTTGTAGATATGTAATTAAAAATCAACAGAATACACAAACTGTATCATAGTGTTGTGTACATATAAACTACATGAGATTAAGTAAGTAAAATCGCACACTCGTGTGAGCGCGTTTGCACACACACACACACACACACACACACACCATGTAGGTACAGAGTATGGATATTTATTGCAAAAATTGATAGGTGATTCTATATATTTCATATTTAGTATTGATCACCTCTTTATATAGTACTCTATAAATCACTGAGAAGATAAAGTAAAGTTTATAATTGTTCAATTTGCAGGATGTATTCCCAGTTATAAATTCTGTCCTAAAAGGTGAACTGCATGTAAAAGAAGAAATCAGCAAAGAAGAGAATGAACAGTTTGTTGATCAGGTATTGTACATAGTTATAACTTTGTTTATAGTAACAAGCATTTATTGTTATAATGAACATCATTGTTGTTATTTGTAAACTTATCGGTTAAAACTGTTGGAGACCGTTTGGTGTCCCATGGTAGTCATTTTTATGTGCACTTTCAGTCCATACAATTTAACCATAACATGTACCAGTACCACATGGCAGGAAATTTGAATTTTTGTGACGTCAGGGGTGTGAGTACGACGTGACCATGGTGGGAGTAGAATGTGACTGAAGTTGGAATATCACGTGGCCATGGTGGGAGTACCATGTGACAAGCACCATGTGGGGGTACCACAGCACTGGTGCGAAGTGTAGTGATTGGTCGGCCATGTTTAATATATGTCACATCATCATATAGCAGAATCAGTTGTGATTGGTGTGACACCGACTACCGCCATGGTGTGGCCAACATGTGATAAGGGAGAAGAAAATTCCCTCTAGGTTAAAGAAGGATGTGTGAGGGAAAGTTTAGAGTTGGCACTACCACCAGTGTGTCTACATCATGGTGGGAACGGATTTATGTTCCCTTAACAAGTGTATCCAACGTGTCTGTGGCCATCTTGTCCTCTGCTTGTCTTGATTTAGTAGGGCGATGTCATGCGAGGCATAAAATTGTGTAACTTAATGTATACGTGTGTATGAAAGAAAATTAAGTGGCCAGTTCACACCTGGTTTCTTCTTCTTGTCTTGTTTTTTCTACTTTCATAAATAAGGTTAACATTCATGGACATGTGTGTGTGTGTGTGTGTGTGTGTGTGTGTGTGTGTGTGTGTGTGTGTGTGTGTGTGTGTGTGTGTGTGTGTGTGTGTGTGTGTGTGTGTGTGTGTGTGTGTGTGTAAAACACTGTCTTGACTGCTCTTCTTGTCTTTATTGTTGCAGGTTTTTTTTCAGTGTTCAAAAATAAGGTTAATCTTCACCCAAATGATTAATGAGTGTTAAGGAAAAAGAAATGTGTCTATGGGCGTGTTGTCTGTCTGTATAGAGATAAAATGTGTGTGGGTTGGGTAGCCTTTGCGTAAAAGCACCTTGATGTATATGTCTACACATAGATTTTGTGTATTGTTGTAACCTAATGAAAACAATCATTCTCCTCGCTCACAGTGCGAAACAGTATGTATGAAATAAAACACGACATCAATCGTGTATAAGTTGTAACGTTTTATTACTTTTACAATAAATCCCCCCCACATGACTTCTACTTACCTTGTGTGATCTTTTTATGCACCAGCCCTGATTACCCTTTACCCTGACTTACCAAAAACAGAAGATTCCAAAATTACTTGTAGGTCGCCACAATATTTTTAAACAAAGGAGAAATATGAAACCTTAATACATTTTCCCCTTTTTGACTTTACTTACCAGGTTCGTTTAGGCGAGATTTTCTATACAGGACAGGTTATGTTAAACAGGCGTAATAACTACTCTCGATGCATGGTTATACCACTAAACAAATCTTATTTATTTTAACACATTCGTCCTTAGTTATCAACGTTGTAATACAAAATTATACTACGAAAATTCTTTGAATTCCAATCATTAAAGTTAAACCCTCAAATGAAATTTACTAGTCACAAAATTACTATACATAAATCATTAAACCAAAACCATTACAAGACATATCAGTACTTTGATCATTCTCTCTCTCTCTCTCTCTCTCTCTCTCTCTCTCTCTCTCTCTCTCTCTCTCTCTCTCTCTCTCTCTCTCTCTCTCTCTCCCCCTCCCTCCCCCCCTCTCTCTCTCTCTCTCTCTCTCTCTCTCTCTCTCTCTCTCTCTCTCTCTCTCTCCCCCTTCTTTTTCTTTTGAGATCTCATTTTAACTGGACATTTTTATAAAAAATAGAAATTGATATAAAATTTTATTTTGTTTTGGCCATTTAATTCTGTTCTTTCTCTTTTACGTAACTGCACATGGTCCGATTCGTAGCACTGCCTGTTGAGAGATGCTTTTTTAATAAAACCACTAAGTTAATCTTGTTAAAACGGTTATATTATCACCACTGTCACTAAATTCTTGTTTTAGTCGGTTTTTATTTTTTCTTACTGCTTCATTCTTCTTACAACACTTTATTAGATACGCCGATTATAGCATTTTCGGCCTATCACAAACGCCCGAGGCTACGGTTAAATTACGTTTTCCCAGTATGAAGGTAGGCTGCTGACAACTGCTATTCAACTGTCTCAAGGTGTTGGGCGTTCGTCCGGTTGCGTGCCAATGTATGTGTTTTATAGCGTCTTCTCTGATTGGCCGGCATGTTCCGATGCTCAGCCGGGAATCCTTATAATTTTTGCTGCCTGTTGAAACTGGCGTTTTCCTTGATTCACGGATGGCACAAATTAGTTAATTGCATAATATGTCTGGACTGGCTGACTCCAGAGACAAACACAGACGGGTGTTTTGTAATAACATAGTTATATGTCGTTGGTTAAAACGGGGTACCCTAAAGGTCCACACTGACTGCTTTGAGATTTCTAAAAATTATTTAAGCCCCTGATCTGCCCCGTTACAATAACCCCCCCCCCAATGAGAGGTTTTATGCCGAAGCATAAAAACTCTCATTGCAGGAAACCTAAGAGGATCAGTGAGGATATAGCGCCGCAGCCCCCCTTAAATCCGTACTAACATCGTGGGTACGTACCCCCCTAGTCTGGTGGCTGTGCTGCACCTATCCGACCTTACTGGACTTCTCAACTCGAGATCCCAACACCATAAAATCAGACAGGCACGTCACCACAGTATCACCTGACTCTGAAATATTAAATTAAAATAACAACTGGTGTTTCACTATCCCATATCCCCAACTGATACGTTTCCTCTTAGTCGTCCTGGTATGTCATTAACAAAGTACTGGTTTGGTTTTTTGCAAAGTACTGGTTTCTTATCTAAGTTGTTAATATACAACAACCCTTTATGGTGCACTCTTAAACATAATACAACATACAAGTAAATAATAACAACCTTACTGTCGACTACATGTTACCTGCACAAAAATACAGTATTACCCACTGACTACAGCTCAATCTTAAACTATAATTTTTTTTTTTTACTACTAACCCCAACCCCCCTTTTCCCCTTAGCCCTGATACCCTGTTACCTTTGTGCAAATTACCTCACAACCCTCGCCGGTTTTGGTATTAACACGGTTGCATAAAGATTTCATTTTATGCCCTAGCAGTAATATGGCCAGCACCCTTCCACACACACACTATTACCCCCGCCTGGACTGTAGCGTCCAGTTGCCTCCGCAAGGACTGAAGAGGAAGGGGTGAACATTTTTTCTTTCATTTCACCCCATCCTTGCTTCGGCGTTACAATAAAATTCGGTATGGCTGGTCTATTTAGTACCAGTAATCCTACTTCAGTAATTATTAATGAGCCCTTGGGCGGTCTATCATCTCTTTCGGTGCCTAGCCTTGGATACAAAACATTTTTAGTAGATTCCCCTAAACTACCCCCCAATTAACATTCACAGTACACCAGGTTGACAAGAGACAAGCCATGATCTGGTTACAATAATTCTATTCATGCTGGCTATAAATTAACTACTCCATGGTCACGGTTCGGTGAGGCCGTGGCCGCATTTAAACGAGGAATCTACAGTTACACATACAACACAGGTTTATTATCTTTCCCTGTTTACATCATCAGTTGAATACACAACTTGTTTTACAAACCCTAACTCAGCATAAACACTCCTAATCATATCAACACAAACATTTCCTTCAGTTTTCAATTTAAATAAATAGTAAATTATTATAAATAAATCACCTTATATCCGTCGTGTGACTTCGTTACGTCGATTAAAATGACGCGTTTCGGAACATCTGTTCCATCATCAGATAAAATCGCTCTATTGAGGTCGTTAAACGTTAAAAACACATGTTACACATAATTGTCCACTATGTAATTCGCTTGCTTCCTAAATGGTGCGCACCACGACGAAGCCGATCGGACACACTCATTCCCCGATTGTCCGATCGGTCTTCCGATGTTGAGTGTCCGATCGGCTTCGTCGTGGTGCGCACCATTTAGGAAGCAAGCGAATTACATAGTGGACAATTATGTGTAACATGTGTTTTTAACGTTTAACGACCTCAATAGAGCGATTTTATCTGATGATGGAACAGATGTTCCGAAACGCGTCATTTTAATCGACGTAACGAAGTCACACGACGGATATAAGGTGATTTATTTATAATAATTTACTGTTCATACGTGACTTGGATACCTAGAACTAATATGCATTTTAAATTAAATAAATATTTTAGTCATTGCATCTTTTATTTTACAATTCAAATCAAATTTCCAATCAAAATGAATTTAAATTCATTGCTGAAATTCACATTTTAACTTAATTTAATTCCTACTCAAATTTAATTTAATTACCTCCTTTGTTCAAAACAGTTTAAGTTACTTTGATTACATTATTCGAAACAAATTAACTCCATTTAATTACATCTTGTATTTATTTTATTTCATAATAAAATTCATTTATGGCAATGTTGCATCAAAATAAAATATTATTGTCATTACCAACACAATAACTATAAACATTAGTCATACAAAATTCAAAGTACGTGTCAACCGCATATCAGCTGAGGCACTACCAGAATATCAGCATAACCTTAACACACTACATTTAACACCAATTCAAAGTTATTTACAATTTTCGTCATGTCCTGTTATTGTTTACCACAAATCATTATATAAGTCAGCCAAATAATTACCATTAACTCAAATAATTAAATGTTCATTAGTAATAAATGTCTAACCCCCGTCGTCGAAAATTAGTCTTTATGTTATTACCACACAATTCATTTTTATTTAAATTCATTATATTACTATTATAATCTAATAACCATAAAAATTTGTTTTTTCCATTATACCATAATAATAATTCCCAGGGTCATCCCCCATTATTATTTTATCATATGCCATGTCTGCATCCAGTCTCCATTAGTATTTTCTGTCACACTTAAATAGTTTATATTTTCATCATCATAGCCATCATCTGTTACTAGTACGCTAATCCTCACAACAGGTAAGTGTTGATTATTATCAACCTCAATGTAATCATCGTTTACTACTACACAAGGTAAGTCTCTATTATTTATAATAATTCTCTCATTATTTAACTTATTAACTAATCCTTTACAACCTCTATTCAACTTAAATGTCTATCACTATTTCTCTCTTTATAATCCCTTTCCCAGACCCATTTCACATTCTCACTCCACTCAGAGGGTAATACCACATTATTTAAACACCATCTGGCCTTACCAGATTCACAAAAACACTTTGTTGGACCATTTGCTGACCCATTATTACCCAAATGTCCTGGTGAGGATCTCTTATCCTCATAAACCACTTGTAAAGTCTTTGCTCCACATTTAACCCTAGAAAAATTTTCCCCTGTTCCCACTCTGCATTTAACCTTTCTTCATACTCCCTTTCTAACTCATCAATACTTATCACTACTCCATTACTAACGCCAACTGATTTTACACCACTATTATTTCTTAATGTATCCTGCATAAATACCTCATTATCAACTACTTTGTTATTATTATTCACCATTATTTTACCCTTGTTAATTATTTCCTCATCATAATTAACCTTATTACTCACCTTGTTTACTGCCACCTGTTTTGCATTTAAACTAACCCCATTATGATTCGTAATTCTCTCCCCATTAGAATTCTCACTTATTCTAACCACATTATTACTCACCTTGTAGCCTTATCACTTGATTATTCGTAATCATTTCCTCATTATAATTATAGTTGTCACTATTATTTCCAGTTACCTTATCAACTATAACCTTGTTCGCACTTAAACTAACATTTTTCTGATTATCACTTGTATTAACCTCACCTACCTCGTTTTTTATGTCCACTGCACTTAAATTAACACTGTTATTTGTAAAAGTATCATCATTACTACCTCCACTATCATTATTCAATGTACCACTCTCTGTCACCCCACTCACCATTATGTCACCATTTTCACTTGTGATATCAAAATAACACTTGTAAATGTTAGAAGTTGGGTGATTATTATTTCGTTAGGACATTTAGATCAGTCCAAGTGAGTTTAGAAGGGGAGTTGAACAAAGTAAGATTGTTGTGAATAAACGTAAGGTAAAATCTGAGTATTGATAGTGACACAGTAGCTATGGTGAAAATATGTAGAGTAATGATTGATATATTGAGGTAATAAATAAATGGAGATATTTTGTAAATGAAAGTGATGTAATGGGAGAGTAATTAGTTGATGGGTAATTTTGTAAGGGGGGTGGTGTGATAAGGAGTCCTCAATTCTTTCTCAATTAGCGCCGGAAAGGTTACTACTTCCCCTCACTTCATCTAATTCTTTTCCCCCCCACCAATCTACCCCCTTTTACAACTACAAAGAGAACTTTACATAAGGGTAGAATGATGCAAAATGAGTTGAGTAGTAAGTTAGAGATAGAGAATGGTTGGTAGATGTTTTGATAGATGGGTGTCATACTAGTTAAAGCTGTTAGTGGGTATTAGAGTCAAAAGGGGGGTAAGAGTATATATATGAATGCCCAGTTAGTAAAGCAAAAGTATTAGGAATAATTAAGTCACCCAAACTAATTGAGAATGAAAATGTTAAAGAAAGAAAGTCATAGTCAAAATATAAAATTAATTGAAACAAGTGACAGATTTTAATAGAAGTTGAGAATAATATAAAGATATAAAATGTGTAATTTTTGGTCAATTTAAATGTAAATTTGATTGTCTATTGTAAGATAATAATAACCATGTTAATTTTGAATGTCTTATTTTATTGTGATGTATTATGTTCAAAGGTAAAGGATTTTAAAGATGGTTCATGTATTTCATTATGTAGCTCTGTGTAACATATGTATGTCAAGGTCATTGACTTGACCCAGAGAGATCAGCTGATGGTTGATGTTATAGACAAGACCAGTTTCTAGCAATTGATTGATGCAATTTTGTCATTTAATTGAATTAAATGATTTTAAATGTTTATGAATATTGTGAAAAATATATTTTGATAAATTTAAATTTTTTGGGGAAAAAAAATTATTTTTCATGCCTGCCATATAGATGAGGTTTTGAGTTTCAAGTATATTATTGTTTATGTGCGTTACTAGTGTTTATTGAATTATATTGTTTAGAATATATGTATAAACAAATGTTAGAGTAAGTGAATTCATGTTTTAATAAGGTGTTCAATTTGTTTTTCTTTAGGATTGTCATGAGTAGTGAAGAAAATTGATAGAGTGATAGATTCATGTAAAAGATTTTTTATTTTTTGATTTTGAGAAAGTAATGGAGATATAACAGTTTGATTTTAAACGTAAATGAATTTTTTGAATTTAAAGATAAATATTTTTTGAATTTTAAATAAAGAATTTGTTAGGATGTATTAATGAATAAGTGTACGCGCCCAGTACTTGCTAAAGGCAGCCCAGTGTGCATGATAAGGGGGAATATATCGGTTGAGGATCTGGTATGGTACAAGGCCAGGTTTGGAAATTTTAGGGGTGGAATGTTAGATGGTTAGGTGCGCTGTGGTGCGTGTCTGTTCGATTTTATGGTGTTGGGATCTCGGATAGAGAAGTCCAGTAATCTCGTTCAGGTGCAGCCAGAGTCACCGAGCTAGGGGGGTAGTTTACCCAGGATGTGTTAAGAATTAATGGGGGGTTGTTGGCACCATATCGTCACCGATCCTCTTATGGGTTTAGCAATGAGAGTTCTTCTGTTCCAGCAGAAGATCTCTCATTGGGGGGGGTATTGTAACGGGGCTATTTTGAAAGGTATATTTTTCATTCAATTATTTGGGACTGATTTGTTTGGACACCCTTTACAGTCACTCAGACATGCTTGTTGGACACCCTGTATACAATTCCGTGTCAGTCCGTGCTTGACGCAGAACGATAACGTTGGAATGCAGCTGTAAATGTGCGCCCGTGGGCCTCGACAATAATCTCGACGCCAAAGTCGATCAACAGAACGGAACAACGTGGTTAATTAGACCAGACCACGTGAGCGGCTCAGCCAATCACAGTTCGAGCTGGCGGATGTAGCCTGAACCAACGTGCTTTGTGGCGTCAGGCAGTCGGCAAACAACATCTATAAGTGCCAGACGCGAGCTGTGTGTGCGTCCGCCGACTGGACACAGTTTCCATCTCGCCCGCATATAAAATGTGAATATAGAACAGTGTTTGTGGTTACGTAGCGGCGGCTCCGGCCGATTCGACATAAAAGGCTCGGAGCCAAAAATTTATTAAACTTCCCAGATATGGAGTAAAGGGTATATAAAGTGAAACAAATAAAACGTAAAAGCAGTGATAATTAAATTACGTAGAAATTTAATCCGCAGAACTTTTCAGACGTAAACAGTGAACCAGCAAAACAGAAGACTTCCAACATTTTACATCTAGATTGGCAGAAAAGGAAAAACGATACGTAAATTCATTTTAAACAATTAATAAATTTTTTTAACTAAAAGAGCTAGCAATGAAATAAATGGGGTAATAAACTGAATGACTGTGTGTGTGTGTGTGTGTGTGTGTGTGTGTGTGTGTGTGTGTGTGTGTGTGTGTAAATACTGGGCTGCTTTATGTAATATAAGATGTCTATTTTAAGTATTGTCTATCATATGTCTATTTTAAAATTTATTTCTATCAGATTGTTTCAGTAATAGAATATTGAAAGAATGTTTTGTCTTAATTGTTGAAGAAGAATTGATAACATGATTTGAGATAAAAACCTGAAAACCGCTTATAGCATAGAATAAAATTTTAGTTTCTTTTTATAAACGCGAGTTGCGTATGTTATTCAAATAACCTTACAATCATACTTGCATTGCACCGTTTGTGTGATGTAACTCTGGGCTAAAAGAAGATTTAAAGGTAAGTGGGTGATATATATATTTATTGATATAAATAAGTGGGTGATATATATATTTATTGATATAAATGTGTTAAAAAAAAGTAACTTCACAGATGGTGCCACGAACAGGAACGAATTTTATCAAGTAAATTTTATATATGAAATTCCACACCTACGGTAAAACACAAGTTTGATTTCAAGGTTGAGTAACAATACGTAAAACATTATGTAGCATACATAAAATGGTACATCAATGTTCAAGTGTTAAGAGTTAAGTGGTAGATGTTTTTATGTAAACAAAGGTAAATCAGTAAATTTATAAAAATGGCAGGAAATGATGAAAGCATTGTAAATGAAATAATTAATTTTGACGAATCAGCTGTTATAAACTGCCCCAAAGTACATTCAACACCCAATGTAGGTAAAGACAATAAAATAGAAATAAGTGTTACAGATGAAACAAACACGACAGAGGATTCGGGAGTCCAGTTAACTCCAACCTCAGTAAAATGTAACAAATTAGACAATGACATGATGAGTGTTTTACTAAATCAATTCGATAAAGTGAACTGTAAATTTGACGCTAAATTTGATGAACAGAGTAGAAAATTTAATGAAATTAAAATTTGTATCAATGAGGTAAAAAATCAGTGTGTGAGTAAGTGTAACGAATTGAAACAAGATATTGAGAAAGTGGTAGAGTCAGTAGGGGAACAAATTAAAAGTAAAGCAACTCAAATAATTAATAACAAGGTGAGTAATAACGATAATTATAATAGAGAGGTAACAAGTGATAACAATGATGTTGAAAATGATAATATAATTAAGAGTGTGGTATCAGAGAGTGATACATTGAAAATAGTTAGTGAGATAGTGAGTGAGAGTGAGAGAGTAATGGGTTGTAACGGAGTAGTAATTAGTGTTGATGAATTAGAGAAAGAGTGGGAAGAGAATTTAGATGAAAGTTTAGATGGGCAGAGGGCAAATTTTCCCCTAGTTTATGGTGAAACAGAGGTTTCACAGATGTTTAATGAGGTCAGAGTTTCCTCCTATAGTTGTATGGAAGACGAGGTGTCTTCAGATGGTCCCTTTATTTTTTGTGATGATCTTGGAAGTGCCAAGACATATAGTAAGTTTG
Organism: Magicicada septendecula; assembly: GCA_034769895.1. Taxonomy (NCBI): domain Eukaryota; kingdom Metazoa; phylum Arthropoda; class Insecta; order Hemiptera; family Cicadidae; genus Magicicada; species Magicicada septendecula. Next base: position 197,156,554 of record CM068373.1, on the reverse strand, counting down.
TGTGGCCCTTTGCATGGAATGAGATAGTTCAGGGGGGTAGTGGCAGGTGTTGTGATGATGAAAGATGTTTTGAGAGAGAGTTGTGTGCAGATAGGGAGATAATAATATATCAGTTAAAGAGAAATTATAAAGAGTTGAGAGAGAGGTTAGAAGTGGTGAAGATAAACAATATAAAATACTTACCTTGCGAAATAGAGATAAATGAATATTTTGGTGATACCTTTATAAATGATAAAATAACTTACCTGATGTTAACCAAAAATACTGATGGAGACTGGACAAAAATAACTAATATTGACAAGGTTTATGAAATAATAAAAGGGAATAATCCTATAAACTATAATGGTACAATGAATCACAGAGTTAATGGGGTATTATAATAATAATAATAATAAATTGAGTGTGAATAAGAATGAGAAGTGTTATAAAAAAATAAGACTATTATACAACGATGGCGGTTAGATAAGAAATCAATAAATGAACATTTTAAATAGTTTAATTTGTGGTTATGACCTTGCTGAATTAGGAAATGAGGTGTGGAAAACAGAAAAATAATGACAAAGATTTGTAAATAAATTTTAGTGAAATTAATTGTGTTTGTATTGTAACAAGTATGTAATGTAAACAGTGTGTGTAGGTAGTAGAAATTGATGTAATAATAATAATAATATTTTAATAGACCAAATAAATAATGAGAGTTGATGCTAAATGAATTGTAATTGTTTTGATAATAATTGAAATATGTTGTGTTCTTGAATAATTGATGGAATTAAAGTAATTTGAGATGTTTAAATATTTTTGATTGATTTAAATTGTTGTATAAAGAAATTGTGGTGATGAATTTAAATTATTTTATGAGATCTAAATTTGACAATAATTAATAAATGAATAAATAAATGTTAAATTGTGTCTAGTTTGTGGAATAACATGGTTGTTAAAATGTTTCAGAAGTTACATGGAGTTATTGGTGTTTGGTGTTTATATTTTGTGTTTGTGACAGTATGTGAGTGATGTACTGTCAGTATGAATTTTATAATGCAATTTAAATAAAGTAAAATGTTCAATGTCTAAATAGCAAATTTTAAATGAAATGTTATAAAGAAAAATCTTTGGAAAAGTTAATGGTATAGTAAATAATAAATCATTGATAATTAATTAATAGAAGTTCAATTGAAAGTAAAATATAATGTTGATAATTTTATATGTAAATGTAAGGATGTAAGTTGTGTAATTTCTGATCAACCTTAAATATGAATTGTTTGTTTTAATGGAATAATCGCAATGTTAATTATTCAAAAATACCAGTGTAATAGATAGGCTGTTTAGGAGTAAGTGATTTAAATGTGATGTGATGTGTGTACTGATTTCATAAAAACTTTGCTTATACTTAAAAGACTATTTCAAGTATATAAGATGGTTATCAGATTCTGTTTAGTATGTTTTATTGTGTCATTATTGTTTTATTGTGTCATTATTGTTAGTATGTTAGGGGTAAGAATTTATAAACATATGCACTTTATATAATTGTAAAACATAATATAGTAAGGTCATTCACCTTGCCAAGAAAATCAGCTGATTGCTGGAATTATAAATGTAGTATGTCACTTCTAAATGATTTGCAAATATTTCAGTGTAATTAAATGTTTTTTGAATATAATGAAAATTGAATATAATTAAAGATTGAATAATAGATTTTCAATGTGTTGAAGAGGGTGTGAATTAAATGGTAAAATGAATGGAGCTAGTTTTGAATTTTCAATGCTTAATGTAAGGTATAATATGTGGTAAATGTTAGAAGTTGGGTGATTATTATTTCGTTAGGACATTTAGATCAGTCCAAGTGAGTTTAGAAGGGGAGTTGAACAAAGTAAGATTGTTGTGAATAAACGTAAGGTAAAATCTGAGTATTGATAGTGACACAGTAGCTATGGTGAAAATATGTAGAGTAATGATTGATATATTGAGGTAATAAATAAATGGAGATATTTTGTAAATGAAAGTGATGTAATGGGAGAGTAATTAGTTGATGGGTAATTTTGTAAGGGGGGTGGTGTGATAAGGAGTCCTCAACGAAAAGCGTTGTGGCGGGAAGGGAACCGATTAGCGCCGGAAAGGGTTACCTAGGGGGAGTCCAGGAACCAGATAAGGGAATGAGCATTGGGAGGGGAACATACATCCTGAGTACAAAGGGGTAGTGAGTATTTTTATTATAAGGGTAGAATGATGCAAAATGAGTTGAGTAGTAAGTTAGAGATAGAGAATGGTTGGTAGATGTTTTGATAGATGGGTGTCATACTAGTTAAAGCTGTTAGTGGGTATTAGAGTCAAAAGGGGGGTAAGAGTATATATATGAATGCCCAGTTAGTAAAGCAAAAGTATTAGGAATAATTAAGTCACCCAAACTAATTGAGAATGAAAATGTTAAAGAAAGAAAGTCATAGTCAAAATATAAAATTAATTGAAACAAGTGACAGATTTTAATAGAAGTTGAGAATAATATAAAGATATAAAATGTGTAATTTTTGGTCAATTTAAATGTAAATTTGATTGTCTATTGTAAGATAATAATAACCATGTTAATTTTGAATGTCTTATTTTATTGTGATGTATTATGTTCAAATGTAAAGGATTTTAAAGATGGTTCATGTATTTCATTATGTAGCTCTGTGTAACATATGTATGTCAAGGTCATTGACTTGACCCAGAGAGATCAGCTGATGGTTGATGTTATAGACAAGACCAGTTTCTAGCAATTGATTGATGCAATTTTGTCATTTAATTGAATTAAATGATTTTAAATGTTTATGAATATTGTGAAAAATATATTTTGATAAATTTAAATTTTTTGGGGAAAAAAAATTATTTTTCATGCCTGCCATATAGATGAGGTTTTGAGTTTCAAGTATATTATTGTTTATGTGCGTTACTAGTGTTTATTGAATTATATTGTTTAGAATATATGTATAAACAAATGTTAGAGTAAGTGAATTCATGTTTTAATAAGGTGTTCAATTTGTTTTTCTTTAGGATTGTCATGAGTAGTGAAGAAAATTGATAGAGTGATAGATTCATGTAAAAGATTTTTTATTTTTTGATTTTGAGAAAGTAATGGAGATATAACAGTTTGATTTTAAACGTAAATGAATTTTTTGAATTTAAAGATAAATATTTTTTGAATTTTAAATAAAGAATTTGTTAGGATGTATTAATGAATAAGTGTACGCGCCCAGTACTTGCTAAAGGCAGCCCAGTGTGCATGATAAGGGGGAATATATCGGTTGAGGATCTGGTATGGTACAAGGCCAGGTTTGGAAATTTTAGGGGTGGAATGTTAGATGGTTAGGTGCGCTGTGGTGCGTGTCTGTTCGATTTTATGGTGTTGGGATCTCGGATAGAGAAGTCCAGTAATCTCGTTCAGGTGCAGCCAGAGTCACCGAGCTAGGGGGGTAGTTTACCCAGGATGTGTTAAGAATTAATGGGGGGTTGTTGGCACCATATCGTCACCGATCCTCTTATGGGTTTAGCAATGAGAGTTCTTCTGTTCCAGCAGAAGATCTCTCATTGGGGGGGGGTATTGTAACGGGGCTATTTTGAAAGGTATATTTTTCATTCAATTATTTGGGACTGATTTGTTTGGACACCCTTTACAGTCACTCAGACATGCTTGTTGGACACCCTGTATACAATTCCGTGTCAGTCCGTGCTTGACACAGAACGATAACGTTGGAATGCAGCTGTAAATGTGCGCCCGTGGGCCTCGACAATAATCTCGACGCCAAAGTCGATCAACAGAACGGAACAACGTGGTTAATTAGACCAGACCACGTGAGCGGCTCAGCCAATCACAGTTCGAGCTGGCGGATGTAGCCTGAACCAACGTGCTTTGTGGCGTCAGGCAGTCGGCAAACAACATCTATAAGTGCCAGACGCGAGCTGTGTGTGCGTCCGCCGACTGGACACAGTTTCCATCTCGCCCGCATATAAAATGTGAATATAGAACAGTGTTTGTGGTTACGTAGCGGCGGCTCCGGCCGATTCGACATAAAAGGCTCGGAGCCAAAAATTTATTAAACTTCCCAGATATGGAGTAAAGGGTATATAAAGTGAAACAAATAAAACGTAAAAGCAGTGATAATTAAATTACGTAGAAATTTAATCCGCAGAACTTTTCAGACGTAAACAGTGAAGCAGCAAAACAGAAGACTTCCAACATTTTACATCTAGATTGGCAGAAAAGGAAAAACGATACGTAAATTCATTTTAAACAATTAATAAATTTTTTTAACTAAAAGAGCTAGCAATGAAATAAATGGGGTAATAAACTGAATGACTGTGTGTGTGTGTGTGTGTGTGTGTGTGTGTGTGTGTGTGTGTGTGTGTGTGTGTGTGTGTGTGTGTGTGTGTAAATACTGGGCTGCTTTATGTAATATAAGATTTCTATTTTAAGTATTGTCTATCATATGTCTATTTTAAAATTTATTTCTATCAGATTGTTTCAGTAATAGAATATTGAAAGAATGTTTTGTCTTAATTGTTGAAGAAGAATTGATAACATGATTTGAGATAAAAACCTGAAAACCGCTTATAGCATAGAATAAAATTTTAGTTTCTTTTTATAAACGCGAGTTGCGTATGTTATTCAAATAACCTTACAATCATACTTGCATTGCACCGTTTGTGTGATGTAACTCTGGGCTAAAAGAAGATTTAAAGGTAAGTGGGTGATATATATATTTATTGATATAAATGTGTTAAAAAAAAGTAACTTCACAGATGGTGCCACGAACAGGAACGAATTTTATCAAGTAAATTTTATATATGAAATTCCACACCTACGGTAAAACACAAGTTTGATTTCAAGGTTGAGTAACAATACGTAAAACATTATGTAGCATACATAAAATGGTACATCAATGTTCAAGTGTTAAGAGTTAAGTGGTAGATGTTTTTATGTAAACAAAGGTAAATCAGTAAATTTATAAAAATGGCAGGAAATGATGAAAGCATTGTAAATGAAATAATTAATTTTGACGAATCAGCTGTTATAAACTGCCCCAAAGTACATTCAACACCCAATGTAGGTAAAGACAATAAAATAGAAATAAGTGTTACAGATGAAACAAACACGACAGAGGATTCGGGAGTCCAGTTAACTCCAACCTCAGTAAAATGTAACAAATTAGACAATGACATGATGAGTGTTTTACTAAATCAATTCGATAAAGTGAACTGTAAATTTGACGCTAAATTTGATGAACAGAGTAGAAAATTTAATGAAATTAAAATTTGTATCAATGAGGTAAAAAATCAGTGTGTGAGTAAGTGTAACGAATTGAAACAAGATATTGAGAAAGTGGTAGAGTCAGTAGGGGAACAAATTAAAAGTAAAGCAACTCAAATAATTAATAACAAGGTGAGTAATAACGATAATTATAATAGAGAGGTAACAAGTGATAACAATGATGTTGAAAATGATAATATAATTAAGAGTGTGGTATCAGAGAGTGATACATTGAAAATAGTTAGTGAGATAGTGAGTGAGAGTGAGAGAGTAATGGGTTGTAACGGAGTAGTAATTAGTGTTGATGAATTAGAGAAAGAGTGGGAAGAGAATTTAGATGAAAGTTTAGATGGGCAGAGGGCAAATTTTCCCCTAGTTTATGGTGAAACAGAGGTTTCACAGATGTTTAATGAGGTCAGAGTTTCCTCCTATAGTTGTATGGAAGACGAGGTGTCTTCAGATGGTCCCTTTATTTTTTGTGATGATCTTGGAAGTGCCAAGACATATAGTAAGTTTGTGTGGCCCTTTGCATGGAATGAGATAGTTCAGGGGGGTAGTGGCAGGTGTTGTGATGATGAAAGATGTTTTGAGAGAGAGTTGTGTGCAGATAGGGAGATAATAATATATCAGTTAAAGAGAAATTATAAAGAGTTGAGAGAGAGGTTAGAAGTGGTGAAGATAAACAATATAAAATACTTACCTTGCGAAATAGAGATAAATGAATATTTTGGTGATACCTTTATAAATGATAAAATAACTTACCTGATGTTAACCAAAAATACTGATGGAGACTGGACAAAAATAACTAATATTGACAAGGTTTATGAAATAATAAAAGGGAATAATCCTATAAACTATAATGGTACAATGAATCACAGAGTTAATGGGGTATTATAATAATAATAATAATAAATTGAGTGTGAATAAGAATGAGAAGTGTTATAAAAAAATAAGACTATTATACAACGATGGCGGTTAGATAAGAAATCAATAAATGAACATTTTAAATAGTTTAATTTGTGGTTATGACCTTGCTGAATTAGGAAATGAGGTGTGGAAAACAGAAAAATAATGACAAAGATTTGTAAATAAATTTTAGTGAAATTAATTGTGTTTGTATTGTAACAAGTATGTAATGTAAACAGTGTGTGTAGGTAGTAGAAATTGATGTAATAATAATAATAATATTTTAATAGACCAAATAAATAATGAGAGTTGATGCTAAATGAATTGTAATTGTTTTGATAATAATTGAAATATGTTGTGTTCTTGAATAATTGATGGAATTAAAGTAATTTGAGATGTTTAAATATTTTTGATTGATTTAAATTGTTGTATAAAGAAATTGTGGTGATGAATTTAAATTATTTTATGAGATCTAAATTTGACAATAATTAATAAATGAATAAATAAATGTTAAATTGTGTCTAGTTTGTGGAATAACATGGTTGTTAAAATGTTTCAGAAGTTAAAATTAAATTAAATTAATTTCAATTGAAAGTAAAATATAATGTTGATAATTTTATATGTAAATGTAAGGATGTAAGTTGTGTAATTTCTGATCAACCTTAAATATGAATTGTTTGTTTTAATGGAATAATCGCAATGTTAATTATTCAAAAATACCAGTGTAATAGATAGGCTGTTTAGGAGTAAGTGATTTAAATGTGATGTGATGTGTGTAATGATTTCATAAAAACTTTGCTTATACTTAAAAGACTATTTCAAGTATATAAGATGGTTATCAGATTCTGTTTAGTATGTTTTATTGTGTCATTATTGTTTTATTGTGTCATTATTGTTAGTATGTTAGGGGTAAGAATTTATAAACATATGCACTTTATATAATTGTAAAACATAATATAGTAAGGTCATTCACCTTGCCAAGAAAATCAGCTGATTGCTGGAATTATAAATGTAGTATGTCACTTCTAAATGATTTGCAAATATTTCAGTGTAATTAAATGTTTTTTGAATATAATGAAAATTGAATATAATTAAAGATTGAATAATAGATTTTCAATGTGTTGAAGAGGGTGTGAATTAAATGGTAAAATGAATGGAGCTAGTTTTGAATTTTCAATGCTTAATGTAAGGTATAATATGTGGTAAATGTTAGAAGTTGGGTGATTATTATTTCGTTAGGACATTTAGATCAGTCCAAGTGAGTTTAGAAGGGGAGTTGAACAAAGTAAGATTGTTGTGAATAAACGTAAGGTAAAATTTGAGTATTGATAGTGACACAGTAGCTATGGTGAAAATATGTAGAGTAATGATTGATATATTGAGGTAATAAATAAATGGAGATATTTTGTAAATGAAAGTGATGTAATGGGAGAGTAATTAGTTGATGGGTAATTTTGTAAGGGGGGTGGTGTGATAAGGAGTCCTCAACGAAAAGCGTTGTGGCGGGAAGGGAACCGATTAGCGCCGGAAAGGGTTACCTAGGGGGAGTCCAGGAACCAGATAAGGGAATGAGCATTGGGAGGGGAACATACATCCTGAGTACAAAGGGGTAGTGAGTATTTTTATTATAAGGGTAGAATGATGCGAAATGAGTTGAGATAGAGAATGGTTGGTAGATGTTTTGATAGATGGGTGTCATACTAGTTAAAGCTGTTAGTGAGTATTAGAGTCAAAAGGGGGGTAAGAGTATATATATGAATGCCCAGTTAGTAAAGCAAAAGTATTAGGAATAATTAAGTCACCCAAACTAATTGAGAATGAAAATGTTAAAGAAAGAAAGTCATAGTCAAAATATAAAATGAATTGAAACAAGTGACAGATTTTAGTAGAAGTTGAGAATAATATAAAGATATAAAATGTGTAATTTTTGGTCAATTTAAATGTAAATTTGATTGTCTATTGTAAGATAATAATAACCATGTTAATTTTGAATGTCTTATTTTATTGTGATGTATTATGTTCAAAGGTAAAGGATTTTAAAGATGGTTCATGTATTTCATTATGTAGCTCTGTGTAACATATACGGGTAAATTATTGGTGATAATATGCAAATTATTATCATAAATTAATATTTGTAATTGCTTTAATTGTTAATGATGTAAGGGTTAATGAGTAGACCCTTCATCAGCTAATTACCACCACGTAATTTAGTTACAAATCTACTGTTTTACTTAGGTTGCTTCTTTAATATTAAATTATAATAGTAATGTGACTCGTGAATAACACAGGGTTATTGAGAATGATGAACGCATTATTGATTGATTACTTAGGTACTAATTTATTATATGTTAAACATTTTGTATTCAACAACAAACATATAAATATCTTCTTGGTACCTGTAAATACATACAACATATATCAAAACATAAATTCTTCCTTAATTGTTTCCTGTAAATACACACGACATATAAAATGCATACAATAAATCAAATAAATCAAATAATATTATTCTACCTAATGCGTTTATTCACCCAGATGGATGGCTTTAATAGAACATAAATATATATACTGAATGCAACCTTCTTTTACTAACTTTCTCATATTTTCTCAGGGTCAGATTCTTGGAAAGAGACAGGACAGTAGTAAATTATGTTAACCAGATCATAAAAGAATTACTTGATTTAGCTAATCCGTTAATCCATCGGCGCTATCCCCTGGTGATGATGATCGTTGATGATGTTGCTCCATTGGATGCGATGGTGATGATCACTTTCACTTGTCACACACTCGCGTCGCTAACAGAATAGTGTTTTGTGTTACTCTATGTTCACACGCTCGAAATTGTCTCCGCGTATATGCATGTTTGGTTAATTGTTCTGTATGCTCTTTATATGACTACGCAAAGGTATTATTGTGTGGCTAGTTAATATTTCCTTTAAATAAAAGTGTCTTGGTTGTAGTGATTTGTAGATAGGATTATAACATTAACGCACATCGTGAATTACTGTTCGCTATACTGTTTTTTAATATGTACCATTATATATTCTTGGTTAAAGAAAGTTCAGTTCCATTCGCGTACTTTGAGAATGCACGGTAGTTTGATATGCCGATGCACTTCGAAATTCGCGTGAATATTCTTAGTAGAAATACGGCACTGAGTATACTTGCGAGATTGTTTATAACATTATTGTTATTATAAGACTTTCAACGTTATTATTTCACTGCCGAAAATTGTAACGTGACTTCCGAAATTATTATAAGACTGCTGAAAATTTATAATAAGACTGACGAAAATTGTATTAAGACTGCCGAATTTTAGAATGAGACTCCCGAAAATTGTATTAAGACTGCCTCGTCCCGCGTTCGACATGTACTTTTTATTAACATCTCCCTACTCGAAAATTTGTCTCTGGCTTGTCCACGCCTAAGATCACCATGATAAGCTGAAACTGTACCCTCTCTCGATGTCGTTTCCCACCATGTCGAAGTCTTCCAGTCTTCTACCCTCTGATTCGTTCTTCTGTTAGTTGCTATGGAAACGGGCCTCTTTCCCGCACTCTCTCGTGGAATACTTCGTCCTGATAGGTAGCTAGAGATGTCCTTTGAGTCGTCTTGTCCAGGCGTCACTCTCGTTCTAGGAAATGCAAGCTATTTTCCGCGTGTCAATCAACCCATTGTGCGAGTCTCCTGCAAGGGTTTACTCTAAATGTCTCGGTTATTGTTCGTTACTGAAACTCTGTGTCATGGCAATTAACAGTTTTCTATCAAGTGTCGACGGTTGTAACCTCCACGCTTTCTCGTCGTAAATTCTAGCTTGTCACTTAAGTGAATACCCCGCTGTGAGTTGGCGCTGGTTCTCTTCATAGTCTGTTGTTTGGATCTTTTCTAAAGACTGCAGTATGTCCTGAACCCTTTGTCTCTCGTCTCGTTTTTTGTAAAGTGACCTCGTTCCTTAGCTGCACCCTCGACACACGCTCGCTTCAATTCTGCGTAAACGTCCGGTCGAGCCAAGTACATTGTTCAAATAGTTACGGTGTCATAATTATCCGTTGGCACTCTCCTGTCAACTTAAGTGTCACTTCTTATTGTTGCCTCGCACTGAACGCGCGTCTATTGTATGATAGGGCATTAGCTGTCACCTACCCCAATTACTTTGTTTTATGGCTCTGTTCTTAGAGTTCTTGCCACCATAGCGTGAGAATAACTGGTCAAGTGTTAAAATTAAATTTTTAATTTTTGACTGCTATATAGTCCCCAATGTGGATTTAATGAAGTGACCTCAGGGAACAATTGAATCCACATTCTGCGCCCTGTGTCGCCGTGTCCACCTTCGTCTATGATAAACGTCTCTCGATGACCTACTTCCATGATGTATCGCACTTGGTATTCCCCCCTTTTGCTTAGGTCAATTACCTGAATTTATTGCCATCCATTTAGATTGCCTGAACGCATTTTACATGACGCTTGCACGAGTTATTAGTATAACCGTGTTTACATCCTATCATAACAATATATAAATACTCAATAAATGTAGAATTAGCTACAAAACGATTTGACGTTTTTCTTAAAGAATAGATATTTAATACATTAATAATGAAATAATATAAAATTCAATTATTTGAAGACTTTGCTTCACGTAATATATTAAAGAAAATACTTGATTAAGTGGTCCAAGTATTCCTCTAGTTACCTCTATTACATAATAGCATCATGATTTTGATTGATAACAGTGACGATCAGTGTATTGTTATCTCTAAACTACATTACAATCGATCCTATTAACTAAACATGTACATATATTCTTAAAGTAACCATTAAGTAACCTTACTCTAACATCCATTTAAAATTGAGTATAATAATTATACATGACTTCGCCAACATGATTCGCTTTACATGTGAAATATTGATCTATGTTGACCATTCGTATTCTTTCTTACATTTATTACACCTGTGACAATTTATTGCCGTGTAATTAGATTAGAAATTTATAAAGAAAATGTCCTCTTATTCACCAAATTCCATTATAAACGATTTTAATCAAAGTGTTCATTCACTTGTATCACTTAACACATTGTGAGTCCCTTTCACATATATTATTCCTAAAGATTTACATAAAATATTTTTAAATTAAAATTTACAATACATGTAGTATTTTATTTATGGTTGGCTAGTCTGAATGAGATTCCCGCGTCAATAGCCCTAGCGTATGTGACTCGACTCATCAGCTAACACCACCAGATATTCCTTTATTTTTCTTGTAGATTATATATCATCCTTTCGTTCAGGGTATTTCTTGATTTGCTTGATGTTATATTTTCCTCGGACCTTGTTTACATCTTCGCAATCGACGAGTTCGTATGTTGCGTCTCCAAGAATCTGGTGTATTCTATATGGTCCACTATATAGTTCGTAAAATTTATCAATCTTCTTTTGAATCGCATCGGATTGATAGTAAGTTCTTATTAACACCTTCTCTCCGACCTCAAATCTAGTAATCGTTTTATTTTCATTAATTAGCCTTGCTTGTTTTTCTCTTTTGTTCTTTATTTTCATGAATATTTTGCTATTATCGGTTTTTTCAATTCCGATAATATCTTGGTCTAAATATTTCTTCCAAGCTCTCGTTGGTTTCTTGCCGAGGTGTGCTTCATAAGGTGTTACCTCTATGGTGTCGTGGTAGACCTCGTTGATGCAGCTCTCGATTATTTTGACGTATCGTGACCATTTGGTATGCTGTTCATGAACAAAGATTCTAAATAAATTGCCAAGTTGCCTGTTGACTCTTTCAGCCAAATTAGCACACGGGTTTCTTATAGCTGTATATTTAGGTTGAATGTTCATCTCCCTCAGCCCATTCACCCATCTTCCGGAAGTGAACCGAGTTCTATTGTCAGTAAGTACCGCTTTTGGATAACCCATTTCTTCGCAGTACTGTTTCATTCTCCTTAATGTAGTTGTCGTGGTCGCTCTTCGGAGTGTAAACAATCTGACGTATTTTGTAAAGTTGTCAATAACTACAAACAGGTATTTAACTCCGGCAGCAGCGGTTGGTAAAGGTCCGTAGTAATCAGCACTAACGAGTTCACCCTTCCCTAACGGTGTAAACGCTTTTGTCCCACCGAACAACATCCGGTTGCCAGTGTCCTTACATTTCTGACACACATTACACGTTTTTATGTGACCCTTCACTTTCTCCTTCATCTTGTCCATTATGAAATGCTTTTGTAATGTTTCAGTGCATTTTTTCGCTCCTAAGTGTCCGTACATACGATGTATTTCAGTGATTAATTTTACAGATACGCTATCTGGTACATACAACTTCCAGTCGTTCTTGCGTCGCCTGTATAATTTCCCATTTACATATTTATAGAATTCACTCAGTTCATTATCTATACTTCCTACGCTAATTTTATCAATAATGGTTTTAAGTTTGTTATCGTTGAGTTGGTATTTCCCAATATCTCGAATAATTCTACCCACCTCCTTGTCCATTTTAATTGTTATGTGATTAACCAAGTATTCGTAGCTGTCCTTGTTGACTTCTTCTGGTGCGGCGTCTGTTGGATTTCTACTTAGAATATCAGCAACGACGTTGTCCTTACCTTTACAATGCACAATGTCGAATTTATACTCTTGAATACTTAGGATCCATCTTGTAATGCGGGAATTGTTTAAATGACATTTGTGTAAGAATGTCAGTGCTTTGTTATCAGTGATAACGGTCAAAGGTTGTCCCAAGATGTAAATGCGAAACTTCTCTAAACATCTTACGATACATAGTAGTTCCTTTTCTGTAGTAAAATAATTCCTCTCGGCTCCTTTAAATGTTCTACTTGTGAATGCAATGACTCCTATTTTCCCTTCTTCATCTAACTGATACAATTGACCGCCATATGCGACATTACTGGCGTCACATTGCATGTAATACCTTTGATTAATCCGTGGAAATTTTAAAATTACAGTTTCAATGAATAATTCTTTAACTTGTTGAAAACAATTATTCAACTCCGGTGTCCAAATGAACCTACATCCTTTTTTCAATAATCCAAGTAGCGGTTGTGTGGTCTCAGCATACTTATCCGTGAAGCGGTTATAAAAGTTGGTGAGTCCCAAAAAACCCTTCAGCTGTTTCTGATTTTTAGGAATAGGAAACTTCATAATGGCGCTTATCTTCTCTTCCGTCGCCTGGATTCCCTGCGTTGTCAGGCGATATCCTAGGTACGAGATTTCCTGTCTGAAGAATTGTGACTTTTCTAAACTTATTGTTAAATTCGCTTTTCTTAAATTCTCTAATAATAATTCTAAGTGAGCTAAATGTGTTTCTATAGTATTGGAATAACATAGACAGTCGTCCACATAGATAATAGTGTTTCTTTTTACTTCTTCTTCTAATACTACATCTAAACCCCTTGTTAATGCCGCTGAACTTGTGCTTAATCCAAAAGGTGTGACCATAAACCGGTAGCACTTACCCTCATACATAAAGGCTGTGAAATCTCTGCATTCTGGTTTTAATGGTACCTGCCAGAAGCTACTGGTCAGATCGACTGTAGACAAGTACTTCATCTCACTGCACCTTGCTAATATGTCATTTATCGGTGAGGCTCCCTCGTAGTCCGGGATCGTCACACTGTTGATTTTCCTTGCGTCCAGACACAATCGGACCCTTCCATCCTTCTTTATCACAGTCACAAGTGGATTTACGAATGGGCTGTTGCATCGTTCAATCACCCCAAAACATAACATTCTACTTATTTCTTCTTGAACTCTCCCTTTGTATGCAAGCGGAACTGGCCAACCCCTCTGGAAATATGGTGTCCTGTCTGTCACTTGGAATTCGTGCGCGTATCCGTCGATTCCTCCGGGGCACTCCCTGAATAGACTCCTATTTCTTACTAAAATTTCCTTTAGTCTTGTTACTACATTCTCATCTCCACAGTCGATATTTTCCACCTTTTCGTCAATACTCCACATGATTTCTTCATCTTCTTCTCTGCTTATCACCGCCATATGCATGATTGGTATCGCATACTCTTCTTCGTCAGCTTTCCCTTTCAGTTTGATTTCTCTTCTCCCTATATCTATCCGACATCCGGTTTCTTGTAGAAAACTCATCCCTAAGATACATGGTTTCATAAGATCCGGGATAACTAAAAACACACATTCGCTCTTAACTCCGTCTAATTCTATGTCACATAATATTTGTTTCTTAATTATTTTCGATTTGTTTCCTACTGCACTAATGACAAGGGTGTTGGTCATTGGCAGTATTTCGTACGGTTCTATATCCTTCTTATTTTGGTTACACCATGATTCTGATATTCCGTTAATCAAACATCCGGTATCAATAAGAGCTAAAACAGTTATATCATTATTAAATTTTACAATTACTTCAGGACACTTTATTACACGTTGGGTAATTTCTTCTTCATCGTCATACAACAAGTCATTTCTTAGATCCGGTAAAAGTATATGTACATTATTGGTAGTGTCATTTTCCGGTGAATTGGCTATCTCAATTACTGTGCCGCGTGATTTTTTTTTTTATCTTCCTGGGTTTGTCGTTTAGGTTCTATGCCCGACTTAGACGCACCCTTGTTTACGAAATTCATAGTATTTATGGTCTCCCCTCCGGCATTGCGGTTGTATTGTGTGCGAGCGGTCACTTTCTCACCCCATTCCCGCCTGGGTCTGTCATCTCCTCTCTCTCGCCGACTTTCACTTTCTGCCTTCGCTGTATATTGAAAGTCCTTGTTATTGCGTGGTCGAATCTGTGTGTATTCGACGATCAACGACTCGAAATTCGGGATTGTATTTATTCCCCTTGTGACAACAGCTAACTGCACATCACGGCTAAAGTGTTTTGCGATCTTGCGAATCAATTGTTTATCCGTTATCGTAGGCGTCAGTTGTCTACACTCTAACAGAATACGCTCAATGTACTGAATAGAGCTTACTTGTCCGTGCCAGTCGAACCTTCCATACTCAAGGTGGTCTCTAATTTCGTCTTGACGTTCTTGCCCCCAGTATTTCTGCGTAAAAGCTTCCTTAAACTCCTCAAAAGTAGTCACCTGGTTCCTGATGACATGCCACCAGATACCAGCGTCCATCTCGAGGTGTCTCCCAATCCATTTGATACCGTCGTTAGGGTAATGTGTCTCCTGTAGTTCCGATAGCTCCTTTAAGAATTCCATTGGATATCTATCGGTCCCATTATACTTCAGATCGTGGTGTTGCGGTCCATTGATTCGGTGTCCGTTCCCACACTCACTTTCAATCAATTGTCTTTGCAGGCGTTCTTGAGTTTCCTTCATTTTTGCGATGTGGCACTTCAGTTCTTCGATTCGTACAGTTTTTTCTTTTGACGTTTCGTCTAATTTCTGCTCCGTTGATCGTTGTTTGTTATTAACTTCTTCAAGTTTCTGTTTCACGATGTCATTCGTGTGCCACTGCTCCTGCTGCTTCTGTTGGATCGTTTCATGAAGTTCAGCTGCTAATTCTTCCTGTCTTTTGTTACTGTCTTTAATGTGCATTTCTATTTTGTTGTGTATTCGTTTAATGCTTGTTTGTGTATTCTGGATGGCTCCTTTCCACTCTTGGCGGTCTGTTTCGCGTGCCTCCCGCATCTCTTCGTGCTTCTTATCTGCGTCTTCTCGCAATTCCTTAATTGAGTCTTCTTGTTTCTTCTGTATTTCGCTAAACTTCTCCTCCCAGGCCTGTCGGTATTCACGTACTTCCGACTGCATCTGCGCTATTTGTTCAGCTACCTGTTGTTTCATTTCTTCTTTGTTTTGGTCGAGCTTCTCGCTTACTAATCTATTATTTTCACTAATTTCTTCACGAATTAATCTATTGTTTTCATTTTGTTTATCAATTTTCTCATTAATTATTCTATTGTTTTCATTTTGTTTATCAATTTTCTCATTAATTATTCTATTGTTTTCACTAATTAATGTCATTAGTGTTTGTAGGCTCACTTCTTGATGTGTAGGCGACAGTCCCCGCGCCCTATCATCTGGAGTCTCCACCACACTGTCTGGATCACTAGGTGTGTTGCCTTCCTCGGTATTAGGCATACCTAACTGATTGTTGATCTCAAATTCTACACTATCCGAATTACTGGCCATTTTTGCCCTACTGCGCGTGATCATTCAAACTAGCCTCTACAATATGAATTATCTCTATCTTATTCTAAGTTAATCTAATCTACTGCCTGCTCTTTACCCAGACTTATACGTGATATTCTATCGCGTATCAAGCCGTGCGGATGGGCGCCAATTTTATACGGGTAAATTATTGGTGATAATATGCAAATTATTATCATAAATTAATATTTGTAATTGCTTTAATTGTTAATGATGTAAGGGTTAATGAGTAGACCCTTCATCAGCTAATTACCACCACGTAATTTAGTTACAAATCTACTGTTTTACTTAGGTTGCTTCTTTAATATTAAATTATAATAGTAATATGACTCGTGAATAACACAGGGTTATTGAGAATGATGAACGCATTATTGATTGATTACTTAGGTACTAATTTATTATATGTTAAACATTTTGTATTCAACAACAAACATATAAATATCTTCTTGGTACCTGTAAATACATACAACATATATCAAAATATAAATTCTTCCTTAATTGTTTCCTGTAAATACACACGACATATAAAATGCATACAATAAATCAAATAAATCAAATAATATTATTCTACCTAATGCGTTCATTCACCCAGATGGATGGCTTTAATAGAACATAAATATATATACTGAATGCAACCTTCTTTTACTAACTTTCTCATATTTTCTCAGGGTCAGATTCTTGGAAAGAGACAGGACAGTAGTAAATTATGTTAACCAGATCATAAAAGAATTACTTGATTTAGCTAATCCGTTAATCCATCGGCGCTATCTCCTGGTGATGATGATCGTTGATGATGTTGCTCCATTGGATGTGATGGTGATGATCACTTTCACTTGTCACACACTCGCGTCGCTAACAGAATAGTGTTTTGTGTTACTCTATGTTCACACGCTCGAAATTGTCTCCGCGTATATGCATGTTTGGTTAATTTTTCTGTATGCTCTTTATATGACTACGCAAAGGTATTATTGTGTGGCTAGTTAATATTTCCTTTAAATAAAAGTGTCTTGGTTGTAGTGATTTGTAGATAGGATTATAACATTAACGCACATCGTGAATTACTGTTCGCTATACTGTTTTTTAATATGTACGATTATATATTCTTGGTTAAAGAAAGTTCAGTTCCATTCGCGTACTTTGAGAATGCACGCTAGTTTGATATGCCGATGCACTTCGAAATTCGCGTGAATGTTCTTAGTAGAAATACGGCACTGAGTATACTTGCGAGATTGTTTATAACATTATTGTTATTATAAGACTTTCAACGTTATTATTTCACTGCCGAAAATTGTAACGTGACTTCCGAAATTATTATAAGACTGCTGAAAATTTATAATAAGACTGACGAAAATTGTATTAAGACTGCCGAATTTTAGAATGAGACTCCCGAAAATTGTATTAAGACTGCCTCGTCCCGCGTTCGACATGTACTTTTTATTAACATCTCCCTACTCGAAAATTTGTCTCTGGCTTGTCCACGCCTAAGATCACCATGATAGGCTGAAACTCTACCCTCTCTCGATGTCGTTTCCCACCATGTCGAAGTCTTCCAGTCTTCTACCCTCTGATTCGTTCTTCTGTTAGTTGCTATGGAAACGGGCCTCTTTCCCACTCTCTCATGGAATACTTCGTCCTGATAGGTAGCTAGAGATGTCCTTTGAGTCGTCTTGTCCAGGCGTCACTCTCGTTCTAGGAAATGCAAGCTATTTTCCGCGTGTCAATCAACCCATTGTGCGAGTCTCCTGCAAGGGTTTACTCTAAATGTCTCGGTTATTGTTCGTTACTGAAACTCTGTGTCATGGCAATTAACAGTTTTCTATCAAGTGTCGACGGTTGTAACCTCCACGCTTTCTCGTCGTAAATTCTAGCTTGTCACTTAAGCGAATACCCCGCTGTGAGTTGGCGCTGGTTCTCTTCATAGTCTGTTTGGATCTTTTCTAAAGACTGCAGTATGTCCTGAACCCTTTGTCTCTCGTCTCGTTTTTCGTAAAGTGACCTCGTTCCTTAGCTGCACCCTCGACACACGCTCGCTTCAATTCTGCGTAAACGTCCGGTCGAGCCAAGTACATTGTTCAAATAGTTACGGTGTCATAATTATCCATTGGCACTCTCCTGTCAACTTAAGTGTCACTTCTTATTGTTGCCTCGCACTGAACGCGCATCTATTGTATGATAGGGCATTAGCTGTCACCTACCCCAATTACTTTGTTTTATGGCTCTGTTCTTAGAGTTCTTGCCACCATAGCGTGAGAATAACTGGTCAAGTGTGAAAATTAAATTTTTAATTTTTGACTGCTATACATATGTATGTCAAGGTCATTGACTTGACCCAGAGAGATCAGCTGATGGTTGATGTTATAGACAAGACCAGTTTCTAGCAATTGATTGATGCAATTTTGTCATTTAATTGAATTAAATGATTTTAAATGTTTATGAATATTGTGAAAAATATATTTTGATAAATTTAAATTTTTTGGGGAAAAAAATTATTTTTCATGCCTGCCATATAGATGAGGTTTTGAGTTTCAAGTATATTATTGTTTATGTGCGTTACTAGTGTTTATTGAATTATATTGTTTAGAATATATGTATAAACAAATGTTAGAGTAAGTGAATTCATGTTTTAATAAGGTGTTCAATTTGTTTTTCTTTAGGATTGTCATGAGTAGTGAAGAAAATTGATAGAGTGATAGATTCATGTAAAAGATTTTTTATTTTTTGATTTTGAGAAAGTAATGGAGATATAACAGTTTGATTTTAAACGTAAATGAATTTTTTGAATTTAAAGATAAATATTTTTTGAATTTTAAATAAAGAATTTGTTAGGATGTATTAATGAATAAGTGTACGCGCCCAGTACTTGCTAAAGGCAGCCCAGTGTGCATGATAAGGGGGAATATATCGGTTGAGGATCTGGTATGGTACAAGGCCAGGTTTGGAAATTTTAGGGGTGGAATGTTAGATGGTTAGGTGCGCTGTGGTGCGTGTCTGTTCGATTTTATGGTGTTGGGATCTCGGATAGAGAAGTCCAGTAATCTCGTTCAGGTGCAGCCAGAGTCACCGAGCTATGGGGGTAGTTTACCCAGGATGTGTTAAGAATTAATGGGGGGTTGTTGGCACCATATCGTCACGGATCCTCTTATGGGTTTAGCAATGAGAGTTCTTCTGTTCCAGCAGAAGATCTCTCATTGGGAGGGGGGTATTGTAACGGGGCTATTTTGAAAGGTATATTTTTCATTCAATTATTTGGGACTGATTTGTTTGGACACCCTTTACAGTCACTCAGACATGCTTGTTGGACACCCTGTATACAATTCCGTGTCAGTCCGTGCTTGACACAGAACGATAACGTTGGAATGCAGCTGTAAATGTGCGCCCGTGGGCCTCGACAATAATCTCGACGCCAAAGTCGATCAACAGAACGGAACAACGTGGTTAATTAGACCAGGCCACGTGAGCGGCTCAGCCAATCACAGTTCGAGCTGGCGGATGTAGCCTGAACCAACGCGCTTTGTGGCGTCAGGCAGTCGGCAAACAACATCTATAAGTGCCAGACGCGAGCTGTGTGTGCGTCCGCCGACTGGACACAGTTTCCATCTCGCCCGCATATAAAATGTGAATATAGAACAGTGTTTGTGGTTACGTAGCGGCGGCTCCGGCCGATTCGACATAAAAGGCTCGGAGCCAAAAATTTATTAAACTTCCCAGATATGGAGTAAAGGGTATATAAAGTGAAACAAATAAAACGTAAAAGCAGTGATAATTAAATTACGTAGAAATTTAATCTGCAGAACTTTTCAGACGTAAACAGTGAACCAGCAAAACAGAAGACTTCCAACATTTGACATCTAGATTGGCAGAAAAGGAAAAAACGATACGTAAATTCATTTTAAACAATTAATAAATTTTTTTAACTAAAAGAGCTAGCAATGAAATAAATGGGGTAATAAACTAAATGACTGTGTGTGTGTGTGTGTGTGTGTGTGTGTGTGTGTGTGTGTGTGTGTGTGTGTGTGTGTGTGTGTGTGTGTGTGTGTGTAAATACTGGGCTGCTTTATGTAATATAAGATGTCTATTTTAAGTATTGTCTATCATATGTCTATTTTAAAATTTATTTCTATCAGATTGTTTCAGTAATAGAATATTGAAAGAATGTTTTGTCTTAATTGTTGAAGAAGAATTGATAACATGATTTGAGATAAAAACCTGAAAACCGCTTATAGCATAGAATAAAATTTTAGTTTCTTTTTATAAATGCGAGTTGCGTATGTTATTCAGATAACCTTACAATCATACTTGCATTGCACCGTTCGTGTGACGTAACTCTGGGCTAAAAGAAGATTTAAAGGTAAGTGGGAGATATATATATTTATTGATATAAATGTGTTAAAAATAAGTAACTTCACACAGTCATTTTTTCCATATACCTCCTGAACCCGTCATAGAATTTCTCCCATGTGTCTGTTAAGGGTTCTCGTGCCTCAGCCATGTTAACCTAATGTTTTATTATAATACCCTTTATATAATACAATAATTATACATACCCAATCAAAATACTCCACACACAGACTCGTTATCCAAATGTAAAAGTAAACACAATAATTTCACAAGCTCTCTCTCTCTCTCTCTCTCTCTCTCTCTCTCTCTCTCTCTCTCTCTCTCTCTCTCTCTCTCTCTCTCTCTCTCCCCCCCCTTCTGTTTGTTTTGAGATCTCATTTTAACTGGACATTTTTATAAAAAATAGAAATTGATATAACATTTTATTTATTTTTTGTCATTTAGTTCTGTTCTTTTGCTTTTACTTAACTGCACATGGTCCGATTCATAGCACTGCCTGTTGAGAGACGCTTTTTTAATAAAACCACTAAATTAATCTTGTTAAAACAGTTATATTATCACCACTGTCACTAAATTCTTGTTTTAGTCGGTTTTTTATTTTTTCTTTCTGCTTCATTCTTCTTACAACACTTTATTAGATAGGCCGATTATAGCATTTTCGGCCTATCGCAAACGCCTGAGGCTACGGTGAAATTATGTTTTCCCAGTATGAAGGTAGGCTGCCGACAACTGCTATTCAACTGTCTCAAGGTGTTGGGCGTTGGTCCGGTTGTGCGCCAACATATGTGTGTTTTATAGCGTCTTCTCCGATTGGCCGGCATGTTCCGACGCTCAACCCGGGAATCCTTATAATTTTTGCTGCCTGTTGAAACTGGTGTTTTCCGTGATTCACGGATGGCACAAACTGTAGTTAATTGCGTAATATGTCTGGACTGGCTGACTCCAGAGACAAACACAGACGGGTGTTTTGTAATAACATAGTTATGTGTTAAAACGAGGTACCCCAAAGGTGCACACTGACTGCTTTGAGACTTCTAAAAATTTTTTAAGCCCCTGATCTGTCCCGTTACAATACCCCCCCCCCAATGAGAGGTTTTATGCCGAAGCATGAGAATCATGATAGATCAGTCTTCCAATGAAGGTGGTCGCTTTATTAACAAAATATTTTTGAAGTTGAACATTTATAGTTGAAAATTAGATTCAGTCTTATCCTTTCCGGTGCTCTGGGTGTATATACACACAAACTTTTTATGTCAATATGATGCCCCGGATGTGGTAAGTCGCACGTCGTTTTAAATTGTTAAAGTGCTCAGAACGGTTTAGTACGCCTATGGCAGTGACACACGGAACAAGCATTGTGCGTACAAGATCAACGAATTGTCTTTAGTTATGAGTCAGCTGTTGAAACAAAGACAGTTAATTCCGTGTGTCTGGTGTCATTTGAAGTTGAGATAATTCACAGATGAGTTTTTGTAAACGCTGCCATTAAGTGATACGTATATTTGTTGTTGTGGCGTGTTCCTTTTAGTTACATCTGCAATTGACAGTTGAGTGTAGCTCAGGTTGTGTAATCTTTGCCGTTAACGATAAATGTAATTGTTGTTGTGGTGAGTTTATTTTTTATCTACATTTGCTAATTGACAGTTGAGTGTTTTGAGATTGTGTAATCTATGCAGTAAATGATATTATAATTGTTATTGCGGCCCATTTTGTAAATGGTAGAGTGCTCCACGCGTATATACACACGCTGCTGCTGAAAATGTGGCACACGGGCAAAAGATAACCGCTCACACGTGTTGGCAGCGAAAAGGTTAAAACATGGAGACACCTGAGATGTCTTGCATTGGTGCTGTCACCCAACAAGTTGAGTGCTAGTTGATTGGGGTTGGTGATTCAATTTCAGTTGTTAGTGTATACAATAACATTGAATTTCCTATACCAGTGAAACACTTGAATGTTGTCTTCTACACTTTTGTTCCTTGTGAGCAATGGGTAGGTTGATGATTGTTATCAGCATGTAATATGAATGATATGAGTACATCAATAATTGAATGAACGAATCAAGTTTTGTTTTTACTTGTCCTTTTTTTTTGGCATTTGTCTTTCTGTCTGTTAGGGTATATCTCACGATTACTTTTCAACACATCAAATGATTTTTGTAAACCTTGGCCTGTGTGTCTGTAACTCTACCCTACAGAACTCTATTGTTTTTGACATGGAGCCCACAAAATGTAGGTGGGAGAGTGGTAAAAATGTGTGAGGGTGAAAATTTGGAAAAAATCACAAAAGTCCATGTGGAATATCGAATTAAAGAGAACTTTAACCATTATGAATTTAGCTTCATTTTTTAAAATCTCAAAATTTTTGGATACCAGGGGCCAAAAAGTGAGGGAAAATTTTGATAAAATAGCAAAAATTCAAAGGGATTATTGGGCATATGGCATGTGGGATATCAAAGGGAATATTAACTAAAATCTGAATGTAGTGGTGAGATTTAGAAATTTCAATATTTTGGAATGAAAATTTTCAACACAGTAGCCTAGAATGGAATCAAAAATTATTAATATCCGGCCGTGGTCAGAGTAAAGAATATTTTAACACAGATTAGATGTTTAAAATTTTTTAGCTGTATTGTATGCTTACTATACAGTTGTTACATTTCTGAACAAAAATAGGGTGTTTTTAATTAAGAAAGTTGTGTTAGTGGTTATAATCGCTATTGTCAGTCCATTGTTAAGCAGCAGGGAAATGGGCAGTAGTCGGTACAACTAATTGGAGGAATGAAGCGCGTAGACAATGCACAAGTTATATGCATCACAAAAACAGTGGGAGCTCAGTATACTATCTGAAATGAAGACAGATAAACCTGTTTGAAATGATATGCTGTCAAATCCTTATATGTAGTGCCATTTCTCCTGTGTATATAGTTTGCTACAGTCAACAAAATGACCTATCACATGACTAAAAACCATAATGGCTGCCACACAGTTAACTCTATGTGGGCCACTCTTTATATACAAATCAATCATAAAACCTGTTTAGACATGTGAGAGACAACGATGGGACATGCAACAACATAATATGCTTGCTGAGTTGAAGAACTTGCTCGCTATTTTGAACAAAGTACATTTATTACTGAATGAACTTTTATATTACATTATTTTCGATTAGCAGAAAATCCTGATTACCATATTTTTTTGAACAGAATTAACACTTTTGCACACCACTATAGAAAAATTATTCCGATTAGAGCTTTCAAGCTTCACAGCTCATTGTCAGATCGGAAATAACAATAATAGGACTAGACAACTAACTTCTTTATACCCACTTGTCCTACCACTAGCATACACATTTTCATAAACATGCTATAAGTTAAATGTCCTTTCTGGCTATTATTAACTAGCGAGTTCAGTCAGCCATGTTGGTACTTTTACATTTCTTTCTAGTACATTCTGTGTGTTGTGTGTATGTTTTTTGTGTACATTCTTTTTAATACCTAACGTTTTAAATCCTTTCTCATTTAGTATTAGTATTCATTAAATTTTCTAACCCTTCCGTTCTTTCAATATTTCTAACTCCTCTCTACGCCTTATTTTAACTGTTACTCACTACTTTCAAAATTCCATAGTCTTCTAAAGGATTAACAAACTTATTGTTCTCTTCAATGAAATGTCTTGCATATAACGAATTTGTTGTTCTATTACCTTCTCCACATTTGTGGTTAGATAACCTGCATTCGAATTTCCATCCTGTCTCACCTAGGTACACTTTGTTGCATTATTTACATTTTAATTTATAAACTCCGCTTCTCTGTAAGATTGGGATGTTTTCTATGTTTATTTCGTATCTTATCAAATACTGTTTCAGGTTTTTAATTGCTATATCTACTCGTATATTTTAAAACATTGTATAATTTTTCTGGTATGTGATCCTACATCAGTGACCGTGCATAATTCTTTTGTTTTGGTTCATTTTTAGCTTTTTGCATGTTAATACTTCCCATAACTTTATCCACTATGTTGGTGTTATAGTTATTGTCCTTTACAATTCCCTTTATCTTTTTTATCTCCCTATCTTTTGTTTCTGTCTCTTTTAAGCACCTGTAAGCTCTATAACAAAATGATTTGATTTGCACCACTTTATTTGTTGTACTTCATTTCAGATAATATACTGAGTTCCTACTGTTTTTGTAAAGTTTATAACTTGTGTATTGTCTAGGTGCTTCATTCCTCCAATTAGTTGTACTGACTGCTGCCCATCTCCCTACTGCTTAACAATGGACCGACAATCTCTTTGTAGATGCCCAGGTTCCTCATATATAAAAAGCTTCTTCCATACTTTCTACCTTCATACTGTGGTGCCGAACTTTTAAGACTCTGCCTCTTATTCTTCATCTTAATCATTTGTGTCATCACAATCTGTTAGTGTGCGCACTTTATGATTCGCCCAACCAGACACTGACTTGGCGGCCTCATGGGTATAAGATTTGTAGCAAAATCAGTGTAATTGTGGTTACTATTACATTCAAACTGCCGCATTGAATGTAACAATGTGTGGCAGTTACATTAAAATTAAAATTTTTATACATTTCAAAAAACAAGCAGTTTTACAAAAAAAGTAGTCCGTTCCTCGGTGTGGAACTGTTCGTAAGGTGATCGCACTCAAAATGGTAAGTATAGTGGAATGGTATGTAAGGATGTGTAGCCATGTTTGTAGTATGCATGTGTGAGGGCACCAAATTATTATATATATATATATATATATATTGCAACGAATCACAGGATCATGATAGGCGGGGCAAGTCATATATTACACAGACAATGGACATTCATATTACATTGGTAGATGGTTAAGTTTGGTTGTTATCAATTGTATTTAGTAAGGTTAAGGGTTTAGTTTAAAGAAGACTGTGCATTATTATTTATGGTGATTCATGTACTGTGTTAGTGGAAATGTGCGCGCGTGCGCGAGTGGGAAATGTTTCCCGTGCGGTGCGTGTAGTATTATCGTTGTTTTGACATTAGCTGAACTGAGACATGTGTATCGCTACAATCCCTATACCTGTCGGACTATTGTTTACGTTCTTGTATATTATTAGTATGTAGTCAGCATGCATGAGATACGAGTAGTCTGATTACCGCTATGCATGCTGTTTCAAAGTAAATGCACTCTACTGCATGAAAAGTGCTTGGTCACTTTACTAACCATGTGACTTCCATCCACCAATAGAATGCGGACTGGTGGTTGGAAATTTTCTTAAGCCTGTCGTTACACAGGCAGTTCTTCTACGCCATCTACCGCGAACGGGTCGTGCACTCCTTGTACAAGAATTCTACCGCTTGCAAGGTGCTGTAAAGCCTATTCGTCGTTAGTGAAACGAGAAGGCTCAGAACTGTGTATGTAGTACATCTGCACACAGTAGTGTTTAAACGCATTACGCGTATAATTACGGCAGTTCTTCTACGCCATCTACCGCGAACGGGTCGTGCACTCCTTGTACAAGAATTCTACCGCTTGCAAGGTGTTGTAAAAACTATTTGTCGTTAGTGAAACGGGAAGACTCAGAACTGTGTGTGTGGTACATTTGCACACACCAGTGTTTTAACGCATTGTGCGAAAATTTACAAGCAGTTCTTCACTGCTGCTACCGTGAACGGTACATACAATTCCTTGTACAAGATTATACCGCTTGCAAGGATCTGTTAAGACTTTTCGGGGATAGTAACGCGTGTGACGCATAACAATTGATTTTATATCTTTACGCACGATATTAATATTGTAGTATTACGTGTGTAAGAAGTGAGTGTAACTGTTTCACTGTGCGAGATTTTCCGCAGTGACAGTAGTATAAATTGTTACGCAATAGTTCCATCAAGACGTTTCCGTGCTAGTGCAAGATTTCCTCATAGGGTGGTCTGCTGATCGCGGTAGACCTTGATATTCGCGAGAACACTTGAAGAAGCCGGAGAGGTATAAGCTCAATATACCGTTATTGATTAAACTCACTGTCACCTGAGATATTACTTGGTCTTAAACTCTATATAAGTTTTGCGAGTGATAAAATCCGTAGTACCGTTGTGTGTGCGAAGTGTCGGATTCATCGTGGGAATTGCAGGACATCAGCCCAGCTGTTACAGGACATCAGCCCAGCTGTTACAGGACATCAGCCCAGCTGTTACAGGACATCAGCCCAGCTGTTATAGGACATCAGCCCAGCTGTTATAGGACCAGCCCAGCTATTACAGGACATCAGCCAAGCTGTTACAGGACGCCAGCCCAGCTGTAAACGTTTCTGGTGAAACGTCTGTCATTTGTAAGCCACACCTGACGATCCATCTATACCGCAAAGACCGGCCCTTCTCTTCAACAACATCATCGTGGGAGTCTTCTTATGTAACGTATCACGTCTTGCGTATGAACATTATTTAACACTTTAAAAGAAAGACTCTATATCAAACATTACATTCTGTACATTTCAAATATACCATATAAACTATAACTTGTGTTTGTACAATAAATAATCTTAAACCCTCCAATATAGACTTGTAATTTGAAATACACATACTATCATATCCTATGCGCCAATAGTTTAGTAATTTGTGTTGTCGCATAGAGATATTATGATAATCCTGCAACGAATCACAGGATCATGATAGGCGGGGCAAGTCATATATTACACAGACAATGGACATTCATATTATATTGGTAGATGGTTAAGTTTGGTTGTTATCAATTGTATTTAGTAAGGTTAAGGGTTTAGTTTAAAGAAGACTGTGCATTATTATTTATGGTGATTCATGTACTGTGTTAGTGGAAATGTGCGCGAGTGGGAAACGTTTCCCGTGCGGTGCGTGTAGTATTATCGTTGTTTTGACATTAGCTGAACTGAGACATGTGTATCGCTACAATCCCTATACCTGTCAGACTATTGTTTACGTTCTTGTATATTATTAGTATGTAGTCAGCATGCATGAGATACGAGTAGTCTGATTACCGCTATGCATGCTGTTTCAAAGTAAATGCACTCTACTGCATGAAAAGTGCTTGGTCACTTTACTAACCATGTGACTTCCATCCACCAATAGAATGCGGACTGGTGGTTGGAAATTTTCTTAAGCCTGTCGTTACACAGGCAGTTCTTCTACGCCATCTACCGCGAACGGGTCGTGCACTCCTTGTACAAGAATTCTACCGCTTGCAAGGTGCTGTAAAGCCTATTCGTCGTTAGTGAAACGAGAAGGCTCAGAACTGTGTATGTAGTACATCTGCACACAGTAGTGTTTAAACGCATTAAGCGTATAATTACGGCAGTTCTTCTACGCCATCTACCGCGAACGGGTCGTGCACTCCTTGTACAAGAATTCTACCGCTTGCAAGGTGTTGTAAAAACTATTCGTCGTTAGTGAAACGGGAAGACTCAGAACTGTGTGTGTGGTACATTTGCACACACCAGTGTTTTAACGCATTGTGCGAAAATTTACAAGCAGTTCTTCACTGCTGCTACCGTGAACGGTACATACAATTCCTTGTACAAGATTATACCGCTTGCAAGGATCTGTTAAGACTTTTCGGGGATAGTAACGCGTGTGACGCATAACAATTGATTTTATATCTTTACGCACGATATTAATATTGTATTACGTGTGTAAGAAGTGAGTGTAACTGTTTCACTGTGCGAGATTTTCCGCAGTGACAGTAGTATAAATTGTTACGCAATAGTTCCATCAAGACGTTTCCGTGCTAGTGCAAGATTTCCTCATAGGGTGGTCTGCTGATCGCGGTAGACCTTGATATTCGCGAGAACACTTGAAGAAGCCGGAGAGGTATAAGCTCAATATACCGTTATTGATTAAACTCACTGTCACCTGAGATATTACTTGGTCTTAAACTCTATATAAGTTTTGCGAGTGATAAAATCCGTAGTACCGTTGTGTGTGCGAAGTGTCGGATTCATCGTGGGAATTGCAGGACATCAGCCCAGCTGTTACAGGACATCAGCCCAGCTGTTACAGGACATCAGCCCAGCTGTTACAGGACATCAGCCCAGCTGTTACAGGACATCAGCCCAGCTGTTATAGGACATCAGCCCAGCTGTTATAGGACCAGCCCAGCTATTACAGGACATCAGCCAAGCTGTTACAGGACGCCAGCCCAGCTGTAAACGTTTCTGGTGAAACGTCTGTCATTTGTAAGCCACACCTGACGATCCATCTATACCGCAAAGACCGGCCCTTCTCTTCAACAACATCATCGTGGGAGTCTTCTTATGTAACGTATCACGTCTTGCGTATGAACATTATTTAACACTTTAAAAGAAAGACTCTATATCAAACATTACATTCTGTACATTTCAAATATACCATATAAACTATAACTTGTGTTTGTACAATAAATAATCTTAAACCCTCCAATATAGACTTGTAATTTGAAATACACATACTATCATATCCTATGCGCCAATAGTTTAGTAATTTGTGTTGTCGCATAGAGATATTATGGCCCCACGTTGGGCGCCATAATATCTCTATGCGACAACACAAATTACTAAACTATTGGCGCATAGGATATGATAGTATGTGTATTTCAAATTACAAGTCTATATTGGAGGGTTTAAGATTATTTATTGTACAAACACAAGTTATAGTTTATATGGTATATTTGAAATGTACAGAATGTAATGTTTGATATAGAGTCTTTCTTTTAAAGTGTTAAATAATGTTCATACGCAAGACGTGATACGTTACATAAGAAGACTCCCACGATGATGTTGTTGAAGAGAAGGGCCGGTCTTTGCGGTATAGATGGATCGTCAGGTGTGGCTTACAAATGACAGACGTTTCACCAGAAACGTTTACAGCTGGGCTGGCGTCCTGTAACAGCTTGGCTGATGTCCTATAACAGCTGGGCTGATGTCCTATAACAGCTGGGCTGATGTCCTGTAACAGCTGGGCTGATGTCCTGTAACAGCTGGGCTGATGTCCTGTAACAGCTGGGCTGATGTCCTGTAACAGCTGGGCTGATGTCCTGCAATTCCCACGATGAATCCGACACTTCGCACACACAACGGTACTACGGATTTTATCACTCGCAAAACTTATATAGAGTTTAAGACCAAGTAATATCTCAGGTGACAGTGAGTTTAATCAATAACGGTATATTGAGCTTATACCTCTCCGGCTTCTTCAAGTGTTCTCGCGAATATCAAGGTCTACCGCGATCAGCAGACCACCCTATGAGGAAATCTTGCACTAGCACGGAAACGTCTTGATGGAACTATTGCGTAACAATTTATACTACTGTCACTGCGGAAAATCTCGCACAGTGAAACAGTTACACTCACTTCTTACACACGTAATACTACAATATT
This sequence comes from Magicicada septendecula, assembly GCA_034769895.1. Lineage (NCBI taxonomy): Eukaryota > Metazoa > Arthropoda > Insecta > Hemiptera > Cicadidae > Magicicada > Magicicada septendecula. Next base: position 197,126,517 of record CM068373.1, on the reverse strand, counting down.
AATATCGTGCGTAAAGATATAAAATCAATTGTTATGCGTCACACGCGTTACTATCCCCGAAAAGTCTTAACAGATCCTTGCAAGCGGTATAATCTTGTACAAGGAATTGTATGTACCGTTCACGGTAGCAGCAGTGAAGAACTGCTTGTAAATTTTCGCACAATGCGTTAAAACACTGGTGTGTGCAAATGTACCACACACACAGTTCTGAGTCTTCCCGTTTCACTAACGACGAATAGTTTTTACAACACCTTGCAAGCGGTAGAATTCTTGTACAAGGAGTGCACGACCCGTTCGCGGTAGATGGCGTAGAAGAACTGCCGTAATTATACGCGTAATGCGTTTAAACACTACTGTGTGCAGATGTACTACATACACAGTTCTGAGCCTTCTCGTTTCACTAACGACGAATAGGCTTTACAGCACCTTGCAAGCGGTAGAATTCTTGTACAAGGAGTGCACGACCCGTTCGCGGTAGATGGCGTAGAAGAACTGCCTGTGTAACGACAGGCTTAAGAAAATTTCGAACCACCAGTCCGCATTCTATTGGTGGATGGAAGTCACATGGTTAGTAAAGTGACCAAGCACTTTTCATGCAGTAGAGTGCATTTACTTTGAAACAGCATGCATAGCGGTAATCAGACTACTCGTATCTCATGCATGCTGACTACATACTAATAATATACAAGAACGTAAACAATAGTCCGACAGGTATAGGGATTGTAGTGATACACATGTCTCAGTTCAGCTAATGTCAAAACAACGATAATACTACACGCACCGCACGGGAAACGTTTCCCACTCGCGCACGCGCGCACATTTCCACTAACACAGTACATGAATCACCATAAATAATAATGCACAGTCTTCTTTAAACTAAACCCTTAACCTTACTAAATACAATTGATAACAACCAAACTTAACCATCTACCAATATAATATGAATGTCCATTGTCTGTGTAATATATGACTTGCCCCGCCTATCATGATCCTGTGATTCGTTGCAATATATATATAGGAATGTTAATTATCGACCATATTATTATACTGTTAATGATTTCGAGGTTCGGTCATTAATTAATGACCGAACCTCGAAATCATTAACAGTATATATATATATATATATATATATAAGCATGTTAATTTAAATAATTTTTGTGATATGAAAATTTTTGAGATGGGACTTATATCAGAATGTTCAAAATAAAAAAGTTTGACTTAATTAATGACGGTAATTATTTTAAAAATTAGTAACTAAATGTATGTTTTTTAAGTAAAAAGGGTTTCTGGGCATAAATTTGATTGTAAAAATATTCAGGTTTTTTGAACAAGAATTTTGTTCTGTTCAGAAGCCTCCTTCGACAAGAACTTTTATCTGTAGGAAATAAAGAACCAATCTGATTATACGAATTCAGTTGAAAATTATTTTTAACCGATTGATTAGTCTCTCTTTGGAATCGATAACATGTAATTGCCACTTGGTACATGATCATTGACGTCCCAATCACCACACACACAAGTTAGAAAATTACTAAAGTTGCTGCGAGAAATATAGTGAAAGTTGCTATTCTGTGAAAGTGCAAGATATCCGATTAGGTATATAGATGCTTTAAGCTGACTGGAAAAAGGGTGTTAGCATAACACACCATTTTAGTAATCAGTATTAGTTTGCCGTGAAAGTATGTAACCATGCCCATGAGAAATAACTACCCGCCTGAAAGCGACCCTGCAGCTGGACAGAGTATATCACTTCACAATCCAGGATTATCCAGGAACAATCCATCATCTGAAGCATCTGAAGTCTACATAAAATGGAAGCAAACTTATATTATTTATGCACAATTAAACAAAATAATAATTTAAAAGAATGATTATCACATCAGTAAAGACTTTATAGTAAATAAGGCAAAAGAATGTTAAATATTACTTTACTTCATTGTATATAAAGGGTATCTTTTATTTTGTATTACAAAGGTCAACAAAGAGATATTTTTTTTTTATAAACTGTATTAAAATCTCAGGAGATTGTCAAAAATAATAGCATCATTATTAATAGCATCCACTTCAAACATAGGCCTATCTCGGACTAGTTATTCTATGTGACACCTGTACATCACAATACGTATACATATATACATCATTTGATAAGTTCAGCCATTTTCGTTTTAGTGTAAATAAATTTAAATTCGTGATTTTATGTGTACTGATTCTTGGTAAACTTTGACTCCATTTGATCTTTATTTAATATTATCTACTTAACTGTTTTTATTATTATAATTATCTCATGACAAAAATTTTTCTCTTTAAATTTTGCAAAGCGCCAGTTATGAAATATGCAGCAATAATAAAATTATAATACTATCTTTGAATACAATAAAATATAAAATAGTAATAATAATAGAACAATGTACTAATTCTTGTGTCACAGATTGGCAGCACTAATATTTATTATGCAGTGTTAAAAATAATATTAATGAATACAATTCTGTGTTTATACCCAACCGAACTGTATTGTGTAAACCACAAGCTGGGTCATATGATTTTGCTTGTTCATTGTGTCAAGTATAATTGTTGCACAGTAAATTTTTTAATAGAGGAGTGAGACATTAGTGGCATAAAATAACGAATTACAGTACTGAAAAATAATAAATCATCCATTTATTAACTATTATATTAAAAAAATTAAATATCAAAAATTTGAAATGTGAATTCAGAATATTCCCTTTTTAAGAAGATACACTGACATACTATTATGCCTCTTATATGTAACACACAACAATAATAATCTATAACATCAAAACAAAAGACAATAAAAAACAATTGTAAAATTCTTGTAAATTTTTCAGGTGTCTGACAGGAATATAAACTTTGAATCATTATTAAAATTTTAAATCTTAGCAAATAATCTGCAAAAATAGTATTATATTTTTTGTTAAATTAAATCAAATCAAATTTTTTTTTTAATAAAATAATATTCACTTTAAGTAAACAATTATTGTTTACAAGACAGCACCATTCTAAATTGATTGGAAAAATTATTTTTAATAAAACTTAAAAGTCCATATTACTTATTTTACTTCAACTGTTTACATTTTCGTATTGATTTTACTTCACTAGCTCATACTTCAGTTCTTTGTGAGTTGTTTCTTTTTTTTTTTGAAGAAAATAATTGTTTTCTTTTACTTCTGTGTGTGTGTGTGTGTGTGTGTGTGTGTGTGTGTGTGTGTGTGTGTGTGTGTGTGTGTGTGTGTGTGTGTGTGTGTGTGTGTGTGTGTGTGTGTGTGTGTGTGTGTGTGTGTGTGTGTGTGTGTGCAGCTTCTGGATATATGGGACAATGACAACGATGATGATGTTGCCGATGCCAATTTCCTGTCGCTAACAAAACCCCAAGAGTGGCCCCATGAGTAAGTCATTTGCGTCTTCCAGTGGCAGTGGAAAGAAAGTACATTTCTATTTATGGCATTGTCTGAATTGCAAAATGTGTTTTGTAGACTTCAAATTTGATTAAATAACCATGTTTAATTATTGTCATTAATTCATTCATGTCTGGACAGGAGTTCTCTAACCAAGCAAAATACATGCGTACACAGAGATCGTCCCCATTTGCAGCACAATACCTGTTTCTGCTGGTAGACCCCCCCCCACACACACACACACACTGCATAAAATCGACAGGTGATCACGTTTGACAGGCTAGAGCCTGTAATCTTTGCCTGTACATACACTACTTAAAATTATTTGTACAACTTCTCTAAGAATTATTTACAACAATACTGCCATTGTTAAATATGCAAATATATGTGTTGTTGCATATATTCCCCAGGTTATTGGATTTGAATGGTATTCGTATTTTATTTACACCTTCACATACGTAATTATTCACATAACAGTACGTTTTAAAACTGCTTCTTATAAAAAAAGATTTAATCGAACATAGTAAACACTGCCATGGAGGGATACAAAATTCTGCCACCTTTCTTTGGACGTAATGTTCTCCGTTGACGATATCCTGTGTCACATTGTATGTGTTATATTTACTTGCTTTGTAGGAAGAGGCTATACGTATAACAATGATTTCTGTACGTTTCTTTTGATGGTGCTATTTCTACCTGTTTCTCTAATAACGTGCTGTTTATTCTGAGACTTGTACTGTGTCCACACTCTCTCTCTCTCTCTCTCTCTCTCTCTCTCTCTCTCTCTCTCTCTCTCTCTCTCTCTCTCTCTCACACACACACACACACACACACTTCGTTGTTCATATCGTTTTGCTCTTCTCCAACTTCGCTTGCATTTCTCTCTTCATAGCGATTCCTACTCTTTCTGCCGTTGCCATCACATATCACCTCTAGAGAATTGCTTTTTTGTTTTTGTAATCTGTGTGAACAAATTTAATAATTCTTCAGTGGTTTTAATTCCTTGTGTGTATATTTACATATATATTCCTAATCTTATATCTCAGTTCAAGTGGTATGCTAATTTAACACTAACTTGTGTTCAGTGAATTTTGATTTGCTCCTTAATTTTACTCCTTTCAACTGGCTGAGTGATGTTCTCTTCAAGGGTAAGTTTTCCATGTGTTTAATATCTACCACAATTGGTATTTTTACCTGTCTTTGTGTATCAATATTCCAATAGGAGCAGTATTCAAACAAGTCTTATGTTGTTCACAAATAGTTTACTTGCTCAAACAATCATGTGGCAGCAGAATCTTGAAAATGTTAATTTACTAAGCAAGCTTCTCTGTCAATTATATTATTAGTTATCTATTCTATTTCTCGTTCACTATTCAGATGGAATTCAGTTTGATTGTTCTTCAATCCTTGAATATTAAATTAGTCCTCTCTTCCGTACGTGTAGGATACACAATCATCTGAACCAGTCTTATCTTTATTTACATTTTAAGATTTTCTACTTCAATGTGTAAATTATTGTAGAACGTATTTATTTGGCTTGGATAGTCCTTTGTTGTTTTGGTAGACGATGGCAGTTTCCAGTGAGTAGTTCAGACTTGTGTCTTCCTTATGTTTCCCTTTGACAAAGGGAAACGTGTTCACTTTGACAAGCTACAGCTGGTAAGCTTTCCCTGCACATACACATAGCACTACTTAAACTATTTTTAACAACTACTCTATATTAATTATTTACAAAAATTCTAGTGTGGTTAAATATTGTAATGTAAAAGATTACAAATAAAATATTAATTGTATACTGATGTGGTGAGATTCCTTTGATTGTTGATATATGAAAAAAAAATGGTCTTGATTAAAGAAAGGCCCCACGTTGTGGACGTCAGTTTGTAATATGATTACAAATAAAATTAAAATATATGATACTAGCTGACCCGGCGAACTTCATACCGCCTCAGAATCAATAAATGTTGTGTTAACTTATTAGCTGAATTAAATTCAGTTTTTTATTAAGGTAAAATGAGTACTCAAAATGAATTAAGTTCAATAAATGTACAAAAATCAAAATGAAATGTATTTTAATTACATTGAAATGAATGTAATTCACGTGGCAGCAAGGCATTTGCTTTATTGAAGCGAATCGAAATGATTCGCGTAGTATTGTTGCACTACTTTCTGTTAAACTATTTACTGGATGGGTTGCACTCGGGTCGATTCCCTTCATTGAAGCACCTTGTGATATACGACATTTTTCGTTTTGTTGTCAGGTGCGAGAACGAACAAAGTGGATGGTTTGCCGACACGTGAACATGCTACGTAGAATTGACCGTGAGAGAAACATTTATTTTCTAGATTCAGGCCACAAACACTCAAGGATTGGCCTTGTGATTTGTTGATCGTCATGGCGAATGCAAGACGAATCGGAAATTGTATTCGTTTAAACTCGAATGGCATATCGGTTGGGATCATCGGAATTCTCGGAATGAGAACTTCCTCACCTTTGAACTTTCCTTTGAGTATCGTCGCGTGAATCACATTGTCCATGAGTTTTCTCACCACCAAACGCATTCCGTTACATAGTTTTGGTTGGTTTAGATTTCGAAGCATGATGACTACCGAGCCAACCTTCAGTTGTAAATTGTGCGGTGGCAAGCCAGGCAGATCCAATGACTTTAAAAATTCAGTTGGATAGTTGGTTGCTTCGTCTTCATTTGTTACAGTGTCGATAGATTTTAAGGAATGCAGTGGACCAACGATTTGATTTTGAATTGTGAAGTTTAAGTGATCCACATCTTTGTTCTTTGCCACGAGAATTGCTCGTTCACTCAACCAATTGTGATTTTTGTGGTTAGCAATGATGTTCGGGAACACTTTGTTGATGAGACGAAATTGCAAAAATTCGGCGGAAACGAAATCAATCCGTTCGATTCGTCGACAGGAACACAGCCATTACCGATAGTCAGCAATTGCTTGGAGAAATCTTCGGCAGATGGATCGTTTAGCAATGCAACTCGCATGTTTGTCGTCAGCTGAAGTTTCTTCACATAGCGCCACAGAGTCGATGATTTGAGGCAAGCGTTTATTTCATCGGCAGCGGTCGATCTTGGAATGACTGGTAGTGTTTGGCGGAAATCGCCAGACAGTAGAATCATTGCGCCTCCAAAACATCTTGAGTCATTGCGCAGATCTTTCATAGTTCGATTGAGTGCTTCCAATGCGCGTTTGTGCGCCATTGTGCATTCATCCCATATGATGATTTTACTTGCTACCAAAACTTTGGCCATTGCTGAGTGTTTCGCAATGTTGCATGTCGGTTTTTCAGTCGTTTGAAGGTTTAATGGCAATTTCATGATGAAATTGATGAGCTGTTAGGCATCCTTCTAGCAACGTGGCCGCTATCCCAGAAGAAGCAACTGCTACAGCAATTTCGGATCTCGCATGAACAGTGGCCAAAATCAATGACATGAGGAATGTCTTCCCAGTTCAACCGGGCGCATCGAGGAAAAATCAGCCACCATTTCCATCATCAATTGCCTTCATTAACGTATCGTACACTTCCTTCTGTTGGGGGTTCAACAGTGGTACATTCGTTCGAACTGATTCGTTCAATGCATCTCGATCGTATTCACGTTCACGTTCCAATTCTCGATTGAAAGCGTCGTTCATACCACAATTTGGCGTTGGCATTCCTAACTTTACTAACAAACTGCCGCACATGAGGTAACACATGTCTTCGATCAAAAGCAAAGCCTGGTTATGTATCTCCTCATTCACCTCGAGATCGGGATTCCCTGAACTGACACGAATTCGATGTAAAATGTCTTCTGACATGTCATCCTTGTATTTGTTCCACAGTTCACGTGGATTCGATGGGAAGCATGTCGAAATAATGATAGCAAATAATGTGCGTATCTGACTTAGAGATGCAGAAACAATTGCTTCAGCGATTGTCATGTCCCAGTGAGTATCGTTTTCAAGCAAATTGAGCTGTTGACATGCAGCACGAAATGTTGGGCACACTACACCATTGACAGTTCGAAGTGATTCAAATGATGTCGGCCCACGAACATTCACCAGCAACAACCGCAAGTAGAAGCATTCGTCATTCTTCGGATGAACTGTGTAAATGCGACCAAGAGCATCAGTAGAACGCACATCCGGATGATCAGGAACCGCATCACCTTGCTTCCGATGTTGAAATTTCTTCGATGAAGCATTCCAAGTGTAATAACGTGGCATCTCAGAGTAGAGCAATGTTCGTGCAAACGGATCGCTTTGGCAAATCGAAAAGAAACTTGTCAATGTTGTCGCTGGAGGTGTTTCAGCACGTTGAGCAACATTTGATTTGTTGAAATAAACTCGTTGACCATTCTCCAGATGCACCGCCAAATGTACAACAGTGGGATGATGTTCATGAATGGGGAATGAGAATATACACCAAATCGCCTCATTACAGCTCACATATTGACCAACTTGATAGTGCGTGATTTCATCGTTGGTATTTGGAGTTTGAACGCCAAAAACCGCCATATCGCCGACTTTCGTAACATATTTGCAGATGTATTTGATGGACTTCACTGAATTGCAATACTCCACGTTGCAATGCGCCTTGAATGTTTTGGAAAGAAGTGGCGAATACAGAACAATCCAAGTGTTGTCGACCATGAAATTGTTTCCTTTCACTTTCATTGTGATAGTTCTACCGTTATCATCGGGTGATCGACGCCGATACAGTGGATAACCATCGTTGCCAGTGATAGTCTCCGCCGTCAAATTTCGTGGATAATGCTTGGAACACTTGCCGTCGACCATGCACGGTGATTGGGGGTTGATGGCGCCACACGGTCCATGAATCATGTTCATAATTACAACATCATGCAGGTGTGGATCGGTTTCGGGATCTGGAATCTCGGCACATATGACGTCATCTATTTGGTGTGGTCGAATTCTTTCGACTAACCAAATAAGAATGTGTGCATGCAGCAAGCCTCGTTTTTGCCATTCAATCGAATACATCCAGCATCGAGTATCCCCAAAGACGTGATGCTTTACACTGTAGTTCGTCAGCGACCGGATTTTTTGTTTGAAGACACGTGTGGTGATGTCGTGCCGATCACTTGATGTTTGTCCGGGGAGCAGCAGTTGAACAATTTCTATCCATTTCAGATTGCATGTAAAGGTGATGAATAGATCTGGACGACTGTAATGACGAACATATGTCATTGCATCTTGCGCATATTGATGCATATGACGCGGGCTGCCAATGTACGTCGCTGGTAGAATAGTCAATCGACCAACATTAGCTGCATCTCCTTCAGTGCTGATTGCATCGCGTAAATGAATATACTCCTCCGAACGCAGTTTGGCTTCGTTCAACCGAATGAAAGTGAGGCGCTCCGTTTCGATTTTGACGTACATGTCGACGCAATATTGCTGAAGCAATCGACGAAATCGCAGCAAATAGTTGTCATCAAACGATATGCGTAATAATTCATCGAGCTAACCTTCTTGGTAGTTTCCTCACCTGAAATGAAATCAGTGAAATTAGTGTCATTTTGAAATGAAAATTATGATATCGATACTCACCACTCAATGGATTTATCATTTTGATATTGAAGTGATAGCCATCGTCTCCTTGCCAAAACATCAGTGGGTATTGCAATGCATCGTATGAACGGTGTGTTTCGTATATTCGTTGCAGTTGTCCAGTGTCACGACGTGTAAGCACAATATCGCGCGTTTCCAAGTTTTCACCAACAATCACAATTGCGACTTCGTCTATTGTTGGAGCGTTGAATTGGCGTTCGTGTGTTCCAGCTGGTCGTTTATCCGCTCTGATCACGACTTTGTAGTCATCACTTGGCATGCGATCCAACGCAGTTTTGAACAACCGAACCAATGCATGATGTTCATGAAGTAGTTGCTGCAGATCTTGAAGAATTGCTCTTTTCATTGCCGTATTGATCGTTTGACGCCGATCAAGTTGTTCCTCCATATTGCCCATGAAGTAAATTTGGATGAATTTATGCTCTGCGTCTTCAAGCGATTGCAATGATCCAATTCGATGGTGAATTTGGCCTTGGATCTGTAAAGTCGAAGACGAAGTCAGAATTACTGATTTATGAACACCAAAAGAAAATTAACGTTTACTCTCTCGAGCAGAAATTACCTTGAACGTTGGATTGAATCCGCGTCCTTCGATAATGTCTGCTCCAAATGAAGTCATTTGGAAATATCCGTTGTATCTTTGAGTGTTCGATAGAAAATGTCGTGATTCTGGTGTTTCGCCACGAAGCAATGAATGCAATGGCTCAGGTGGCGGAGGCAATAATGGCAATTTCACCTTGCCACTGAGACAGCACAATCCAGGCGTTTCTCCAGGGAACTTCAATGCACTGCAATGGTGGCACACAACCTCCATTGGGCCAATTCGAATGAAAGGATGCGAGCTGTAGTCAATTGTGCAATCATATTGAAACGCTACTCGATTCAAATCAACACTTGAAGCATTTCTTCTTGCGCGTCGAAGATTATCATGTTGTTGATCTGTGCGATAAGCTCGACGATTTCTTATTGCCAACCTTGCCGTTTGATGTACTGCCTCTCCGTGTTCTTGTGTTTGTGAAGCACGAAGTCGGGCCATACTAACGCGGCGCTCTTCTCGTGCTATTTCTTGTTCATCTGCAGTGGATTGATTCGCAATATTCCGAAGTCTAATTGCATTACGGCTTTGTTGTGAAAGATTAGATCTTCTGGCTCGCGGCATTGTAAATAACACTGGAAAATGAATCACACAATTCAAAATTATATAATGAAGCAATTATCGATGCGCGCACAATCACAAATGTGATAACCTCACAAAGTGAACATCTTCGAAGGCAACTTACTGTTTGAAAATCATGATCAAAAATAGAATTCCACAGAATTACGAACGAATCCGCCTGGAAAATTAAACAGTCCAAAATTACCGATTGTATTGATTGTCGATGCGCGCACAATGACAAACGACATAACCTTTCACAATGTGCACTTCATCAAACTGAACTCATCTCTTTGAAATCACTTTTCGCTGATGAATTTCAGAAAAAATCGTTAGAAGAGAAAATCGAATTCAAATGTAATAACGGTCGAAAACTGAATGAAAATTGGTCTGCACAGCTAGCTCAATGGTATGCAATGAAAGGACCGCGCAACTGAATCAGCTGTCAACCAGCATACAACGCCATGTTCATTTTATTATTATTATTTTGCCAAACATACAAACTATTAATTAATAATAATTAATTAATTATTTATTTATTTATTATTAATAATAATAATAATTATTATTATTAGTTATTATTTATTATTATTATTTTCATGTTCATTTTGTTCCTTTTTTTTGTTTCTGTCATGTATCAGAGATGGCGTTGTATACGGATTTTAATTTTTTGTGATTTTCTTACTTTTCCAATGCACGAGGAAACTTCTCGAGGCCGAGACGAACGAAAAAAAAAATTCATCGAAATCAGTCAATCTGTTCTCGAGACAAAAAAGCCGTTCCATACAAAATGTATGAGAAAATGAATTTTCTTCATACATTTTTTTTTCGTGAATTTTTCCCATGTTTTAATAGTTATTCTGCTATTCGGGGCGGAGACAAATCCAACAAATCAAAGATCGTAAAAATCGGTCCAGCCGTTCTTGAGTTATAAATGGTGTAACTAACCTGACTTTGTTTTATATATATAGATTGAGAATGGTTGGTTGTTGTATTTTAAATTCAATTTTGAAAGTTAGTCGTCACTTTGTGGAAGTCAATTTGTAATGTCCAATTGCAGGTAAAATTAAAATTTACAAATACTTTATGAATACTGGTTGTTGTTGTTTTACACTTTTAAATTGTTATACGAGTTACTCCTTTACGTTGTTGAATCAATTTGTAATGTAATTATAAATGATTAAAATATACAGTTGATGAATAAGAATTATGTTTCTGTTGATAAACAATTAAACTCTAAAATTCATTAAAAAAAATTATTAAATGCTCACTGAGTTGTGTTTAAATTTATACCTTTACTGGTTGATTGGTACCTGTAGCATTCCAGTTTTAAGGTTCTTTTTCATGAATTAATATAGTGAATGTTTTAACTAATTAAAATACTTTTAATTCATTTCTGTATGTTGATGGTTTTCACTTACCTACTTTAATTCAAATCGCACATGGTAACCGGGCAATAGGTGTTACCAACTTATTCTTCGAATGTTTATTATTACACTGATATTTCGATACTGATAAAAAAAAGTCAAGTATTCATAATAATTTCATACACAATTAATTCTCTTCAAATTCTTTTATTCTGGTTTATATTCATTTTGTTTACTTTTAATATAAAATAACTTTCCTTTAAAACAATGGTCCAGGCTTATTGAAATTTTCCCTCAGTCAGTTGGCAGTATGATCTTCGATCATGCCTAGCCTACAGGTTTTATGTTATTTATATATAAACTCAGGTTCTTTTGACTAAAATAATTAACTACGAAAATGCCTTTTACGACGTACAAAACCTCACAATATAAGAATGACTACAATAGAACAAAACAAAATCTTATGTCTAGAATAACAATGAGTTTGTATTTGCTGAACGAGGTTTTTAGGTTAACCTATTCCAAGAGGTTATACAACTTATAACATTAAAAAACCAAGAAATAATGGTTTAAACGTGAAAAATTATAATATTACTAGTGTTTTTTTGTTTAGTGGTAGTGAAATAAATAGTTTTCAAGTGTACACAAAGTTATAGTGGTATTATGATAATTTGATATAAATCGTTTTTAATTTTAATTATTCACACTATACTTTCCTTCTTATTTTTTTAAAACACTATTATTCACTGTGAATCTATTACTATTTCACTTTACTCTGCTTTTGCTAGTATTCACTCTCGCAACACTGGTTTCACTTTTTCTTGGTTATGTTTCGGTGTTTACGTTCACCTAACATAGCCAATGTTCGACTCTGATGTTAAGTTCGTGGCTATAACTGTCGCGCAGGAGAGACATTCTTTACTCGATGAAATCCAACACTAGCCTCCTTGGCGTGGCATCACTTTTTGAGTTTGATCGCGTGGGTTTTTGGGTTCATACAGCTCGGTTGGCGTCAGACTTTGGGGTCATACACATGAAAATGCAAAATTCCTATTGGTCGATAACTAACCCATTGTCACGGATAGCATCACCTCCCTGAGACCAAAATTATTAAAAATTCTTAAAATTAACATAATTTCCTTATGCTAAGTACAATTGTATAGATCTTATTACCATTGAATTGCTTTTTTCTTCTGATTATTTTAAGATCTTACATGATATGTTTCCGTGCAGTAATTCCCAAATTAACAGTTTTAACGTTTGGCCTATGCTAATAAACTTTGTTTGAAATTTACTTTTTTTCATTACATTATTAGTTTTCTTTGTTAGACATATAATTTCAGGTTACTAACAAACATTTTAATGTTAGTAATTACAATTATTAACCTTAACTTTCTATAAAACCCTTGGTTTGTACAATAGGCCTAAGAATATCTTGTGTACATTGGACTATTCTTTGTTTTTGACAATATAATTGCTTAATTCTAGTAGCAATTAACATATTTTCTTTACTCATCATAGACCATGTGATCTATTATTGGATATAGCATGATCTATTATAATATTTAGACATTGTAATGTCCCTGCCTACCTTCTACAGTAGATTTAGGCTTTGTGTCCAAGTTAATCTCTTATTAATTACATTATTACTAGTACATAACATACATTTAAAATTAGTCACACCTTAATCTAGTAACAAATATTATTTCTTCTTTTAGTACTGATCACCTCTTTATATAGTACTCTATAAATCACTGAGAAGACAAAGAAAAATTTTATAATTGTTCAATTTGCAGGATGTATTCCTAGTTATAAATTCTGCCATAAAAGGAGAACTGCATTTAAAACAAGAAATCATCAAAGAAGAGAATGAACAGTTTGTTGATCAGGTATTATACATAGTTATAAATTTGATTATAGTAACAAGCATTTATTGTTATAATGAACAGCATTGTTGTATCATGGCACATCCATGATAATCTCTTAACAACATTCTCTTAGCCACTCAGAAAATCAAGTCATACCTTTCCAACAGACAAAATTGACTTTCCTTTTTTTTTTGTTTACATGACAGTAATTAACAATACTGCAGACCAACATGTTGCTTTACAGCTGCTCATGAGCTTACAGCATCCCACAACTGAACAGTCAACTTGGGTACTTGTATAAATACAAATTGTTAAGTAACTAATGTCCCTTGTTCTGGGCGTCATTTGTATAAATACAAATTGATTTACATTTTTTAGTTGTTCATAATTCGTACTTACCAATATTTCGATCTTTCTCGGGTCCCAAGGTTCTTTCATAAGCGAGGTCAGAAACAGTGTGAGGTTACAAAATAATTATTCTAACACATTTTGTTTGATTGAAGAGAATTCATGATCTTTTAATTTTTTAAATATTTACAAATTTATACCTGCTTTCGCATATGACATAGCATTTTAGTAATTTCTTCTTCTTGTTCTCCGTTACATGTATACAACTTCTATTCTATCTTATTTTACTGGCTTACCTTATTCTATATCATTCAGACTGCCCAGCCTGCATTTTTACACACACATTCTCACTCTCACTCTTTATTAAAACCCAAAAAAAAACATTATTTTAATTTTTATAACTTCATTTTAGTATCGAATAGTTCACGGTCGCGATTCCGGCCAAACACGTGGTTTTTGTTCACCCGATTCGTTGCCCGTTAACTTGTCTATTTCCAACTTCGTTTCATCAGTTAACAAATGTACGTCTATTATCTATTAATTCCTTGGGTCCCGGTCGGTATTAAAACGGTATTATACTGATTGTTCACATTTTATAAAGTTCGTCCGACTGGGCCTGCACAACACTGTCAGCGTCTGTTAGTGAACTGGGGAGAAGCGTCTCTGTTTCACGGCCAACTCAATTTCGTCTCTCTGGGTGGAAAACAAGGCCTCATGGTTCGTCGTCGCTTGCATGTCCTATTCCACCCATACAGTTGTTTGTGTGCTGATCATATAAGATATTCGCTCGGCACTGGCTGAAATCACAAGATAGGCGGGACTTAGGCTTTACATCCACCAGCATGGTAAACTAAGTGAACAGAAATTGTTACTCTTAGCCATCTTTTGTGCTTCACACCGGCGTCAGTCCGCGCGCATGCTCGTGTGATGCATAAGAGCGCACGGCCACATCCTCTCAAAGTTCTTGGAAACTGAGGCCGGGTGCATTCTTCTGTACTGATTGCACAACTGCCGAGACGTATTTCGCCTCTGTTACAACACTGGTATTACCGTACAACACGTGGCCTAGTCATAGTTGGAAATAAAATTTACAAATATTTTAATAAAACCCCAAAAAATTTAATAAAATGAAATCCCATGAAATCGGCACGTTACAATAACCCCCCCCCAATGAGAGATCTGCCGAAACAGAAGAAATCTCATTGCTAAAACCCCTAAGAAGACCAGTGAGGAACTGGTGCCAACAACCCCCTTTTGCTCTTACACCTCCATGGTTAAACAACCCCCCTGGCTCGGCGACTATGGACGCATCTGAACGAGATCACTGGACTTCTCTGTGCGAGATCCCAACACCGAAAAATCGAACAGATACGCACCACAGCGCATCTCACCTTCTAACATGTTTCCCCCAAAATATATCCAAATCCCTGGCTTATATCATGTCAGATCCTCAACCGATATGTTTCCCCTTATATGCAAACTGGGCTGCCTTTAGCAGATACTGGGCTCACACACCCACTTATACTATGTACTGTAGACATTGACATATTCTTGGCTATACCATTTCATTTAAGTTAAAATCCAAAAAAATCAAACTAACATCTTTTATCTAAAAAATTCTCTTCATTAATTTTTTGTTATTAGAAAATAAACAAATTGAACATTTCTTAAAATAGGAACATCCTTAACCTAACATGTGATTATACATATGACCTAACAATACAATTCAATAAAAAAGAACAAAACACGATTAGTATACAAACAATAACATCATCAAATTTCAAAATATCCATTAGATGGCAGGCGCAAAATCAAGAAGAAATTTTTTTTTTTTTTCAAAAAACCTTAAATTCAAAAAAAAAATTAAATTTATTAAAATATATTTTTTCAAAATTAAAATTCTTTAAATTTATCCAAATTAATTAAAAGCAAAATTGCCTTTACTTCCTTGCTAAACATGTCTAGTATATGACATCACCTATCAGCTGATCCAAAACTGGGTCAAGTCAAGAACCTTGACCTACATACGTTATATATAAGTTACATCTGAAAATACATTGAACACCTGTAAAATTCTATCTTTAAATACAAAAACACAATAAATAAACATTAAAATAACAAAATATTATTATAATTAACAATCAAATTGATATTTAAATTATTCGAAATAAACACTTTCTAACTTTACATTATTTTCAAACTCTATCAAAATTGTCACTAGTTTCAATCAAAATTTTTATATTTTTACTATAAATCTCTTTTCTTTACTATTCTCAATTTCCATTACTTTGGGTGATTTAATTGTTTATACTAACTTGATCTGCCACTTGGCCTGTATACCTTTATAATTAACATTGCGATTATTACATTAAACTAACCAAATCACATTTAACTTTGGTCAAAATCTACACACCCTACATCTTTAAAATTGCGTATAACAATTATAAACATTTTACATTTTACTCAATTGAACTTTTATTAATTCACCATCAATTATCTATCATTTACTTCTTCACAAAAATTCAAATTTATTATTACCATTCATGTTACATTATATTTCATCTCTGATTACCTTTCTACTATGAATTTTCTACTTAACTCTTCACCTTTTAATCATTGATTAGTCTGGGTGACACCTGTATTCTCTATGCTTTCAGTCGAATAGACATTTATCATCTTACTCCCTTTCTTACTACTAACAACCAGTATTAACAACTTATGACACCAATCTCTCAATTATAAATACCTTCACTAATTCCACTTACCTCTGGCACCGCTCATCTTTGTACTAGGATGTGTGTTCCCAACCTGGCTATATACATACCTAACCCTTTGCCCCTCCAAAATATCCGCAAACACTCCCTTAAACTACTCTATCACTTGCCACAACGCCGCACGCTGGTTGATCGCCACGCCGCACGCCGGTCACTCCTTACCACCTCATCCTTACTACAAAATATCATCATTAACAAATATATTTACCATTCACATTACTCATCTCTCTACATATAATCGCTAACCACTGTGTCCCTAAATATCTAACACTATTTTTGTGTGTTACCAGTATTTCAAAATTTTTATTCCTCTCCCATTTACTTTAATTCTGCTTAACTCACCTGCCTTATTTCATTATCACCCAAATCCTTTTTTCAACATTTTACCTTGATATAATCATTAGAAAATTCATCACTTCTCCCCTTATAATAATATACCTCAAATTGAACATATGATCTGTTTAATCATCTACTAATCATTATAGAATCTTAATTTCATAAAATCATTTCACTTCATTATCAAACTTTCTTTTGTACAACCTTAATTAAGTAATTAATCTTCAATTATTTAATTCAATTATTTAAAAGTTCACAATTACTTCCATCGCTTATTTAGTCTGTCAAATTTTATAATTATTATTAATTTATACTGATTAATTGCAAATTTAATTTAATTGATAATTACTGTTATCCATTTCTTCTATATATACACATTGTTTACATAACACATAGTATACCATACTGTAGTACACAAATACCTTTAACATATGACATCAACACATAGAATATACAGTCCAACTTATTATTTGTTATCATCAACCACAGATCGTTTCATAAGACAATGCACTTCAAAACCACATTATTCATATAATTAAATGTTCATAAACAATAAACAATCACCCTCCATCGTCGAATAATAGTCTAATCTTATGATTATACCATTCATTTACTATTGAATACACTATCTCGTGATTATCAATATAATTATTATCTATCTTATCATATTCTTCTACAACGTCATTTGAATTAATATGATTATTCCATATCATTCTCTCATGTACCTGGTCACGCTCGAGTATAGTCCTGTCGCCGTTATTATATTCTGTTAAAATCAGGTGAGTTATATTATCATCGGTAACATCATCTACTGCTATCTCAGTTTCACTATACGGTAAGTAATTATTATTATTACTTCTCTCTCCGCCTAACCTTTCTACGAATTCTTCATAATTTCTCTTTACTTTAAATATCTCTATTTCTCTCTTTCTCTCTCTCTCAAAGCATTCCTCACCATCATGCCAAGCTACACTCTCTCTCTCAAAATCAGGGGACACTAACTTATCATTACGGCACCACCTATGAAGTGCACAAAAAACCCAGGGAAATTTATTTGCAGACCTATCGTC
This sequence comes from Magicicada septendecula, assembly GCA_034769895.1. Taxonomy (NCBI): domain Eukaryota; kingdom Metazoa; phylum Arthropoda; class Insecta; order Hemiptera; family Cicadidae; genus Magicicada; species Magicicada septendecula. Next base: position 197,108,587 of record CM068373.1, on the reverse strand, counting down.
TTCCAAATACTCACGTGAAGCCATTTCTTCACCCCCCACTACAACATTATGGGAAAAATCTACCACCTGCATCCACTCTACCTGTAAATTCTTTCTACTCTCTCTCTCCGATTCATCACACACAAACATCTTATTATCAACTTCTACTCTTTCTACAGTTTCGTTATCACTATCAACATCTACACTATCATTTTCTAATACCATATTTTTATTTGTATTATCGTTGTTATTACTTGTAAACCCATTATTTAAATTATCATTATTACTCACCATGTTACCCTTATTTTTCGTCGTATTATCACCGCTACTTACCTTATTATTCCTTATCTGCCTTAATCTCTCGTCAAACTGTTTCTCAAAATGATCATTCCGTTTTTTGATCTCATTTTTTATTTCATTAAAATCCTTTTTCTGTTCTCTAAATTTTTCATCAAGTTTACTAAATTTCTCATCAAACTTATTATTCTGTGTATTAAAAAGCGTCTGCATCATTTTCATTATTTGATTTTCTTCAGCCCTGTTAGTCGGGACTGGCGTTGAGTGAACACTCTCACTCATAATTTGCGATTCAGTTACACTTGTTTGGCTTTCATTTGCACTGTCAGTTAGGCTGACATTCTCGTTATCTGCCATTTTAAAAAAATTTGTTTAAATATTTCTTTCAAAAATTTGTTCCGTGTAATAAATATTATACAATCTTATTATATATAAAATTATTGTACTATTTTCTACCACATGTAGTCACAACATAACCTTATTTTTACGTATTATCTACTCTTTCGATACCCACTCTGTTTCTGAATTCTGGCTTATTTATATAAATATTTTATATAATGTCCATAGTTCGGGCAGCCATTTGTATAAATACAAATTGTTAAGTAACTAATGTCCCTTGTTCTGGGCGTCAAATTGATTTACATTTTTTAGTTGTTCATAATTCGTACTTACCAATATTTCGATCTTTCTCGGGTCCCAAGGTTCTTTCAAAAGCGAGGTCAGAAACAGTGTGAGGTTACGAAATAATTATTCTAACACATTTTGTTTGAATGAAGAGAATTCATGATCTTTTAATTTTTTAAATATTGGCAAATTTATACCTGCTTTCGCATATGACATAGCATTTTAGTAATTTCTTCTTCTTGTTCTCCGTTACATGTATACAACTTCTATTCTATCTTATTTTACTGGCTTATTACCTTATTCTATATCATTCAGACTGCCCAGCCTGCATTTTTACACACACACTCTCACTCTCACTCTTTATTAAAACCCAAAAAAAAACCCTTATTTTAATTTTTATAACTTCATTTTAGTATCGAATAGTTCACTGTCGCGATTCCGGCCAAACACGTGGTTTTTTGTTCACCCGATTCGTTGCCGTTAACTTGTCTATTTCCAACTTCGTTTCATCAGTTAACAAATGTAGTACGTCTATTATCTATTAATTCCTTGGGTCCCGGTCGGTATTAAAACGGTATTATACTGATTGTTCACATTTTATAAAGTTCGTCCGACCGGGCCCGCACAACACTGTCAGCGTCTGTTAGTGAACTGGGGAGAAGCGTCTCTGTTTCACGGCCAACTCAATTTCGTCTCTCTGGGTGGAAAACAAGGCCTCATGGTTCGTCGTCGCTTGCATGTCCTATTCCACCCATACAGTTGTTTGTGTGCTGATCATATAAGATATTCCCTCGGCACTGGCTGACGTCACAAGATAGGCGGGACTTAGGCTTTACATCCGCCAGCATGGTAAACTAAGTGAACAGAAATTGTTACTCTTAGCCATCTTTTGTGCTTCACACCGGCGTCAGTCCGCGCGCATGCTCGTGTGATGCATAAGAGCGCACGGCCACATCCTCTCAAAGTTCTTGGAAACTGAGGCTTGGTGCATTCTTCTGTACTGATTGCACAACTGCCGAGACGTATTTCGCCTCTGTTACAACACTGGTATTACCGTACAACACGTGGCCTAGTCATAGTTGGAAATAAAATTTACAAATATTTTAATAAAACCCCAAAAAATTTAATAAAATGAAATCCCATGAAATCGGCACGTTAATACTCTAGTCTCTGCCTTCCTCTGCAGTACTTCCCACTCACTGGGCGCCCATCAGCAAAGTCATTACTGGGCCTGAACCAATAGTGACCCACCACACTGTCTCATCTTCACAAACCTCTCCATTCACCCATTGTTTCCAGAACCTGTACCTTATTGTTTTCTAATTACTTTGTCCATCCAGTATATTTTTAATATTCTACAGCAGCAGTTTTCAAATGTTGTGGTTGTGTATTTCACTTTTCCCTATTGTCTAGGTTTCACATGCAGCTTCTATAATAGCATGCTGCAAACATATAATTTGAGGAATTTCTTCTTAATTTAGAATCCAGTATTTGACATTAGCAAATTTGTTTCTCCATTTGGCCTGTGCTCTGACACTGATTCCTCTCAGTTATCTTTACCAGTTTTAATATTTACCTATTTTTCTTCCTGATTCCCCTTTCCCCCTAATAATTTTTTATAATATTCAGTAGTGTTATTAATTTACCTTGTTTTCTGTGAGTAGAAACCATATCATCAGTAACTCTTAACTCTTAACATCAGTAACTCTTAACTCTTATACTCTCCATGAAATGTTATCATGGTCTTGAACATATTTATGGTTTCCTTTACAGCCTCTTATAAAGCATTCTAGTATAATGGTAATGAATTTGTATAAAAGAAAATTTTATTTCCTTGTTATTTGTAGGATGTTTTAACGGTCAGTGTAAAGAAAGAAGCAGATTCAGAAGAGGTTGAGACTGAACAGGTAATGTGCATAACCATTATTTAGCCCATAGCTAATGTGTTAGGTTGTTCCATGTCATGTACCACTAGAGATTTGGATCACATTCGTTTGTAGATATGTAATTAAAAATCAACAGAATACACAAACTGTATCATAGTGTTGTATACATATAAACTACTTGAGATTAAGTAAGTAAAATCACACACTCGTGCAAGCGCGTGCGTGCACACACACCATGTAGGTACAGAGTATGGATTTTTATTGCAAAAATTGATAGGTGATTCTATATACTTTATATTTAGTACTGATCACCTCTTTATATAGTACTCTGTAAATCACAGAGAAGACAAAGTAAATTTTATACTTGTTCAATTTGCAGGATGTATTCCTAGTTATAAATTCTGTCGCAAAAGGAGAACTGCATGTAAAAGAAGAAATCATCATAGAAGAGAATGAACAGTTTGTTGATCAGGTATTATACATAGTTATAAATTTGTTTATAGTGACAAGCATTTATTGTTATAATGAACGACATTGTTGTATCATGGCACATCCATGATAATCTCTTAACAACATTCTCTTAGCCACTCAGAAAATCAAGTCATACCTTTCCAACAGACAAAATTGACTTTCCTTTTTTTTTTTTTTACATGACTGTAATTAACAATACTGCAGACTAACATGTTGCTTTACAGCTGTTCATGAGGCAAATGTGGTGTCACCTGATGTGTCTGACATGTTTTTCAGACTCTTCGTATCTTCTTCTTCTTTGACTCTTCATGAACCACCTACTTTATCTGTAAGAGCTTTCAGCCTCCCACAACCGGACAGTCAACCTGGGTACTCTTGTCTCTACCTTCCTCTGCAGTACTTTCCACCCACTGGGCGCCCATCAGCAAAGTCATTACTGGGTCTCAACCAATAGTGACCCACCACACTGTTTCAACTTCACAAACCTCTGCATTCACCCATTGTTTCCAGAACCTGTTCATTTTTATTTTCTAATTACTTGTCCATCCAGTATATTTTTAATATTCTCCTACAGCAGCAGTTTTCAAATGCTGTGGTTGTGTCTTTCACTTTTCCCTATTGTCTAGTTTTCACATGCAGCTTCTATAATAGCATGCTGCAAACATAATTTGAGTAATTTCTTCGTAATTTAGAATCCAATATTTGTACCAGTTTTAATATTACCTTTACCAGTTTTAATATTTACCTATTTTTGTTCCTGATACTCCTATTCCCCCTAATAATTTTTTATAATATTCAGTAGTGTTATTAATTTACCTTGTTTTCTGTGAGTAGAAACCATATCATCAGTAACTCTTAACTCTTAACATCAGTAACTCTTAACTCTTATACTCTCCATGAAATGTTATTACGGTCTTGAACATCTTTATGGTTTCCTTGACAGCCTCTTATAAAGCATTCTCGTATAATGGTATTGAATTTGTATAAAAGTAAATTTTAATTCCTTGTTATTTGTAGGATGTTTTAACAGTCAGTGTAAAGATAGAAGCAGATCCAAAAGAGGCTGAGACTGAACAGGTTATGTGCATAACCATTATTTAGCCCATAGCTAATGTGTTAGGTTGTTCCGTGTTATGTACCACTAGTGATTTGGATCACATTCGTTTGCAGATATGTAATTAAAAATCAACAATACACACACTGTATCATGGTGTTGTATACATATAAACTACATGAGATTAAGTAAGTAAAATCGCACACTCGTGTGAGCGCGTGCGCGCACACACCATGTAGGTACAGAGTATGGATATTTATTGCAAAAATTGATTGGTTATTCTATATATTTCATATTTAGTACTGATCACCTCTTTATATAGTACTCTATAAATCACTGAGAAGACAAAGTAAATTTTATAATTGTTCAATTTGCAGGATGTATTCCTAGTTATAAATTCTGTCATAAAAGGAGAACTGCATGTAAAAGAAGAAATCATCAAAGAAGAGAATGAACAGTTTGTTGATCAGGTATTATACATACTTATAAATTTGTTTAAAGTAGGCTAAGCATTTATTGTTATAATTTACAGCATTGTTGTATCATGGCACATCCATGATAATCTCTTAACAAAATTCTCTTAGCCACTCAGAAAATCAAGTCATACCTTTCCAACAGACAAAATTGACTTTCCTTTTTTTTTTGTTTACATGACTGTAATTAACAATACTGCAGACCAACATGTTGCTTTACAGCTGCTCATGAGCTTACAGCATCCCACAAGTGAACAGTCAACCTGGGTACTCTAGTCTCTGCCTACCTCTGCAGTACTTCCCACTCACTGGGCGCCCATCAGCAAAGTCGTTACTGGGTCTCAACCAATAGTAACCCACCACACTGTCTCATCTTCACAAACCTCTCCATTCACCCATTGTTTCCAGAACCTGTTCATTTGTGTTTTCTAATTACTTTGTCCATCCGGTATATTTTTAATATTCTCCTACAGCAGCAGTTTTCAAATGTTGTGGTTGTGTCTTACACTTTTCCCTATTGTCTAGGTTTCACATGCAGCTTCTATAATAGCATGCTGCAAACATATAATTTGAGGAATTTCTTCTTAATTTAGACTCCAGCATTTGACAGTAGCAAATTTGTTTCTCCATTTGGCTTGTGCTCTGACACTGATTCCTCTCAGTTATCTTTACCAGTTTTAATATTTACCTATTTATGTTCCTGATTCTCCTTTCCCCCTAATAATTTTTTATAATATTCAGTAGTGTTCTTAATTTACCTTGTTTTCTGTGAGTAGAAACCATACCATCAGTAACTCTTAACGCTTATACTCACCATGAAATGTTATTATGGTCTTCAACATCTTTATGGTTTCCTTTACAGCCTCTTATAAAGCATTCTCGTATAATGGTAATGAATTTGTATAAAAGTAAATTGTAAGTCCTAGTTATTTGTAGGATGTCTTAACGGTCAGTGTAAAGAAAGAAGCAGATTCAGAAGAGGCTGAGACTGAAAAGGTAATGTGCATAACCATTATTTAGCCCATAGTGTAATGTAATAAAATAGATCGAAATATATTAATAAATTAAATAGATAAATACTGCCAGGACTTACCTGTACTCATTCTCAACTACTTACCTCGTATTAAATTTTGTCAGAAGACCAGAGTCGCCACGATATTTTTATAGATTAAAATATCGAAAACTTACACACTTTACCTTATTAAAAACGGGACAATTTAGCAATCTGACCACCCCCAATAATAATTCAGAAGATACCCGGAACGTTTAGACGAATCTTGCAGCACAGAAATGAGAAAGTGGTAATGACGAAATAACTTAGTCTAACACATTTTTATGTTATGAAATGAATATTTTACTTACAGAAATACGGAAATCTTTAATCCAAAACACAAAAGAACAAAACACATTTTGATGGTTAAATAGCTCTTACATTGAAAATACAATTCTTACACTTATAAGGTAGCCCAGCTTTGCTCACACACGCATTCACGCCATTTAAAAACCCATTTTATTTTTTGTTACCAATTTTGTTTTTTGTTTAATTATTCACTGTCACTGTCGCGATCCCGTCCGACCACGTGCTTTCGCTGCCCGAGTTAACTGCCCGTTATTTCTGTTCTATTGTCCGTCGTTCGTCACCAGTTGTACACTTGTTCCATCCGTTAATTACGCGGGTCCCGGTCGGTATTAAGGCGTTACTACACTGAGTTATTCATATTTAAAAAGTTCTACCCGACCGGGCCCGAGTGGCACTAACTATGTCTGTTGGCTGTTGTAGTTTCTCGTGGACTGGCCAAAGCGTCTGTTTTAAGCGGACGGATATTAATGCCTGCCGGTGAACGAATTTCGTTGTCGCTCACAGCCTGAATTGTTGCAGATTAGTGGCTATGCCCACGATACATAGCAGTACTTTAGTCCTGTACGCCGATGATATTCAGGCGCTTATGGCTCGACATCACAAAATAGGCGGGCCTTAAAGTTTCATATCCGTCGCCTTAGTCAAAGAGGCGAAACAGAAAATGTGCTCATCACCATCTTTGCGGTACAAGTAGCGTGGGTCCGCGCCCCTGGATGTATAATGCGTATGGGCGCGCTGTCACACACAAACAAAGTTCTTGGAAATGAGGCTTGGTAAATTCTTCTACCGATTGCACAACGTGATATTACTGCGTCGCCTTTGTTAACAACTGCTCTTACCTCGGAGTCTCTCACAATGGAAATAAAATTTACACATATTTCATAAAACCCAAAAAATGCAATAAATAAAAATACTCACAAATTTGGCCCGTTACAATACCCCCTCAATGAGAGGTCTTCTGTCCAAACAGAAGAAATCTCATTGATAAAACCCTTCAGAGGACCGGTGAGGAACTGGTGCCAACAACCCCCTTTTGTTCTTACACTGCATGGGTAAACGACCCCCCTGGCTCGGCGACTATGGACGCATCTGAACGAGATCACTGGACTTCTCTGTAAGAGATCCCAACACCGAAAAATCGAACAGACACGCACCACAGCGCACCTCACCTTCTATCATGCTACCCCAAAAATCCTCAATCCCTGGCTTAGATCATGCCAGATCCTCAACCGATATGTTTCCCCTTTTTCTGAAAACTGGGCTGCCTTTAGCAGATACTGGGCTCACACACACACACCTATTCTACATATTGTAAGGTTAACATATTCTTCAAAAATTTATTAATTCATTTAAGTGAAAAAATCCAAATTTCAAACTAAAATTTTTTTTTTTCAAAAAAAATTTTAAATTCAAAAAATTTAAATTTATTAAAATATTTCTTTCCATATTGAAATTATTTAAAGTTTGTTCAAATTAGTTAAAAACAAAAGTTGGATTAACTTCCTTGCTAAACATGCCTAGTATATGACCTCACCTATCAGCTGACCAAAACTGGGTCAAGTCCAGAACCTTGACCTACATACGTTATGTACAAGTTACATCTGTGAATACATTAAACTTCTGTAAAATTCTATCTTGAAACACCAAAACATAATAAAATAAAACATTTAAAATAACAAAATATCATTCTAAATAATAATCAAATTGACATTTAAATTATTCAAATAAACACTTTATATTATTTTCAAATTCTATCAAAAATTTGTCACTGGTTTCAATCAAAAAAATTTTTATATTCTTATTATAAATCTCTTTCTTTAATAATCGCATATCCAATACTTTGGGTGATTTGACTGTTTATTTTAGCTTGATATGCCACTTGGCATTTATACATATACCGTATTTTCGCATGTACCACGCGCCCTCGTGTAAAACGCGCACCCCTTATTTTTAGGTCCTACAAAAAAAAAAAAAAATCGCGCATTCAAAAATGTGAAAAAATCATATACCGGTATTTGGAATAGTATTACCATATCTATTGTAAGGGAAAAACTGTAATAACTAATGAAATAAATGTCGTTACTTTTTTTGTTACACTAACTTACGGATTTATTTTTTATTACAAGTAAAAAATGTATGTTTATTACAATAACAATTAATATTTATTACAATTAAATACAGTAATTAGAGGCGAAGGTTACAGCAATCGTTACACAACCAGCCGTAATTGTAAATTCGGGTTTGCCAACCTAAAGAAAATTAAGTGTGCATTAGAACAGTAAATAAATGAAAACGAACACAGTTATAAACCCAAGGGATACCGGTATGTTTGATGTAGTTTATGACAATTTTTTACTAGTGTCTTACCTGATTTTCATTCGTCGTTGCTACTGTCGTCATCAGAAGCAGACGCTGCCTCATCTTCACTAACGAACAGTTTATCGTCTTCACTGCCATCCAAGGCATTGGAAATGCCAGTTTTTTCGAAACTTTTCTTTATTACGTTTTCTGGTATACTGTCCCATGCTTTGATGATCCAACTGCAGATCAGCGTCAGTGATGGGCCTTCGGAGTCTTCCTGTCGCCGTCAGCTCGTGTGGTGCAGTACTCATCCACTGGGTGTACATTTTTTTTAACTAGCACTTGAAGGGCTTATTTATGCACACATCAAATGGCTGGAGCATCGAAGTCATTCCACCTGGAATAATCACTTGTTCAGTCTTTGTTTCTGATAAAACGTTCTTAACGTCGTCAGTCAGATGGCCAACAAAACTATCCATAACAAGCATCCCTGGGCATTTTAATAATGCTCCAGGTCGCCGATTCCAAACGCGCTTTATCCAATCAAGCACTAACTCATTGTCCGTCCGCCCTTTTTCTTGAGCTTTCATTATCAAACCTGGTGGGAAACTTTCATTTGTTGGAAGGTTTTTCCGCTTCAAGATTACATAAGGTGGCAGTTTCTTTCCATCGGCTAACACAGTAAGCATTACAGTGCACCGTTGTTTCTCGCAACCAGCTGTACGAATTTTTACAGTTTTGTCACCAACTTTATTTACTGTCGTATCCACAGGCATCTCGAAATAAACTGGAGTTTGATCCGCGTTGCCGATCTGGCATAGTGGATAATTGTACAGTTTTCTTAACTGAATTACGTAACGCTGAAAACACAAGAGTTTATCAGTGTACGCCTCTGGTAAACGTTGAGATATCGTTGTTTTCCGTCGAACAGAAAGGTTACTTCTTTTAAAAAACCTCTGAAGCCATCCCCTGCTTGCTTTAAACTCATTTATGTTAATATTCAGCTCCTTCGCAATCTTAATTACCTCTATTTGGCACATTTCTGTGGAAACAGCATAACCATATTGACGCTTATCATCTACAAAGGCTGTAAGTTTAACTTCTAGTTGAGGATATTTTGCAGGTTTACCTCGAAAAGCTCTTTTCTTTAAAGGAGCTTCCGTTAATTTTTCTTTTTTCTTACGCCAGTCTCTGATACACGATTCCGGCACGTCGTATATTCGACCCTCTGCTCTATTTCCTATTACCTCTGCTTCGTTTATAATTTTTAACTTCTCTCCAGCAGTAAACGAATGCAATCTTTTCCCACATTCCATTGTAAAACGAAACAACACCTTGATAAATTAAAAGAACACAAAACACAAACGAAGATAAATTGTTTAAAATGATATGATACAGTACGATATACCGTAGTAATTAAGATTGCCGTAAATTCGATATTAAATAACGTAAATAACGCAATAAACATTTGGTAAATACCGTAAAACACTTCAAAACACAGCTTACGTTTTCACAAACCGGTACAGAACGAACCGAATTTTAACAGTAGACTGTTAGAAACACTATGAAATGCTACCTGCTATTTTGCAGTGGGGGTTGAAAGAGTTGTCTGTGCAATAACGTAAATAACACAATAAACATTTGGTAAATACCGTAAAACACTTCAAAACAAAGCTTACGTTTTCACAAACCGGTACAGAACGAACCAAATTTTAACAGTAGACTGTTAGAAACACTATGAAATGCTACCTGCTATTTTGCAGTGGGGGTTGAAAGTGTTGTCTGTACAATGCTTTAGTCAAGGTCAATATCCGCCCGATGTACGGTACATAGTAGTGAGTGAGGTTTGAATAGGAACTGCAGTAGCATAAGGTCCAATTACCACTCTGATGAAGACTGGCAAGTTAGTTTCCTCGTGTAACACTCGCACCCCATTTCTACGAAATATTTTTTGGTAAAAAAGGTGTGCGTGGTACACGCGAAAATACGGTAATATCTTTCTCACTCTGACTCTAATACCACTAACAACTATAACTCATATGACACTCATCTCTATCACAACATCTATCAAACAGTCTCTAAACCCAACTTATCATTAAACTCAATTCGCCACCTTCTCTCGATATATATAAAAAAAATACTCTCTAACCCTTTGTACCTAGGATAAGTGTTCCCCCCCCCCCAAAAAAGCTCATCCCATTATGTTGGTTCCTGGATTCTACCTAAGGTAACCCTTTCCGGCGCCAAACGGTCCCTTCCCGTCCCAACTCTTTTGTTGCAGACTCCCACATTACACTACCCCTATTACAAAATTGCCATCCCCAAATCTCAACCTTATTACCTCCCTTCAACTACAACAAAATAACATCATCATTTAATAATATCAATATATCACTCAAAACTCTACATATATTCCCCATAACTACTGTGTCAACATCAATACTTCTCCAATTCTATAACATTAACTCAAGACAATATTATTCTCTCTACTACCATTTTAACTTTAACTTCCACTTGGACTGATCTACATGTCCCAATAAAATATTCATCACCCAAAAACTATCTTTTATGAGCTTTCACCAATTATTACTTTATTTCTCACTTTATCAAATTACTTTTCTCATTATTTTAAATAGCATCTGTAATACATTGAAACATTACATTTAACATTGATTACCTTGAACATTCACAACCAATATAACAGTGACATTTTACTACTGATCAGCTGACATGTATTATAAATTTTATACTTACAGTGCATTTAAACTGACATACACAAAATATATACACCATACTTTCACGTAACCTCTGAAACATTTAACAAACATGTTAGTTTGAATCAACCAATTTAACCATCTATTACCAAATACATCTCTCGTAAATAATTCAATTCATTAGAAAGTTTAATTATACAACATTTAAATAAATCAGAATATTTAAAACATCTCCAAATAATTTAATTTAATTAATTACAGAAAATACAACTTCCATTGCCATCACAACAATTACAATTAGCCAATTACTGTCTCCAAAATTAATTTTGTTATTTATTTATATTGCCAAATATTAATATTATTATTATCACAATTACCTACACACACACACACACACATTGTTTACTTAACATTTTACAATACATACAAATGAATTCACTACAATTATTTACAAACTTTTGTCCTTAAGTGATTCATTTTTTCACACTTCAATGTCCAAAGTTGCAGGGTCAAAACCACAAAACAAAAATATTTATAATTGTCCTTTATTGTTTTATAGTCTACCCTCCATCGTCAAAGATTAATCTTTGTTCTATATAGCACTGTTCAATTTCATTGACATACATATTGTTGTCTTGTGTGTCATAACCAAACAATTTCAATTTATCCGTTATACCATAATAATCATTCACCAAGTCTACGTTAAGTATTTCGGTTAAGTCTCCATCAGTAAATATATTCATTATCGGGTTATTTACTTTTGTATTATCAATCAAATCATTATTATTTAAATATACTTCTAACCTTACTTTCCATTTATCATAATCTCTATTTAAATTATACAATTCTGTTTCTCTCTCAACATACAATTCTCTACTTAAATCTCTCTCATCATAATACCATATCACACTCTCAAAATTACTCCAGACAGAGGGTACAAAATTATACAACAAATATAAACAACTCAAATCTTCTACTACCACGGGACTCTTGCCCTTCAAAAACAACACTTGTGAACACTCTGGTTCATAAAAAATAAGGGGAAAATTTACCCTCTGCCCCCATTCTACCACTATACTATCTTTTCTCTCTCTCTCTAACTCATAAGCATACATTAACATTTCATTATCACTACATTCTGCAATTTCATCAGTACTCTCACTATTTATTTTCACCGTATCACTTTCTGATACTAACTCTTCAAATACACTACTATTCTCAGTATTACATTCATTATTTTCGACATTGTCATTATCATTTGTTGACTCTTTATCTAGTATCACATTTTGACACATGTCATTATCATTTTCATTCGTATTATTTTTATTTGGATTCATTACAACTACTCCCATTCTCTCCATACTCTGTTCTAATTTATTCAAACTAGTTCTTATTGTTTCATTATTATTTTCAAAACATTTATTCATTTCTTGGATCTAGTTTTTTAATTCATCAAAACTATTCTTTTGAGCATCGAATTTCTCATTAAAATCCCTATTTTGTCTGTCAAATTGTTCATTCATTTTATTGTATTTGACATTGGAATCAATTTGTTGTTCTTTAAATTTTGCATTTACGTTGCTATTTATATTTTCAGACATGGTTTTTATTAGATTAAACAGATCGTCCATCGACAACTCTTTAGTTCGTGTTGTTTTGTCAGTGAAGCTGACTTCTTCCTTATTATCTGCCATTTTGTATCTTCTACTTACACAACTGTACATCATAACACAAACATAACCTACTCACACGTGCATAATTATATACGATAAATCCCTTTTTATAAATTTGTCATTACCACATCCTATTTTCTGTGCATTAAAATAGGTCTATCTCGTATAAATAAAATTAAACGAAAATCCTGGCAGCGTGAGCCAGTGTAATGTAATAAAATAGATCGAAATATATTAATAAATTAAATAGATAAATACTGCCAGGACTTACCTGTACTCATTCTCAACTACTTACCTCATATTAAATTTTATCAGAAGACCAGAGTCGCCACGATATTTTTATAGATTAAAATATCGAAAACTTACACACTTTACCTTATTAAAAACGGGACAATTTAGCAATCTGACCACCCCCAATAATAATTCAGAAGATACCCGGAACGTTTAGACGAATCTTGCAGCACAGAAATGAGAAAGTGGTAATGACGAAATAACTTAGTCTAACACATTTTTATGTTATGAAATGAATATTTTACTTACAGAAATACGGAAATCTTTAATCCAAAACACAAAAGAACAAAACACATTTTGATGGTTAAATAGCTCTTACATTGAAAATACAATTCTTACACTTATAAGGTAGCCCAGCTTTGCTCACACACGCATTCACGCCATTTAAAAACCCATTTTATTTTTTGTTACCAATTTTGTTTTTTGTTTAATTATTCACTGTCACTGTCGCGATCCCGTCCGACCACGTGCTTTCGCTGCCCGAGTTAACTGCCCGTTATTTCTGTTCTATTGTCCGTCGTTCGTCACCAGTTGTACACTTGTTCAATCCGTTAATTACGCGGGTCCCGGTCGGTATTAAGGCGTTACTACACTGAGTTATTCATATTTAAAAAGTTCTACCCGACCGGGCCCGAGTGGCACTAACTACGTCTGTTGGCTGTTGTAGTTTCTCGTGGACTGGCCAAAGCGTCTGTTTTAAGCGGACGGATATTAATGCCTGCCGGTGAACGAATTTCGTTGTCGCTCACAGCCTGAATTGTTGCAGATTAGTGGCTATGCCCACGATACATAGCAGTACTTTAGTCCTGTACGCCGATGATATTCAGGCGCTTATGGCTCGACGTCACAAAATAGGCGGGCCTTAAAGTTTCATATCCGTTCCCTTAGTCAAAGAGGCGAAACAGAAAATGTGCTCGTCACCATCTTTGCGGTACAAGTAGCGTGGGTCCGCACCCCTGGATGTATAATGCGTATGGGCGCGCTGTCACACACAAACAAAGTTCTTGGAAATGAGGCTTGGTAAATTCTTCTACCGATTGCACAACGTGATATTACTGCGTCGCCTTTGTTAACAACTGCTCTTACCACGTAGTCTCTCACAATGGAAATAAAATTTACACATTTCATAAAACCCAAAAAATGCAATAAATAAAAATACTCACAAATTTGGCCCCTTACAATAGCTATTGTGTTAGATTGTTCCGTCTCATGTACCACTAGTGATTTGGATCACATTCGTTTGTAGATATGTAATTAATAATCAACAGAATACACAAACTGTATCATAGTGTTGTATACATATAAACTACTTGAGATTAAGTAAGTAAAATCACACAGTCATGTGAGCTCGTGCACGCACACTAGTGATGTAAAATGCCCAGGCATTTGTAAGTTGGGGCAAATGCCCAAAATCCATAAATGCCCGGGCATTTATTCATTTTAAAGATATATTGATAAGGTTTATGGTTTATTTTATATAAGATCTTTTTACGTTTGTAAGAGAATAACTCTCTTACCCGGGGCACAACTTATAAATAATTTTTTTAAGCTGATATATTGTATTGGAAAAGTTGTTTTGCAATATTGCTTCTTTAGTGGTTTGGTAGACATATTGAAAATGTTGCTTGAGTGTTAGTTGTGTTATTGGGAAAAAATGGACTAAACGTAACTTTTTACTTCTTTAATGGGTTTAATACTTTAATTGGCTTATGAATAATACATAATAGGCTATAGTAACTATTGAAAAAAGAAAACAAATTAGGTTGATAAATTAATTTGAAATGAAGTATAATTGTCTTATATTAGGTAGCGTAGATAGGTAGATTATCCACTGCGAAAAAAATTAATGAAATTGTCCATTATCACTTTTTAATCACTTTCTTTAGTTTCCTGATCTGTTAGATATGTTAACTTTGCTGCCCTCTCAGATATAAGTCTGTTTCTTTTCTTACTATGTATCCAGCCAAAAGTGCTGAAAGTTCACTCTGTGGCAGCAGACGTAACGGGTGCCCCAAGAATTTTTATAGCAACTTCCACCAGTTCACAAGTTCCTCTCAAACCTCGCCACCACAGTAAAGAATTTACACGATTCTCTTGATCAAGACCCGCTCCTTCCCACACAAATTGTCTGGACCAAATTCCTTGTTTGTCCCTGTAATCAGCTAAGTTCTCTGTAACCTGAACAACATCTAATCCTGTGTTCTTTGCTGTGTCACAAACAAAGCTTATTGCATCAAGCATCTCGATAGGCTTCAGATTACTACTTTGTGCTGCTGGATCAAGAAGATTAGCTGCAAGGTGAATAGACGATACACCAAATTCCTTCCTAGCTTGGAATTTAGCCAAGATTGCCTTTTCTTCTGCAGATTGCAGTGGAGAGGACGGTAGCTTCTCGATGAGAATTGCCTCCAACTCATTGAACTTTTTGGCTATTTTATGAACTTGAGGCTTATTGGATTCAAAAGCCGTAATCAAATGAACGATTGGGTTCATCAGTTCTATGATTTTGTCAACTCTCACCCAGAAAACATCATCATCAAGAACTCTCTTCTTTATTTCAGGCTTCAGGTATGATTGCGCCTTTTCGTTGACAACTAAGGTTTGTAGGACAACTTTGTTTGACTGCAAACTGCAGAAAAGATGGCTCCCCCACCTAGTCTTTCCTGGGAACTTCAGTGAAATCCTATCTTTGAATTTTTTTTCAGCTGATATTTCATCAAACAATGCTTGTAAAATGTGGCTGTGTTTTACTGTTTTGACAACCTCAACTGCGTTTGCCATGAAAATTTTGATTGTTTGACAGCCTAAAATATCTGAGCACAATAAGTTTAATAGGTGAGCTAGACACCCGAGAGGAACAATATGAGGAAACTTAACCTTTACCAGATTCAATGCAGCTTTCATGTTTGCAGCATTATCACCAATCGCCACCAGAAACTTTTCTGGTCCATACTTCTCCATTAAATTTGTGAGAAGCTGAGCAAGGTACTCGGCATTGTGACTGTTGCTGTTAGTCATTACAAACTCAACAAAAATTGGTTCAGGCTTTGAAATTATGAAGTTAATAATCGATTCATTTTTGAGGTTACTCCAGCCATCACACTGCAGATGGAGATTTTTTGCCTCCTCTAGTTGCTTATTTATGTTACCTTGCGTTTCTGTGTACTGAGCATCTAAGTAAGTAGAGGATAGCAGATATCTTGAAGGCAACTGGAAGGAAGGCCTGATTCTTTTGAAAAAATTTATCCAAAGTGGATGTTCTACTATGGACAAGGGAGATCCACTGACGAATATGGCCTTGGCGAGGCTTTGGTTCAGCATCTCCTGAAAAAATACAACATACCATTAGACTCAAAAAGTAGGCTTGTCTTAATGTTGTAAATTAGTTACCTTAGTTCAATCATTAAATAACGTAGCTTCTTAACAAATTATAAGGTCAACAAAGATTAGTTAAACAAAATAGCATCCTAACCTAATCTAACCGCCGTGGTGCAAGGTAGGCTAAAGGTAGTCTACTATATGATACGCCAAGTACCGAATAAACACATGCATTAACAATTATCAGCAAAAATATTCCTTTACAGGCCTACTTGCCTATTTAACTTAAACATCAAACATCCTTAAAGCTTAAAATTACATTTGGCCTAGTTTGTTTTAACATTTGTTGATGAGGTTAGGATATGTAGAAGATGAGGTAGCCAGGTAGCCTAGATCTAGAAGTGAGAAATTTGTTATAATAATATATATTGCAACAGAACACAGGATGATAAGATATGCTGTTTATATCAGAGTACATGAATGACAAGCATTTTCTTGTTTAAATTTGTTTTGTGTAATATTTTGTTTTTTAGTCATAAGTTTTGTATTTAAAAAATGATAAGCATATATGTTACACCAAACTCTTCATAAAAAATTGTACTATATTGTCATGTATTTTTGTATGAAATGGTACGTGTGTGCGGGTGTGATAATCTGCGATCGATATAGCGGCAGTGGTAGTTAACCGATTTACATGAAAATTTGACAAGGAATTATTTAAATAAATAGCTTCGATTTGTGTATACTCTGATGTTTGTAATTATTTTAGAAATATGATTTTTTAAGTAAAACAAAACTCAAGTGTAACTCTTATCAATGATAGGGTAATAATAATTGTAGATAATTTCCATGCAGGACTATGCAAAATTATACAAAGTTTTTCATGAAATTTGTGTATCTGGTTGTTCCATCAATCATGTGACTTGGGCTTGGCCTATCAAATTACACCAAATTCAGTGAGATTCATACGTTGCAGAGCTAGGTTGAAGACAGTCTGTCTGTCGACGTTGCTAGGGGAAGTTGTGCCCCGGGTAAGAGAGTTATTCTCTTTCAAACGTAAAAAGATCTTATATAAAATAAACCATAAACCTTAAAATTCTTAACGAAGTTTTGCGGCAAGAACCAAGAAGGAATAGAGGAATATTTTATATAAAGTAAACTATAAACCTTGTAATTCTTAACAAAGTTTTGCGGTAAGCATCAAGAGGATAAATAATTAAGTAAAATTTAAAATAAAATTCAGTGCTGTGTCGTGTAAGTTAAGATATCCGCATAGAGAACTTAAAGCCACTACAAGATATCGTGGAAGCAGTTAAACATAACTACGAGGCTCTGAAATAATATCGCCGCTGGAGCCGCTTGCTGTACAAGGACGACGAGACGAAGAGGACGCCAGGACGAAGAGGACGAGACGAAGAGGACACCAGGAAGGAGTGAAGCTGTAGAAGAGGATGACGAGATGGGACCGACGAGACGAGAGGAGGACGTTGCAGCAAACAAGTAAAAGCGATTTATATTAATCGAACAATACAAACAATTTAATATACTATTAATACATGACAATTTTAAAAAAACATTATACATCTTTATAAACAATATTTGTATATAATAAATAATATTTCATCGCCTCCATAATAGACTTGTATCGATTTCTACACACTCACAATATCCTTATTAGGATAATAAAGTTTGATCTGTTGCATAAGGATATTTGGCGCTTGCCAACGTTGGGCTCGATTAATGAATTAATTAAAAAAAAAAAAAAATTTATTTGAGTGTGTAGAGACTAAATTCATTGAACTATTTATAGGTGCTGTTCTATGTTGTCAGGGAGTGTAGATAAAAGTTGGAATACTCTCTCTTATCAGATATTTGAACAATAGAGTTATTATCTGTATGGAGGTTGAATTATTATTGTTATCTGTGTTAGATTAAGTGTTTACATTTGATTGTGAGACTGGACTATAATAATAATAACATAAACGGACATTATTAGAAATAATACGTATTGCTACGACAGCACAGAACAATCTACGCGTTTATCGAATGCGCCAGAAAGATCTCGATGTAAGCGTGTGGTGTACGTGCTACTAAACGCATGTTGCGAGAATTTTCTCGACTGTGTCAGCCTTCGCTCGGGCGCTCGGACTGTGTCAAGGCCGCAGCAATTACGTAGTTCGCGAGAGATAAGACGCAGTTTGGAAGCTTCTGGTGTGTGGAGCGTAACTATAAATACATCGCGTCGCGGCCTTAGTTTTTCAGTTCAATGCGAGATTTTTGACTGTGCGGTTCGAGAGTATTAGTGCGATATATTTTACAGAGCGGTTCGGGTTATTACGGTGTATGTTCAAGTAGTTATTAGTGAAGTGTTGCGTTTATATTCGGACGCTATAATTGTAATACAGTTGAGTTTTAATATTAGTGGACATTTTATTGCGTATGAACAATTTCATTTGATTTGTTGTAGACACTGTGTTGTTAATTACGAACTGTTTTACTATAACAATTAAAGGTGTGATTAGTGACTTAATTGGTGTCTTGTACTTATTTTGTTTCCACTGTACCTACGACGATCGAGTAGACCGTCGTAACAGTGGTGTCAGAACTGGGATAGAATGGTTAACAGTGGAAACAGTGGATACTTTGTACAAGACGAGTGTAATTCGTAATTAATCGAAAAACAATGGATGCCAGTCAGATGATGGAAAATTTCCAGGCGCTGTTGTTGCAGACAGAAGAACGACGACGACAGGATTCAGAGAAAGCAGAAGAGAGACAGAAAACCCTCCTGCTGGAAGCAGAGGAAAAACGCAAGCAGGAGGCAGAGGAACGCAAGCAGGAAGCAGATGACATCAAGGAGTTAATACAGCAGCAAAAGAGGAAGGTCGCCGCCCGGATTGGCAAGATATCTGCCATGGTTCCGAAGGGCTACTGGGCACAATGGGAATCTCTCACCTTAGAAAACGGATTGCTGAAAAGGGCTTGGGAAAGTGCAGATGGACGAGACGTGGTCATGCAGTTGATAGTTCCCCGAAGTAAAGTGCAGTCTGTTTTGAAGGAGATGCATGATGGAACATCTGGAGGCCATCTTGGCGTTAACAAAACCCTTGACAAAATACGGAAGCGATTCTATTGGCTTCATCTTCGCCACGACGTAGAGGAATGGGTTCGGACGTGTGAAATATGTGCTGCAAGCAAGGGCCCACAAACCAGAAGCAGGGGAAAAATGAGACAGTATAACGTTGGACAACCTTTCGAGAGAATTGCCATAGACATTGCTGGACCATTCCCAGTTACTGACAATGGAAACCGGTACATCATGGTTGTAGGTGTCTAATTTACTAAGTGGGTGGAAGCCTACGCAATTCCAAATCAGGAGGTTACCACTGTGGCAAAGCAGTTAGTTCACAACTTCTGTTGCCGTTATGGAGCCCCTATGGAAATCCATACGGATCAAGGGAGAAATTTTGAATCAGGAGTGTTTAAAGAATTATGCCGTCTACTTGGAATTCGAAAGACCAGGACAACGCCTCTGCATCCTCAGTCGGACGGGATGGTTGAGAGATTCAACAGGACACTTGAGCAGCATCTTTCGAAAGTTGTTGATGAGAACCAAACAGACTGGGACCAACGTATACCATTATTCCTTCTGGCGTATAGATCATCAGTACATGACACAACCGGCATGACTCCAGCAAAATTGGTGTTTGGGCGGGAGATTCGTCTTCCTGGGGATTTAACGTTCGGATCACCTGAGACTCAGTCCCAAGAGCCAAAGAACTATTCCTCGCAATTAGAAAACCAACTGCGAGGAATGAATCGCTTGGTAAGAGGACGGCTCAAGATTGCCAGTGATAAAATGAAAACTTGGTATGACATTCGCAGCAATAGTGTGGGTTTCCAAGAAGGAGATCAGGTCTGGTTGTTCAATCCAAAGCGCCGTCGTGGTCGCTCACCTAAGCTTCAGTCTAACTGGCAAGGACCCTACACTGTAAAAACAAGGATTAACGATGTTGTTTATCGGATTCAACAGGAAGGACAGCGAAAGTTCAAGGTCGTCCGCCTAGATCGCCTGGCTAAATACAAATTTAGAGACGCTTTGCCAGTTCGGGACGAACAGGCTTAAGGAGGGGGCAGTGCTACGACAGCACAGAACAATCTATGCGTTTATCGAATGCGCCAGAAAGATCTCGACGTAAGCGTGTGGTGTACGTGCTACTAAACGCATGTTGCGAGAATTTTCTCGACTGTGTCAGCCTTCGCTCGGGCGCTCGGACTGTGTCAAGGCCGCAGCAATTACGTAGTTCGCGAGAGATAAGACGCAGTTTGGAAGCTTCTGGTGTGTGGAGCGTAACTATAAATACATCGCGTCGCGGCCTTAGTTTTTCAGTTCAATGCGAGATTTTTGACTGTGCGGTTCGAGAGTATTAGTGCGATATATTTTACAGAGCGGTTCGGGTTATTACGGTGTATGTTCAAGTAGTTATTAGTGAAGTATTGTGTTTATATTCGGACGCTATAATTGTAATACAGTTGAGTTTTAATATTAGTGGACATTTTATTGCGTATGAACAATTTCATTTGATTTGTTGTAGACACTGTGTTGTTAATTACGAACTGTTTTACTATAACAATTAAAGGTGTGATTAGTGACTTAATTGGTGTCTTGTACTCATTTTGTTTCCACTGTACCTATGACGATCGAGTAGACCGTCGTAACAGTATAAAAAAATATTGCTGTTACTATAAATAAAACTATAATATTTTATAAATTTAAAAATAAATAATCAATATGGCCAAATCACTAGAATTACAAAATACATTAGCGGCTTTAATGGCCAATATGCAAAAGATGTCCAAAGACAGTAAGGCCAATATGCAAAAGCTGTCGGACGAAAATAAAGCAAATATGCAAAAACTCTCAGAAGAAGTAGCATTAAAGCAAAATAAGTCATTACAATCACTTCATGATGAGAATAAAAAAATTTATACAGCCTTTCATGAACAGGCTAAACAAAATAAACAACTTTTAGAGTTAACCAAAAAACGTATTGCTGATAAATTAGAATTAATTTGTAGTAGTAGTGAGACCGCCTTAGAAAGGAATAAATCTCACAGCAGGGAATGTGAAGCCAAAATTAAGTTGAATTATTCTCTTAGGCAGGAAAATGAATGTAACAATGCGATTGACCGGTATAGTACCGTCGACATACAGGAACCAGCCGGTAATCGCATAG
Source organism: Magicicada septendecula (assembly GCA_034769895.1). Lineage (NCBI taxonomy): Eukaryota > Metazoa > Arthropoda > Insecta > Hemiptera > Cicadidae > Magicicada > Magicicada septendecula. The sequence continues at coordinate 197,086,909 of CM068373.1, read as the reverse complement.
ATAAGATAGCAGCTAAGGGTGGTGCGAATGATAAGGAGATAACGGATGGTCAACGAAAGCATTTAAATAATCTTTTAAATAAATATGAATCAATTTTCAACACACAGCACACAATTACTAATGTTTATGAACATAAAATTACAAATAATATTTTAAATAAATTTGAAATGAGAAATAGGGAAAACCTTATCAAAGTGTTAGTTCACATCTATCCAGATTGGTATGATCAAAGGGTAAACGGTGGAGTATTTAAAAACAATAAATGTTATTTGCTATACCGTGTCTGTAAGATGCAGATCCATTCTGGTAATTTTTATCAGTCAATAATGAAATGTATAAACACTTGAGAAGTCCATACAGTTGTAAAAATGAATATGTAAATAAGATATTTGATGAATACTTGGGTAAACAAAGTAATTTTGTTCCTGAAGCTGGTGCATTTGAGGAAAAGCACACAGGTAAGGTTAATTCTGACAGAAGATCAGAACTGTCTGAGTGTTTTCAGCCACATATGAAACGAAATGCAGGTGTTATGTATACAGTGAGAGATTCACTGTACAGCAATATGTGTTCGTCTTTTATATGAATGTGTGTGATTGTACTAATTAAGTCCCTAGTTCTGGGCGTCAAATGTGAAGCTACTTTCCAACTGTAAGAAAATAATTTATGAGGGTTCTTTTCAGCGAACTAGGAGAGCAGAATGTGGTTGCTGAAATAATAACAATCATTTATGTTCATCAATAATTAAACGTTATTATTACTTTATTATTATTCATATTTCATGTTAATAAAATCATACAGACAAAATTTGAATTAATAATTGACAAAACGTGAATAATAGTTGTTGATTACCTTGAATCTCTTTTAATTTACTTACTCGCATTACAATAACAGATTCTTGAAATACATTTTTAAGAATTATAATAGGAACGCAAACCAGCCTTCTTAATTTTTATCTTAATTTCAATATATTCTCACATACTCATGCACACCCACACGCACACAATTAATTTATATCCCATGAGATCTCATTTTTTTTATTAAAATTTTGTTGTGTTCTCATTTTTAATTAGCCCTTGTTAAAATTCATTTTAATTATTTGGTACTTAGCTGTTCAATTTTGTCCAGAAGACGTCGCCTTAATTTAACCGCACATTTGCTATTTTTGACACTGATGATTAAAACCGAAACTGTCTCTACATTTTATATTCTGAATTCCTACATATTTTAAAACTGTTATTACACTCTTTTTAAGAAGTAAAATGCGTTACTTTCATTTTCGGTGCGGGCGCCCGTGATTTACGTTTCGAAACTTTTTATATGTACCACTCGCGAGTGGTGATGGCGTTATACTGGGCTGAGAAAAAGGCGCTATTTTGTGAAGCGACTGTTGTAGGATGTTCAATTCTTATTGTCTTAAAGTTTATATCACTCCGCCAGCTGCATGTCACCGTTATGTAACGGAATTACTCATCAAGGATAGGCTCTGACGTAACGCTCGCCTGATGTTTCATTGCATAATTTGTTTACCGTTACATAATGTGTTTACTGGTTTTGTGTTCGTCATTGTCTGACCTTGACACAGCTTGTCGGCTATCAAATACGTTCATACTGGTTTTACAAAACATTGTTAAACAATTCTGCACAGTCAATGTTGCCACGGTTGTTTTCATTTCAAACAAATTTACCTCTCGGTTACAAAATTTATAATTTCTGTCCTTATCACTCAACAAGGGATAAAGTTATTATTATTTATTTATAAAAAAAATACAAAATATGTTATTTATTATCAATAAAATATAAACTTCTTTACATTGTCTCAGGTAGGCCCCAAAAATGCCCCGCTACAATACCCCCTCAATGAGATATTTTATGCCGAAGCATAAAAAATCTCATTGACACGTTCATACTTGCTAAAGGGATCAGCCAGGATATGTCGCCACAACCCCCTGTACGGTTTCCAAAAAAAAAAAATATTAATAATCAACTCACCCTTGGTCCGGTGACTGTGACTGCATCTGCATGACAATACTGGACTTCTCTCTCGAGATCCCAACACCGTAGAGTCAGACAGATACTCAACGCCCCTGCTCTGACGCGCCGGCCAGCTCAGGTCCGCCGCCACAGCATCACCAAACACTGAAACAACAAATCAAAATATTAAATAGTGGCCTTATACAACACCATATCCCCAACTGATCTGTTCCCCCCTAGCGGTGCTGGTTTGCGCTAAGAAGCACTGGTTTTGTTTTTACTCACTTATTACTAACATGTATATATCAGAATACCTAACATAACTTAACATAAGAAAACACGGTACATTAATAACTCATTTTAAAATAAACAACTTACAATTAAAATGTTACACACTTTACATCATTAAATTGACATATAAAATCAAAAAATTACTTTTAAACTTGATTTACTCTTATTAATGCTATTCGCAAAATTACAAAAATTATTTTATTTTATTTTTATATTTTTTTTTTTTTCAATTATGGCCATCATTATTCCATTTCATTACTTTGGGTGATTCTACGTTATTCATTATAATTTACTTTATCCACTTGGCATTTACTCATAAACTTCCCCTTTTATTACTCTAACGTTCCCTTACAAAATCTTTAACTAGTATGACACCCCACTATCAAAAATTTTACTAACCCTTCTCTAACTCTAACTACTTACTACTTTAACTCCAATCGCCACCTTCTACTCTTATAAAAAAAAATACTCTCTAACCCTTTGTACATAGGATACGTGTTTCCTTCCCAAAACTCATTCCCTTATGTTGGTCCCTGGACTCACCCTAGGTAACCCTTTCCGGCGCCAATCGGTCCCTATCCCGTCCCAACCCTTGTTGCGGACTCCCCAAATACACTACCACTACTACAAAATTACCATCCCCAAAAAATCTCAATCTCATAACCTCACTACAATTACAACAAATTAACATCAACAAATAAACAATATATCGCTCAAAACTCTACATAAAATCTCCATAACTACTGTGTCTCCACTTATTTCTCAAAATTCTATAACATACATTAACTCAAAACAACATTGCATTATTTTCATCTCCACTATTACTTTAACTTTTACTTCGATTTGGACAAATCTATGTCCCACAAAATTCAACTTGAATTGACTCAAACATTTTATTCAAACAATTACTATCACCCACTTCTATCTTTTACAACCTATTGAAAATTTTACTTATTACAACTATTTTTCATTTTATTTTAAAATCTGTAAACACATTGAAAACATATTATTATATTTTTATAATACTTATTCCTAACATACTAAATGCAAACAACACAATAAGACACAATAACACAATATAAGAAGTATTTAGTGCATCTATTTTTTAAATTCAAACAAAATTATTGAGTAGCAAATCATCATTATTAACTTATCCTGTGTTGCAATCAGCTTTTCAAAATTCTAAATTTATTATTAACACATATTTTTAATCATTATGTTCCACAAAATTCCACAAAATAAACCATTTAACATTTATTTATTTATTCATGATTATTAAATTAAAATCTCATCACACAATTTAAATTCCTTTCAAACACATAACATTCAATCACAATATCTAAACATCTCAACTTATTTAATTCATTTGATTATTAAAATAACATATTTCAATTATTATCAACATTCTATACATCATTTATTATTGTCTTCATAATTATTTTATTATCTAATTAGAATGCAAAATATTAATATTATTATTATTATTAACACAACATTTTTCAAAAACATATACACATTACTTTTCTAACATTTCACAATACACACAAATGAATTCAATATTATTTACAAAATATGCGTCAAAACTGTTCAAGTGTATCTCACTTCATGTCCACATCTGCCATGTCAAACAACCATAAAACAAAATGTTTAATTGTCTTTTATTGTCTTACAGTCTACCCTCCATCGTCCCAAATCAACCTTGGTTTTATATAACACTGTTGCTTTTTATTTACAAACAAATGGTTACTTTGTGTGTCATAACCAGAACAACCAAATTCACTCATTTTACCAGAATACTCATTAAACCAGTCTACGTTAGGTATTTTGGTTACGTCTCCGTCATTACATTCAGTCACTATCGGTCTAATTATTTTTATCAAATCATTGTAATCATTATTATTCAAATATATTTCTAAGCCTTCTTTCCATTCATCATACTTTCTATTCAAATTATACAATTCTGTTACATACCATTCTCTATTTACCTCTCTCTCTTCATAACACCACATCACACTCTCACAATTATTCCGGACAGAGGGTACACAATTACTCCACAAAAATAAACACCTCAATTCATCTACCAATACGGGACTCTTGCCCTTCAACCACAACACTTGTGGACTCAATAAATCATCATAAACATCATAAATAATAAAGGGAAAATTTTCCCTCTGTCCCCATTTAATTACTACATTATTCTTCCACTCTCTCTCTACTTCATAAACACTCATGAACATTTCATTATCGCATTCTAAAACTTCATCAGTACTCTCTATATTTACTCCATTATTTTTTAACATTATATTTTCACTTATATTGTCATAATTATCATTCCTACTTACCTCGGAATTGTAATTAATACCATTATCATCACTAGTCAACACTATTTCTCCCACTATTTGATCACTGTTAGCTATTAACTCATTATTCGAATTGTCACTCACCTGGTTACTTATTTCTTCACTATTATCAAAGACACCACTTACCTGTGTTAACTCAACTTCTGTATTCTTTTTTACCTGACATCTATCTCCCTCCCACTTCTCATCTGGTTTATCAAAAGCATTTTTTATTGTATCACAACCCTTACTCATTATTTCCTTTGTTTCGTTTAATCCTATATGTAACTCATCAAAACCCTTGTTCATATTATCAAAATGTTTACTCATCATTTCCCCCCTCTCATCAAGCCATTTATTCATCATATCAAAATTCTTATCCATTTTTGCATTTAACTCATTTAGTAGGTTAAATAGGTCATATACTGTATATTCTTTTTCTTCCACCCCTAAACTACCGTTATCATTAGGCCTATTTTCCGTCTTAATCTCTACCACTATTGCTTCAACGATCTTACCTCTATTACTTGGCACCTCACTATCAATATCATCACTGTGCTTCTTAATTTCTGCGAATATTCCCTCTTCCATTTCTTCCATTCGTGTTAAACTATCTTCTAAACTCCCCCATTCCTCGTCCGTCATTTCACCTACAACCCCTCTAAATTCGCTTTCCCAGTCGTTCCATACGAAACCACTATCATTTTCTTGTATCTTAGCCATATTAAAAATTTTATTATAATACCCTTTATATAATATAATTCATCTCATACACACTAATTACCCTCACAATACTCATAAACACATAAACAAATAATGCACTACATACATAACCCTATCAAAACATAACCCCATACTTGCGTCTATTTTATGTACGAAAAAAAAAAATTTATTCTACCTCAACAACCATTCTGCTTTCCCAGTGGGCCTATATTTATATAATATTATTATATAAATCGTCCCTAAGTTCGGAAGCCAAATGTGAAGCTACTTACCTTCACATAAAATTCACTAACAAACATTGTATATTTGTCGGGCGCCATCTTGCCAACTGCAAGAAAATAATTTATGAGGGTTCTTTTCAGCGAACTAGGAGAGCAGAATGTGGTTGCTGAAATAATAACAATCATTTATGTTCATCAATAATTAAACGTTATTATTACTTTATTATTATTCATATTTCATGTTAATAAAATCATACAGACAAAATTTGAATTAATAATTGACAAAACGTGAATAATAGTTGTTGATTACCTTGAATCTCTTTTAATTTACTTACTCGCATTACAATAACAGATTCTTGAAATACATTTTTAAGAATTATAATAGGAACGCAAACCAGCCTTCTTAATTTTTATCTTAATTTCAATATATTCTCACATACTCATGCACGCCCACACGCACACAATTAATTTATATCCCATGAGATCTCATTTTTTTTATTAAAATTTTGTTGTGTTCTCATTTTTAATTAGCCCTTGTTAAAATTCATTTTAATTATTTGGTACTTAGCTGTTCAATTTTGTCCAGAAGACGTCGCCTTAATTTAACCGCACATTTGCTATTTTTGACACTGATGATTAAAACCGAAACTGTCTCTACATTTTATATTCTGAATTCCTACATATTTTAAAACTGTTATTACACTCTTTTTAAGAAGTAAAATGCGTTACTTTCATTTTCGGTGCGGGCGCCCGTGATTTACGTTTCGAAACTTTTTATATGTACCACTCGCGAGTGGTGATGGCGTTATACTGGGCTGAGAAAAAGGCGCTATTTTGTGAAGCGACTGTTGTAGGATGTTCAATTCTTATTGTCTTAAAGTTTATATCACTCCGCCAGCTGCATGTCACCGTTATGTAACGGAATTACTCATCAAGGATAGGCTCTGACGTAACGCTCGCCTGATGTTTCATTGCATAATTTGTTTACCGTTACATAATGTGTTTACTGGTTTTGTGTTCGTCATTGTCTGACCTTGACACAGCTTGTCGGCTATCAAATACGTTCATACTGGTTTTACAAAACATTGTTAAACAATTCTGCACAGTCAATGTTGCCACGGTTGTTTTCATTTCAAACAAATTTACCTCTCGGTTACAAAATTTATAATTTCTGTCCTTATCACTCAACAAGGGATAAAGTTATTATTATTTATTTATAAAAAAAATACAAAATATGTTATTTATTATCAATAAAATATAAACTTCTTTACATTGTCTCAGGTAGGCCCCAAAAATGCCCCGCTACATGTGTATGCAGACAAATCCGAGACATTAAAAAATCTTTAAATGCACTTAGACACTGATACCTGTAAAAACTTGATGAAAATAACGTTTGAGATGATACCAGAAAAATTTCAATCAAACAATGAGTTCATATTGTACAAAGGAGATTATATTATGTGTAGCCTGGGTAATACAACTGGCATTACATATAAACCTTTAAAAATTAAATCAAAGCAATGTATCGGCAATTACTGAAACAAATGCAAGCATAGAGCAATCAAAAAACGAGAAAGGTTGCGCGGCATGAGTCTGTGCGATAAATTAAAAATTAAAAGAAGGATAATACAAATAATTAAACTAGAATGCCAGAATATAAGTAGAATGACTGGTAGGAAATTGTATAAAATTATGTGTAAAATAAGAACAATTGTAATCATGTTGAAAAATGTATGGTTGAACTGTAGATATAGCCGAATGACGTCTGACATTGACATCCTTATCAGTGTTCAGGAATGTTTGGTGATAAGCAGCCATGTGCTTTTGTTTGTTTAAAATTTGAGTTGTCAAAGTGACAGTTGGGGAAATGTTGTTTGATAGAAGCTATTCAGTTATTTTGATTTTTGAAGTTATTATGTTATTATTTCGATGATTATGATTATTGGGAAGAAATTATGTCAATTTAGGTTTAAAACAAAATAAATAAATTTTGTATTCCATATAAAAAAAATTTTTTTTTTACACGTGGAGGGGTTAATCCTGCAACAGAACACAGGATGATAAGATATGCTGTTTATATCAGAGTACATGAATGACAAGCATTTCTTGTTTAAATTTGTTTTGCGTAATATTTTGTTTTTTAGTCATAAGTTTTGTATTTAAAAAATGATAAGCATATATGTTACACCAAACTCTTCATAAAAAATTGTACTATATTGTCATGTATTTTTGTATAAAATGGTGTGCGTGTGCGAGTGTGATAATCTGCGATCGATACAGCGGCAGTGGTAGTTAACCGATTTACATGATAATTTGACAAGGAATTATTTAAATAAATAGCTTCGATTTGTGTATACTCTGAGGTTTGTAATTATTTTAGAAATATGATTTTTTAAGTAAAGCAAAACTCAAGTGTAACTCTTATCAATGATAGGGTAATAATAATTGTAGATAATTTCCATGCAGGACTATGCAAAATTATACAAAGTTTTTCATGAAATTTGTGTATCTGGTTGTTCCATCAATCATGTGACTTGGGCTTGGCCTATCAAATTACACCAAATTCAGTGAGATTCATACGTTGCAGAGCTAGGTTGAAGACAGTCTGTCTGTCGACGTTGCTAGGGGAAGTTGTGCCCCGGATAAGACAGTTATTCTCTTACAAACGTAAAAAGATCTTATATAAAATAAACCATAAACCTTAAAATTCTTAACGAAGTTTTGCGGTAAGAACCAAGAAGGAATAGAGGAATATTTTATATAAAGTAAACTATAAACCTTGTAATTCTTAACAAAGTTTTGCGGTAAGAATCAAGAGGATAAATAATTAAGTAAAATTTAAAATAAAATTCAGTGCTGTGTCGTGTAAGTTAAGATATCCGCATAGGGAACTTAAAGACACTACAAGATATCGTGGAAGCAGTTAAACATAACTACGAGGCTCTGAAATAATACGCCGCTGGAGCCGCTTGCTGTACAAGGACGACGAGACGAAGAGGACACCAGGAAGGAGTGAAGCTGTAGAAGAGGACGACGAGACGAGAGGAGGACGTTGCAGCAAACAAGTAAAAGCGATTTATATTAATCGAACAATACAAACAATTTAATATACTATTAATACATGACAATTTTAAAAAAACATTATACATCTTTATAAACAATATTTGTATATAATAAATAATATTTCATCTCCTCCATAATAGACTTGTATCGATTTCTACACACTCACAATATCCTTATTAGAATAATAAAGTATGATCTGTTGCAATATATATTTTGCACATCGTAAACCTCATGTTTGTTCATTTACAAACTTAAGTAAAACCTTTTGGATGGATAATATACTAGGCCTGAGGCCTAGTTTTCTCGAAAGCCTGTAGCCAACATTTGAAGTAGGTCTCATAATGTTTGTGTATTTTTTAAATGCTTACTTACATTTGTTTGAATATCCATGTGGTCAACAAATGAAGGGATTCCTTTTGGAGTTGAGGACAAAACAGGTTGCGGAAGAAACTCACTGGAAGAACTTGATTTAAATGATCCTGAGCTTGGTCCTGGTTTGTTGAAATCCTCTACTTCAACTATTAAAGGTTCATAAGGGCTTTTCTTTTTAATAGGTTTTTCAATCATTGTACTTGTAACGGTCCAAAAATGTGGGTATTTTTGTTTTATTTAATTTTCAGGGATTTCATAAAAATATATTGTAAAATTTTATTCCATTGTGACAGACCACATGTTGAATGGAACAGTTTATAACAAAGGCAAGACGTAATAGCATTGTGCAATCAGTTGAGGTATGTAGCCACCTCAGATTTCCAAGAACTTTGCTTGAATGTGACCATGCGCCTGTACGAGCGACACAGGTATACGCTCGGGGTGACGCTACTTCAAAAACCAACATGGTCATGGAACCAATTCTATTCACCTTCATCGAGTGAAAACGGCGGATATGAAAACTTAAGATCCGCCCATCTCGTGACGTTAGCCAGTGCCTCACTGAGATCGTATACTGTCGTCACCCCAACAACTACATGGATTGCATGGGACGAAACTCCTGCGACGAAACCCAAGGCAGTGATTTCCACCAAAAGTATGAGATCACGTTAGCTTCACCTGCTACATTCGTTCTCCCAGTTCGTCGCTGATTGTGTCGGCCGACACAGAGCCAAGTGCGCTCTGCTAAATTTTATCAGTTTTTTAATCTCAAAAGTGAATTCAACGTGACCAAAATGTGTCAGTGGTATCAGTGAGTATGGGAGAGGAACAAAATCAGTTATATTAGACAGCGACGTAATTACCAACTCAGATAAAACGAGTTTGAAGGGTTACCACGTGCCGGCCGGAATGGGTATTTTTTTTTTATTAACATGTTAAGGGCGGGGTAATTTTCTGTGGTTGTGAGTGTGAGAAATTGCAGGCTGGGCTCTGTGTTTAAGTATGACTTAAAATAAGGTAAGCTAGTAGACTAAGATAGAATAGAAATTGCATAACTGTAATGTATCACAAGAAGAAGAACCCATTTAAATGTTGTTTAATATGCGAAGCATGAGTAAAATTTGTTAAAATTTATTTAACATTTAAAACATTAAAAAGATCATAATTTCTCTTCATAAAATGTGTAGAGTAAGTCATTTCACTAACCTATGAAACACATGTTTGCGTCTGATGTACGTGCGATCGGATTCTGGACCCAGAAAGAACCTTTGCAGGTAGGTGGAAATAAAGTGTATTTTGTATTTTATATAGTTAAAAGTAGAGTAACTTCACAAATGGCGCAGCCGATTACAGGGACGATTTTATAAATTAAAAAATGTGCTGATATAAAATCCACACCTACAAAGATGCAAACGTGTGTTTTAGGTTAGCGGAATAAAATAAAAAGTGCGTCATTCACACAAAATTTGCTATACAGTATATTACATATTGATTATATTATATGTACGCACAAGTATCAATTATAAAAAGTAAGAATGGCAGATAACGAAAATAACAAATGAAACGACTAGTGTCGAAAATTCTGATGAGTCAAACATGAGTAATTTTGAGGTACATTCGACTCCAAGTGCGAGTCAGAATAAAACAGAAATAAATGTAATAGATCAAAGCAATGCAACTGAAGATTCGGGGATTCAAGTAACCCCGAAATTAGATAGGGAAAGTAAAATTAATAATGAAGAAGTCAGCTTCACTGACAAAAATGTAGCAGCACAATCTACTCCAACGACGACACGAATTAAACAGTTGTCGATGGACGATATGTTCAGTCTGATAAAAACAATGTCCGAAAATATAAGTAGTGATCTAAATGAATTGAAAAAACAAAATAATGAACAACAAAGTGATTCCAATGTTAAATATAATAAAATGACAAATATAATGAATGACAAATTTGACAGACAAAGTAGGGATATTAATGAGTTGAAATATGAGATTCAAGAAATTAATAGACATTGTGAAAATACCAAAGTAGAGTTTACTGATAAAATTAACCAAGTAGAAACCAAGTTAGATAATTCAATACAGCAGATAGATGTTAAATTTAATGAAATAGATAGTCAGATAGGTAGAGTGGAGAAGCAAATAAATGATATATTAATAAATTCAATGAATGAGCATAACAATGAAATAGAATATAAAATAAATAAGTGTAATACTGAAACTGAATGTAAGCTGAGTAGCGTAATAATGACAGTTGAAAAAATGAGTCAGAATATTGACGAAAACAAAAATAACGTAGACTGTAAGGTAAATGAAATTGAAAATAATTGTAAGACAGAAATACAAGCGTTAAATGAATCTATTAATGTAATATCAAAAAATAGCATACAGTCGGAGTGTAGTAACGACAAAAAATTATTTTCACTAGAACAAAACATTAGTAGTGTAAGAGACGAATTAAGTTTAGTAAGAAACCAAAATTTACACAATGTTACTGAACGTATATTAATTACACGAGACGCTAATAATGAAATAGAACTAGAAACTTTTAGTTGTCTTGATTATTCATCTCTTCTTTCACAGCACTAACACTTAACTAAAAATGAACTTTTTCATGTGAAAACTTACTGATTTTATTGGACGCGTTTCGGCTTAGTATCCGCCTTCTTCAGCTTTGGTAACAGACTGCCAGCATTTTGTAACGGTTGTGTGGAAGGTGAAGTGGGGGTGGTGTGTGGAGGAAGGGGATTGGCGCGGGGATTCAACTTACTGTTTGTTTTCTGTATAATTGTGTCAAAAAGTGTATGTGATTTATATTGTAATTGATCGTTGAGTATGTTGTTTGGTTGTGTTGTGTGGTATTTATATATTTCGTATTGTTCAGTTGTGTTGAGTTTTTGACCTTTGGGTATGTAATGTAAAATTTCAAGATTAGTGTCTATGTTGGTGTAACTGTGGTTTTCTGTGTGCATGTGTGTGGCAAATGCGGAGTGTATATTGTTGTTGGTTAAAGCTTTTAAGTGTTCAGAATAACGGGATGAAAACGATCTTCCCGTCTGGCCTATGTAGAAACTATTGCAGTCATTACAATTTAATTTGTAAACACCTGTTTTGTTATATTTGTCTATGTCTGTGTTTGTATTACTGATGTGTTTTTTGATGGTATTGGTTGTTCTGAATGCTATTTTGTATTTGTGTTTTCTGAATGTATTGGCGATTTTGTGTGTGTGTGAGTTGTGGTATGTGAGTGTGATGTATTTATTGTGTTGTGTGTTGATGGTATTTAGTGTTTTGTTGTTTTTGTTTTTGATGCGTTTGTGTAGTATGTTTATTAAATTGGGGTTATAACCGTTTTTTATTGCTATGTATTTTATTGTGTTGAGTTCATCGGTGTAATCTTGTTTATTTAAGGGTGTTTTAGTTAGTCTATGGAGCATATGGTTGAAGGCCGCATGTTTATGTTGTGTTGGGTGGTTTGATGTGTTGTGTATAACCATGTCGGTTGTGGTTGGTTTCCTGTATATTTTGTACGTGTGTGTATTGTTAGTTTTGTTAATTGTTAGTCTAGAAAATTTATACTATTGTTTTGTTCAGTTTCCAGTGTAAATTTTAATTTGTGGTGTATAGTGTTTATGTATTTGTGGAAATTTTCAACTTGTCTTGTGTTGCCTTTGAATAAAAGTAATATATCATCTACATACCTGTGCCAGTATATAATTTTGTTAGTGTATTTGTTGTTGTTTATTATGTGGTTCTGTTCAATGTTGTGTATATATATTTCTGCTAGTATTCCTGATATGGGGGATCCCATCGGGAGTCCTTCTGTTTGTGTGTATATTTTGTTATTGTATGTAAAGTAATTTTGTTCAGTTATTATTTTGGTAAGTGTGATGATTTCTTGTATGTGTGTTTCAGGTGTGTTGTTTTGTCTGAGTAGTTGTTCTAGTGTCTATCAAAAACAACATTGACCTAGTCAGGAAAACTGAACACATACACATCCCACATAACTCAACTCTAGCATCTTTTGATATAACCAATTTATACACTAATGTCCCCATCAAAGAAACCATACAAACACTAGAACAACTACTCAGACAAAACAACACACCTGAAACACACATACAAGAAATCATCACACTTACCAAAATAATAACTGAACAAAATTACTTTTCATACAATAACAAAATATACACACAAACAGAAGGACTCCTGATGGGATCCCTCATATCAGGAATACTAGCAGAAATATATATACACAACATTGAACAGAACCACATAATAAACAACAACAAATACACTAACAAAATTATATACTGGCACAGGTATGTAGATGATATATTACTTTTATTCAAAGGCAACACAAGACAAGTTGAAAACTTCACAAATACATAAACACTATACACCACAAATTAAAATTTACACTGGAAACTGAACAAAACAATAGTATAAATTTTCTAGACCTAACAATTAACAAAACTAACAATACACACACGTACAAAATATACAGGAAACCAACCACAACCGACATGGTTATACACAACACATCAAACCACCCAACACAACATAAACATGCGGCCTTCAACCATATGCTCCATAGACTAACTAAAATACCCTTAAATAAACAAGATTACACCGACGAACTCAACACAATAAAATACATAGCAATAAAAAACGGTTATAACCCCAATTTAATGAACATACTACACAAACGCATCAAAAACAAAAACAACAAAACACTAAATACCATCAACACACAACACAATAAATACATCACACTCACATACCACAACTCATACACACACAAAATCGCCAATACATTCAGAAAACACAAATACAAAATAGCATTCAGAACAACCAATACCATCAAAAAACACATCAGTAATACAAACACAGACATAGACAAATATAACAAAACAGGTGTTTACAAATTAAATTGTAAAGACTGTAATAGTTTCTACATAGGCCAGACGGGAAGATCGTTTTCATCCCGTTATTCTGAACACTTAAAAGCTTTAAGCAACAACAATATACACTCCGCATTTGCCACACACATACACACAGAAAACCACAGTTACACCAACATAGACACTAATCTTGAAATTTTACATTACATACCCAAAGGTCAAAAACTCAACACAACTGAACAATACGAAATATATAAATACCACACAGCACAACCAAACAACATACTCAACGATCAATTACAATATAAATCACATACACTTTTTGACACAATTATACAGAAAACAAACAGTAAGTTGAATCCCCGCGCCAATCCCCTTCCTTCACACACCACCCCCACTTCACCTTCCACACAACCGTTACAAAATGCTGGCAGTCTGTTACCAAAGCTGAAGAAGGCGGATACTAAGCCGAAACGCATCCAATAAAATCAGTAAGTTTTCACATGAAAAAGTTCATTTTTAGTTAAGTAGAAACTTTTAGTAGTGAGAATCGTAGAGTGCATCCGATGCAATTTTTGAACCGAACACGGGAATTTAATCGATTTAATAGTAGTAGTTGGGAAGTCAAATTATTGAAAATTTTAAAATGGTTTAAGGGTAGTGCCGAAGTATGGGCGGAAGTACACAATGTCGAATGGGGTAGTTACGAGGATTTTGAAGTAGCTTTTCGAAACAAATATTGGTCAGAGGAGGACCAAGAAATCTTAAGAAGCAAAATAATGGGTAACGGGAATTTTGGTAGAATTAATAACCACCTAACCATATATGTGATGACTATATATAACGAGGCCAAGTATCTAGAACCGCCGTTACCATTCCGATCCTTCGTAAGACATGTTAGCAAGCACCTGCCCAGAGAGGTGCAAATCACGTTAATGACTAAAGAAATTACCAATATAAATGAGCTAGAGAACATGTTAGACGTGTTACACAGAATATAGGGGAGCGCGACATAGGGCGACGTCCAAACCCACCAGTAGTACCAAACTTGAATAATAATTACCATCAGAGTAGGGGTACACAGAATTTTCATAGAGGAGCGCGGGGAGGAAATTTTGATAACAGGGGCGAGAGTTGGAGGTGTAGAGAATGTGACACAGACAATTATGCTAATAGAACCAATTGTTTTAGATGTCATCGAAACAGGGAGTGCGCCAGGAACGAGAGAATGAATCCACCACCAAATCAGCAGTCGAGAGGAGGAGAATTTTATAGAGGAGCGCCAAGAGGAGGAGTCCATTACAACAGAGGGAGAGGAGGAAACCATCCAGCTGTAGCAGGTCCATCCACGGGAAACTAAGGAGGACAATGGAGAAGCGGGCCCAACCATTGTCAACAGAGAGCCAGGTCCAAGTCACCGACGAATATGTGAGCAACATTATCAAGGTAGACATGACAAAAGAATTATTAGAAGAGGAGGACAACAAAGTGATGGAACAGAAAACAGGATTGACAGAGGTGACGATTAACATCGAAGGTAAGAATTATAAAACTAATTGATACAGGTAGCGAGATCTGTAATTTCTGAAAATGTCATGGGGGAATTAAAAGAAATAAATAAGAATATACCATCATTACCAGTTGCGGGGGTTACTGTAGTGGGGGTAACTGGAGTGAGAACTAAGAGAATAACCAGACAAGTACAATTAAATATTTTAATAAATGAAGTTGAATTTGAAAACACTTTCCTAGTAGTTAAATGGTTGAGTCTAGATGTAATATTGGGAAATGATTTTTTGGAAAGAAACGGAGCAGTAATAGATTTCAATAAACAAATAGTAAAAATTGAAAAGGGGAATAAACCAGTCAGAATAGAGTTTAAGAAAGTAGTAAATGAAGTTAAAGTCACGGGAATAAAAATGTTACATAAGCAGATAGACGATGGAGAAATAGAGAATAAAATAAATTTGTGTCGAGAGAGTAGTAGCATAGAAAATGAGGAGGGAGAGATGCATGAGAGTAATGAGAGTGTGTGGGCAGATAGAGCCAACAAATTTTTTAATGAAGATGTAGTTGTAGGAAACACTCAGCGAGAGGAGCTGTGGGCAGTCGTGGAGCGTTTCAGAGAGGTGTTTGATGAATCACCAGGGAAAGCGAAGGACTACATCTGTGAGCTGAAAGTTCGGGACCATGCACCATACATGCAGAGGAGCTACCCGGTGCCATTTTCGAAGAGGAGGGCTGTACAGGAGGAACTAGACGGGATGATGCAGGGAGACATAATTGAACGCTCAGTATCACCCTACTCAAACCCTTTGGTAGTAGTGATTAAAAAGGATGGAAAGGTAAGGCTATGTTTAGATGCCAGAAAGATTAACCAAATTATTATACCTGACCGGGAATCTCCGGAACCCATTAATGAGATTTTACAGAAGTTCAGCAGAGTCAAATACATGATGTCATTAGACCTGACAGCGGGATACTGGCAGGTGCCATTAGCAGGGGAGAGCAGAAAATATACAGCTTTTCTTTTTAACGGTAAGAATTACCAATTCAAACGCTTACCTTTTGGATTAAACACCAGCGTTGCTAGCTTTATTAAATGCTTGGATAATATATTACAACCTAAGGATCTAGATTTTTTAACAGTATATGTTGATGACATCTTGATAGCTTCTAGAACATTCACTGAACATTTAGAACACATAGAGTATGTATTAGATAAGCTACAAAAAGGGGGTTTAACAGTTAATTGGGACAAATCTAAGTTTTTGCAAACAGAAATACATTTCTTAGTATTTGTTATTACACAGGAGGGGGTATTAGCTAACCCTAACAAAGTAGAAGCCATAATGCGATTCCCCGAACCAAAGAACCTTAAACAATTACAAAGTTTCTTAGGCTTATGTAATTTCTACAGAAAATTCCAGGAGAACTACGCACACACAACATCCAAACTAAGTGCCGTACTTCAGAAAAATAAACAGTGGAGATGGGGAGAAACGGAACGTGCTGCATTCAACGAAATTAAGAGAAAGTTTAGCCACATGATTATGATGAATCATCCCGATTTTAATAAAACTTTTTATTTGCAGACCGACACCAGCAATGTAGCGCTAGGGGCGGAGCTCTACCAGGAGGGCTGCGATAATGAACATCTAACGATCGCCTTCGCCAGTAGATCGCTGCTGTCGGCCGAGAAAAATTACACGACGACAGAAAAAGAACTTTTAAGTATTGTGTTCGCCGTGGGTAAATTCCGGACATACATCCTGGGCAATGCAACAATAATCCGGATGGACGACAAGGCATTATCATTTCTCCATTCATGTAAACTAACACACAGTCGTCTGACCAGGTGGGTATTAGCTTTACAAGAATATAACTTTTCCTGGGAGTATATAAAGGGGTCAGATAATAAGGTACCAGACACACTTTCTAGAGTAGATTTTATAGACAATAAAACTGGTAGGGATCTTAAAGAAATAGAAATTTTTAGATTAACTAGAGAAGATAGGATTTTTGGTGAAGAATTAAGTGACATTAATAATATGCAAAGATCTGATAGTAAACTGGGTAAAGTAATTGTTAGTTTAGAGACGGAGGTAGAGGGATCTGAATATAATGAGCGATTTCAAGTATATCAAGGTATTTTGTTTAAAAAAGTAGAGAGCGAGGAGCGGGATTGGAGGTTAGTTATACCCGAGGGGTTAATAGATAGAATTGTTTGGGATTGTCCTGTAAGGTATGGTCATTTTGGGGCGAGAAAGTGTGCTAATGTTTTGAAAGAGTCATGTATATTTAAGAATATGGAGAGGAGAGTTAGAAGAGTGTTAAGAGTGTGTGATTTATGTCAGAAATCGAAAGTAGTGAATTATAAAGTAGAAGGAGAGATGAATTACATACAAGTTGAGAGACCGTTTGATCTAGTTGCGGTTGATCTATATGGGCCATTACCCAGAGGTAGAGGGGGTGTATTGTATGTATTTGTAGTTCTAGACACTTTTTCAAAATTTGTGAAATTGTATAGCATTAAGAGAGCGACGAGTAAAGTACTCAGTGAAAAAATAGTAAGAGACTACATGATTAATGTTGGAAAACCGAAAATTATATTATCTGACCACGGACCACAGTTTATAAGCGGCAAATGGCGACAGACGCTTGGATGGGAAGGCATCATACCCAAGCATACGGCAGTGTATCATCCTCAGTCGAACCAAGCAGAACGGGTGATGAGAGAGATTGGTAGGATATTTCGGGCGTACTGTCATGCCAAACACACAGAATGGCCAGCCTACGTAAAAAAAGTAGAGGAGTGGCTGAATTGTACCACCCATGAATCCACTGGATTTACGCCGCATGAGTTGATCAGGGGAACCAGGCTGCCCAGGATATTGGAACAACTCTTCGAATACCCACCAGAAGGTCAAGTTTTGGACAGAAACATGAAAATTAGATTGGCGAATGAGAACTTACTTACGAAAGGAGAGCGGAGGAAACAGAAACATGATGCTAAGGGTAAGTGGACCAAATATGAGGTAGGTCAGTTAGTGTTAGTAAAGCGGCATGATTTGTCCAGTGCTCAAGATAGAGAAATAAAGAAGTTTTTCTTGTTGTATGAAGGGCCGTATGAAATTATAGAAATAAAAATGCAGAATGCGTATGTGTTGAGGAACCCAGCGACGTAGGAAATAGTAGGTACTCAGAATGCGACGAATTTAAAATTATATCAGTCACTTTAATTATGTTTATAAATAAGATTTAAAATATTGTTTTATGTTTACAGAAGGGACTCTCCCCCATTTTCGGGCGATCACGATCTTACCAATCCTGGCCGTGGTATTCGGAACTTAGAGACGGGCCATGGTTGGCGGATCTTCCTTCGGGCGGTGAAAACAACGATGGTCCGGCTCCACCAAAATTAGTTAAAACTAGAAAACAACTACACATTTGAACGGGGAGGGGGACCCCAAAAGGTACGTGACGCATAATTATTTTTAAGACACACAAGGTGCAGCGGTCTCGGTGTACCTGTCATGTGCCTGCACTGCCTTAGAGTGTTTGTACGTAAGGGAGGCTGCACCTAAATAAAAGGCAGTGCTTGCAAATTTAAAAATTTTTCAGTGTCAATGGCAAAATTAAAGTTGAGCCATTGACAATAGTTTTGTTTAAGCCGAAATGAAGAGTTTTGCTGAGGGGCAGATTTGGCGATAGACTAGACGGCAGGTCTGGAGAAATGAGGGCAGTAAGGGAGTAGAGTCGAGTATAAGGGGAAGTAACTTCACAAAGTAGATCTAGTTTGTCACCAAACTTGCCCCATAGTAAGAACACCCTCGTTTCAGGCGGGGATACTGACCACCATAATAGTCTAGGTTAAGGATAGTTAGAGTCAGCCTCCCATGTAAATATAAAAAAAAATGGGAAAAGGAAAAAAAAAAGAAAAAATTATACCAAAGTATTTTGGATGTTTATAATTTTAAATTTAAATAAATTTTAGAATTAAGTGACCAAGTATAATTGTCAAGTTTTAGTATCAGTGAGCTTGGGAACGTTTTGCAAAGTGTGAAATAAAATAAAAACTTGTTGTCAATACAAGATGTGGGGATAATTTTGGGGGGTAGATTGGTGCTCAAAGAAGTGATAGAACAGTGGAGTGTGGAACTGCAATTGTCGAAAGTTTTAGTTCATTACTTTTAATTATTTAGTTATTAAGGTGCTATCGCTGGGGTGGCCTGTGCCCTCGTAGATAGTGGAATGGGTTGGGGGTAACAGAGAGTGTTACCTCCATCGGAGGCCAAAATGGCGACAATGTGCGACACACCTTTTGGTACAAAATTCAATTTGTACACTGATAGACGTTCGTGTCGCACATACTAATGACGAAGTAGAACATGCATTGAAATGCAAGTTAGATTTCCCCGACTTTTCGGGCGATTACTGCCTTACCAGCACTAATCGTGGATTTGGCTAGCGGCCAGCTATGGTCACATCAACTCCCTTGACCGTAGCTGACTTGAAATGGGTTGATAATAGAAATTAAATGGGGGGTGAAATTAGGGGAAATCCAGGAACTATGGAACAGCGGCTGCCACTCTGTCCGCATGGGGACAGCATAGTCAGGTGGTAGACCCGTTTTAAGGGCGTTTCGCTATAAACGAGGATATGTTGATATTCAAAAAATGTTAAAATGTAACTGCCGAAGCAAAGACACGGAGATGTCCAATCCCTCCAAATATGCAGTCTTTGTGGAAGCGAAAAGGCGCTACAGTCTTACATAAGTTGCAATAGCGTGTGTGGATGGGAGGTGGCTCAGAGGAGCCACGAATTTAAATTTTATATCAAAAAAATTGCTAACTCTAATTTTGATCTAATAAAAATGCTTGTGTTCCGTTTAAATAACTAGATGCTCATACATTCACTATAAGGTGTTCATTCTATATTTTTTAAATGTAGTATTTTATTGTAATAGGGTAGAAATAAGAATTGATAAAAGGTATGTTTTATATAATTTGTGTATTTTTGCAACTAAGTAGATAACTAAACCGACTGGCAGGCGGTTAACATAAAATTACCAGAATCAGAGAAAGGGGAAACATTGATAGTAGATGTAAGTATTGATAAGCATATGTACTTAATGTAATCTGCACAGTTTTTGAAAGGTGTCTTCACTTTATTAAGAACATCAGCTGATCAGTAGTAAAATGTCACTGTTATATTGGTTGTAAATGTTCCAGGTAATCAGTGTTGAATGTGATGTTTCAGTGTATTACAGGTGCTATTTAAATAAGGAGAAAAGTAATTTGATAAAGTGAGAAATAAAGTAATAATTTGTGAAAGCCAATAAAAGATAGTTTTGGGGGTGAGGAATATTTGGTGGGACATGTCGATCAGTCCTAGTTGAAGCTGAAGTTGAAATGTAACTCAAAAATATTGTTTTGAGTTAATGTAATGTTGTTATGAGGAAATGTAATAGAATTGAGAAGTATTAATGTGGACACAGTAGTTATGGAGAATATATGTAGAGTATTGAATGATATATTGATGTTTATAATTGATGAGGTTATTTTGTTGTAGTTGAAGTAAGGTAATAAGATTGAGATTATTGGGGATGGCAATTTTGTAATAGGGGGTAGTGTAATGTGGGAGTCCGCAACAACATGGTTGGGACGGGATGGGACCGATTTAGGGTGAAGGGGGGGTCGCCTTAGGTAGAATCCAGGGACCAGATTAAGGAAATGAGTTTTTGGGGGGGGGAACACGTATCCTAAGTACAAAGGGTTAGAGTATTTTTTATATATATATATATTCAGAGAAGGTGGCGATTTGAGTTTCATGATAAGTTTGGTTTAGAGATTGTTGGATAGATGTTTTGATAGAGATGGGTGTCATGTTAGTTAAAGTTGATGAGTATTAGAGTCAGAGGGGTAGAGATTATAAATGTAGGCCTACCCAGTGGTAAATTAAATTGTTATAAGTATTTAAATCACCCACAGTAATGGAGAATAAGATTGTCAAATAAAGAGAGAGATTTATAACAAGAATATAAAATTTTTAATTGAAACCAGTGACAAAATTTTGATAGAATTTGGAAATGTAAAGTTATAAAGTGTTTATTTGAATAATTTAAATGTCAATGTAATTGTTAATTATAATGATATTTTGTTAATCTTAAATATTGTATTTTCTTATGTTCTGTGTTGACAGTCAGAATTTTACAGAAGTTTAATGTGTTCACAGATGTAACTTGTACATAACGTATGTAGGTCAAGGTTTTTGAACTTGACCTAGTTTTGATCAGCTGATAGTGAGGTCAGATACTAAACATCTTTAGCAAGAAAATAAATCCAACTTTTGCTTTTAATTGATTTGAACTGTAGTTAAATAATTTCAATAGGGAAAGAAATATTTTAATAAATTAAAATTTTTGAATTAAAAAATTTTTTTTTGGAATTTTGGAATTTAAAAATTGTTTTTTGAAAAAAAAAATCTTGATTTTGTGCCTGCCAGCTAATGGATATTTTTAAACTTTGATTATTTTATTGTTGGTGTACTAACTGTGTTTATTATTATTGAAGTATTTTATTGAATTGTATTGTTAGATTCTAGGTGTATTTACATGTTAGGTTAAGGATGGTATTTATTTTAAGACAGGTTCAATTGATATAATTTTTGATAACAAAAAACAAAAACCAATGAAGAGAATAATTCTAATTAGATGCAAAATTTGTGATTTGATTTTAAATGAAAACTACCAATGAGTTGTAATTTAAATAAATTTTCAAAGCATTTTTCAATTTTCAGTATGTAATGTGAGTGTGTGCGTGAGCCCAGTATCTGCTAAAGGCAGCCCAGTTTGCAGAAAAAAGGGGAAACATATCGGTTGAGGATCTGGCATGATATAAGCCAGGGATTGAGGAATTTTAGGGTAGCATGATAGAAGGTGCGGTGCGCTGTGGTGCGTGTCTGTTCGATTTTTCGGTGTTGGGATCTCTTACGGAGAAGTCCAGTGATCTCGTTCAGATGCGTCCATAGTCGCCGAGCCAGGGGGGTCGTGGACCCATGAAGTGTAAGAACAATAGAGGGTTGTTGGCACCAGTTCCTCACTGGTCCTCTTAGGGGTTTTATCAATGAGATTTCTTCTGTTTTGACAGAAGATCTCTCATTGAGGGGATATTGTAACGGTCCAAAAATGTGGGTATTTTTGTTTTATTTAATTTTCAGGGATTTCATAAAAATATATTGTAAAATTTTATTCCATTGTGACAGATTGAATGGAACAGTTTATAACAAAGGCAAGACATAATAGCATTGTGCAATCAGTTGAGGTATGTAGCCACCTCAGATTTCCAAGAACTTTGCTTGAGTGTGACCATGCGCCTGTACGAGCGACACAGGTATATGCTCGGGGTGACGCTACTTCAAAAACCAACATGGTCATGGAACCAATTCTATTCACCTTCATCGAGTGAAAACGGCGAATATGAAAACTTAAGATCCGCCCATCTCGTGACGTTAGCCAGTGCCTCACTGAGATCGTATACTGTCGTCACCCCAACAACTACATGGATTGCATGGGACGAAACTCCTGCGACGAAACCCAAGGCAGTGATTTCCACCAAAAGTATGAGATCACGTTAGCTTCACCTGCTACATTCGTTCTCCCAGTTCGTCGCTGATTGTGTCGGCCGACACAGAGCCAAGTGCGCTCTGCTAAATTTTATCAGTTTTTTAATCTCAAAAGTGAATTCAACGTGACCAAAACGTGTCAGTGATATCAGTGAGCATGGGAGAGGAACAAAATCAGTTATATTAGACAGCGACGTAATTACCAACTCAGATAAAACGAGTTTGAAGGGTTACCACGTGCCGGCCGGAATGGGTATTTTTTTTTTATTAACATGTTAAGGGCGGGGTAATTTTCTGTGGTTGTGAGTGTGAGAAATTGCAGGCTGGGCTCTGTGTTTAAGTATGACTTAAAATAAGGTAAGCTAGTAGACTAAGATAGAATAGAAATTGCATAACTGTAATGTATCACAAGAAGAAGAACCCATTTAAATGTTGTTTAATATGCGAAGCATGAGTAAAATTTGTTAAAATTTATTTAACATTTAAAACATTAAAAAGATCATAATTTCTCTTCATAAAATGTGTAGAGTAAGTCATTTCACTAACCTATGAAACACATGTTTGCGTCTGATGTACGTGCGATCGGATTCTGGACCCAGAAAGAACCTTTGCAGGTAGGTGGAAATAAAGTGTATTTTGTATTTTATATAGTTAAAAGTAGAGTAACTTCACAAATGGCGCAGCCGATTACAGGGACGATTTTATAAATTAAAAAATGTGCTGATATAAAATCCACACCTACAAAGATGCAAACGTGTGTTTTAGGTTAGCGGAATAAAATAAAAAGTGCGTCATTCACACAAAATTTGCTATACAGTATATTACATATTGATTATATTATATGTACGCACAAGTATCAATTATAAAAAGTAAGAATGGCAGATAACGAAAATAACAAATGAAACGACTAGTGTCGAAAATTCTGATGAGTCAAACATGAGTAATTTTGAGGTACATTCGACTCCAAGTGCGAGTCAGAATAAAACAGAAATAAATGTAATAGATCAAAGCAATGCAACTGAAGATTCGGGGATTCAAGTAACCCCGAAATTAGATAGGGAAAGTAAAATTAATAATGAAGAAGTCAGCTTCACTGACAAAAATGTAGCAGCACAATCTACTCCAACGACGACACGAATTAAACAGTTGTCGATGGACGATATGTTCAGTCTGATAAAAACAATGTCCGAAAATATAAGTAGTGATCTAAATGAATTGAAAAAACAAAATAATGAACAACAAAGTGATTCCAATGTTAAATATAATAAAATGACAAATATAATGAATGACAAATTTGACAGACAAAGTAGGGATATTAATGAGTTGAAATATGAGATTCAAGAAATTAATAGACATTGTGAAAATACCAAAGTAGAGTTTACTGATAAAATTAACCAAGTAGAAACCAAGTTAGATAATTCAATACAGCAGATAGATGTTAAATTTAATGAAATAGATAGTCAGATAGGTAGAGTGGAGAAGCAAATAAATGATATATTAATAAATTCAATGAATGAGCATAACAATGAAATAGAATATAAAATAAATAAGTGTAATACTGAAACTGAATGTAAGCTGAGTAGCGTAATAATGACAGTTGAAAAAATGAGTCAGAATATTGACGAAAACAAAAATAACGTAGACTGTAAGGTAAATGAAATTGAAAATAATTGTAAGACAGAAATACAAGCGTTAAATGAATCTATTAATGTAATATCAAAAAATAGCATACAGTCGGAGTGTAGTAACGACAAAAAATTATTTTCACTAGAACAAAACATTAGTAGTGTAAGAGACGAATTAAGTTTAGTAAGAAACCAAAATTTACACAATGTTACTGAACGTATATTAATTACACGAGACGCTAATAATGAAATAGAACTAGAAACTTTTAGTTGTCTTGATTATTCATCTCTTCTTTCACAGCACTAACACTTAACTAAAAATGAACTTTTTCATGTGAAAACTTACTGATTTTATTGGACGCGTTTCGGCTTAGTATCCGCCTTCTTCAGCTTTGGTAACAGACTGCCAGCATTTTGTAACGGTTGTGTGGAAGGTGAAGTGGGGGTGGTGTGTGGAGGAAGGGGATTGGCGCGGGGATTCAACTTACTGTTTGTTTTCTGTATAATTGTGTCAAAAAGTGTATGTGATTTATATTGTAATTGATCGTTGAGTATGTTGTTTGGTTGTGTTGTGTGGTATTTATATATTTCGTATTGTTCAGTTGTGTTGAGTTTTTGACCTTTGGGTATGTAATGTAAAATTTCAAGATTAGTGTCTATGTTGGTGTAACTGTGGTTTTCTGTGTGCATGTGTGTGGCAAATGCGGAGTGTATATTGTTGTTGGTTAAAGCTTTTAAGTGTTCAGAATAACGGGATGAAAACGATCTTCCCGTCTGGCCTATGTAGAAACTATTGCAGTCATTACAATTTAATTTGTAAACACCTGTTTTGTTATATTTGTCTATGTCTGTGTTTGTATTACTGATGTGTTTTTTGATGGTATTGGTTGTTCTGAATGCTATTTTGTATTTGTGTTTTCTGAATGTATTGGCGATTTTGTGTGTGTGTGAGTTGTGGTATGTGAGTGTGATGTATTTATTGTGTTGTGTGTTGATGGTATTTAGTGTTTTGTTGTTTTTGTTTTTGATGCGTTTGTGTAGTATGTTTATTAAATTGGGGTTATAACCGTTTTTTATTGCTATGTATTTTATTGTGTTGAGTTCATCGGTGTAATCTTGTTTATTTAAGGGTGTTTTAGTTAGTCTATGGAGCATATGGTTGAAGGCCGCATGTTTATGTTGTGTTGGGTGGTTTGATGTGTTGTGTATAACCATGTCGGTTGTGGTTGGTTTCCTGTATATTTTGTACGTGTGTGTATTGTTAGTTTTGTTAATTGTTAGTCTAGAAAATTTATACTATTGTTTTGTTCAGTTTCCAGTGTAAATTTTAATTTGTGGTGTATAGTGTTTATGTATTTGTGGAAATTTTCAACTTGTCTTGTGTTGCCTTTGAATAAAAGTAATATATCATCTACATACCTGTGCCAGTATATAATTTTGTTAGTGTATTTGTTGTTGTTTATTATGTGGTTCTGTTCAATGTTGTGTATATATATTTCTGCTAGTATTCCTGATATGGGGGATCCCATTGGGAGTCCTTCTGTTTGTGTGTATATTTTGTTATTGTATGTAAAGTAATTTTGTTCAGTTATTATTTTGGTAAGTGTGATGATTTCTTGTATGTGTGTTTCAGGTGTGTTGTTTTGTCTGAGTAGTTGTTCTAGTGTCTATCAAAAACAACATTGACCTAGTCAGGAAAACTGAACACATACACATCCCACATAACTCAACTCTAGCATCTTTTGATATAACCAATTTATACACTAATGTCCCCATCAAAGAAACCATACAAACACTAGAACAACTACTCAGACAAAACAACACACCTGAAACACACATACAAGAAATCATCACACTTACCAAAATAATAACTGAACAAAATTACTTTTCATACAATAACAAAATATACACACAAACAGAAGGACTCCTGATGGGATCCCTCATATCAGGAATACTAGCAGAAATATATATACACAACATTGAACAGAACCACATAATAAACAACAACAAATACACTAACAAAATTATATACTGGCACAGGTATGTAGATGATATATTACTTTTATTCAAAGGCAACACAAGACAAGTTGAAAACTTCACAAATACATAAACACTATACACCACAAATTAAAATTTACACTGGAAACTGAACAAAACAATAGTATAAATTTTCTAGACCTAACAATTAACAAAACTAACAATACACACACGTACAAAATATACAGGAAACCAACCACAACCGACATGGTTATACACAACACATCAAACCACCCAACACAACATAAACATGCGGCCTTCAACCATATGCTCCATAGACTAACTAAAATACCCTTAAATAAACAAGATTACACCGACGAACTCAACACAATAAAATACATAGCAATAAAAAACGGTTATAACCCCAATTTAATGAACATACTACACAAACGCATCAAAAACAAAAACAACAAAACACTAAATACCATCAACACACAACACAATAAATACATCACACTCACATACCACAACTCATACACACACAAAATCGCCAATACATTCAGAAAACACAAATACAAAATAGCATTCAGAACAACCAATACCATCAAAAAACACATCAGTAATACAAACACAGACATAGACAAATATAACAAAACAGGTGTTTACAAATTAAATTGTAATGACTGTAATAGTTTCTACATAGGCCAGACGGGAAGATCGTTTTCATCCCGTTATTCTGAACACTTAAAAGCTTTAAGCAACAACAATATACACTCCGCATTTGCCACACACATACACACAGAAAACCACAGTTACACCAACATAGACACTAATCTTGAAATTTTACATTACATACCCAAAGGTCAAAAACTCAACACAACTGAACAATACGAAATATATAAATACCACACAGCACAACCAAACAACATACTCAACGATCAATTACAATATAAATCACATACACTTTTTGACACAATTATACAGAAAACAAACAGTAAGTTGAATCCCCGCGCCAATCCCCTTCCTTCACACACCACCCCCACTTCACCTTCCACACAACCGTTACAAAATGCTGGCAGTCTGTTACCAAAGCTGAAGAAGGCGGATACTAAGCCGAAACGCATCCAATAAAATCAGTAAGTTTTCACATGAAAAAGTTCATTTTTAGTTAAGTAGAAACTTTTAGTAGTGAGAATCGTAGAGTGCATCCGATGCAATTTTTGAACCGAACACGGGAATTTAATCGATTTAATAGTAGTAGTTGGGAAGTCAAATTATTGAAAATTTTAAAATGGTTTAAGGGTAGTGCCGAAGTATGGGCGGAAGTACACAATGTCGAATGGGGTAGTTACGAGGATTTTGAAGTAGCTTTTCGAAACAAATATTGGTCAGAGGAGGACCAAGAAATCTTAAGAAGCAAAATAATGGGTAACGGGAATTTTGGTAGAATTAATAACCACCTAACCATATACGTGATGACTATATATAACGAGGCCAAGTATCTAGAACCGCCGTTACCATTCCGATCCTTCGTAAGACATGTTAGCAAGCACCTGCCCAGAGAGGTGCAAATCACGTTAATGACTAAAGAAATTACCAATATAAATGAGCTAGAGAACATGTTAGACGTGTTACACAGAATATAGGGGAGCGCGACATAGGGCGACGTCCAAACCCACCAGTAGTACCAAACTTGAATAATAATTACCATCAGAGTAGGGGTACACAGAATTTTCATAGAGGAGCGCGGGGAGGAAATTTTGATAACAGGGGCGAGAGTTGGAGGTGTAGAGAATGTGACACAGACAATTATGCTAATAGAACCAATTGTTTTAGATGTCATCGAAACAGGGAGTGCGCCAGGAACGAGAGAATGAATCCACCACCAAATCAGCAGTCGAGAGGAGGAGAATTTTATAGAGGAGCGCCAAGAGGAGGAGTCCATTACAACAGAGGGAGAGGAGGAAACCATCCAGCTGTAGCAGGTCCATCCACGGGAAACTAAGGAGGACAATGGAGAAGCGGGCCCAACCATTGTCAACAGAGAGCCAGGTCCAAGTCACCGACGAATATGTGAGCAACATTATCAAGGTAGACATGACAAAAGAATTATTAGAAGAGGAGGACAACAAAGTGATGGAACAGAAAACAGGATTGACAGAGGTGACGATTAACATCGAAGGTAAGAATTATAAAACTAATTGATACAGGTAGCGAGATCTGTAATTTCTGAAAATGTCATGGGGGAATTAAAAGAAATAAATAAGAATATACCATCATTACCAGTTGCGGGGGTTACTGTAGTGGGGGTAACTGGAGTGAGAACTAAGAGAATAACCAGACAAGTACAATTAAATATTTTAATAAATGAAGTTGAATTTGAAAACACTTTCCTAGTAGTTAAAGGGTTGAGTCTAGATGTAATATTGGGAAATGATTTTTTGGAAAGAAACGGAGCAGTAATAGATTTCAATAAACAAATAGTAAAAATTGAAAAGGGGAATAAACCAGTCAGAATAGAGTTTAAGAAAGTAGTAAATGAAGTTAAAGTCACGGGAATAAAAATGTTACATAAGCAGATAGACGATGGAGAAATAGAGAATAAAATAAATTTGTGTCGAGAGAGTAGTAGCATAGAAAATGAGGAGGGAGAGATGCATGAGAGTAATGAGAGTGTGTGGGCAGATAGAGCCAACAAATTTTTTAATGAAGATGTAGTTGTAGGAAACACTCAGCGAGAGGAGCTGTGGGCAGTCGTGGAGCGTTTCAGAGAGGTGTTTGATGAATCACCAGGGAAAGCGAAGGACTACATCTGTGAGCTGAAAGTTCGGGACCATGCACCATACATGCAGAGGAGCTACCCGGTGCCATTTTCGAAGAGGAGGGCTGTACAGGAGGAACTAGACGGGATGATGCAGGGAGACATAATTGAACGCTCAGTATCACCCTACTCAAACCCTTTGGTAGTAGTGATTAAAAAGGATGGAAAGGTAAGGCTATGTTTAGATGCCAGAAAGATTAACCAAATTATTATACCTGACCGGGAATCTCCGGAACCCATTAATGAGATTTTACAGAAGTTCAGCAGAGTCAAATACATGATGTCATTAGACCTGACAGCGGGATACTGGCAGGTGCCATTAGCAGGGGAGAGCAGAAAATATACAGCTTTTCTTTTTAACGGTAAGAATTACCAATTCAAACGCTTACCTTTTGGATTAAACACCAGCGTTGCTAGCTTTATTAAATGCTTGGATAATATATTACAACCTAAGGATCTAGATTTTTTAACAGTATATGTTGATGACATCTTGATAGCTTCTAGAACATTCACTGAACATTTAGAACACATAGAGTATGTATTAGATAAGCTACAAAAAGGGGGTTTAACAGTTAATTGGGACAAATCTAAGTTTTTGCAAACAGAAATACATTTCTTAGTATTTGTTATTACACAGGAGGGGGTATTAGCTAACCCTAACAAAGTAGAAGCCATAATGCGATTCCCCGAACCAAAGAACCTTAAACAATTACAAAGTTTCTTAGGCTTATGTAATTTCTACAGAAAATTCCAGGAGAACTACGCACACACAACATCCAAACTAAGTGCCGTACTTCAGAAAAATAAACAGTGGAGATGGGGAGAAACGGAACGTGCTGCATTCAACGAAATTAAGAGAAAGTTTAGCCACATGATTATGATGAATCATCCCGATTTTAATAAAACTTTTTATTTGCAGACCGACACCAGCAATGTAGCGCTAGGGGCGGAGCTCTACCAGGAGGGCTGCGATAATGAACATCTAACGATCGCCTTCGCCAGTAGATCGCTGCTGTCGGCCGAGAAAAATTACACGACGACAGAAAAAGAACTTTTAAGTATTGTGTTCGCCGTGGGTAAATTCCGGACATACATCCTGGGCAATGCAACAATAATCTGGATGGACGACAAGGCATTATCATTTCTCCATTCATGTAAACTAACACACAGTCGTCTGACCAGGTGGGTATTAGCTTTACAAGAATATAACTTTTCCTGGGAGTATATAAAGGGGTCAGATAATAAGGTACCAGACACACTTTCTAGAGTAGATTTTATAGACAATAAAACTGGTAGGGATCTTAAAGAAATAGAAATTTTTAGATTAACTAGAGAAGATAGGATTTTTGGTGAAGAATTAAGTGACATTAATAATATGCAAAGATCTGATAGTAAACTGGGTAAAATAATTGTTAGTTTAGAGACGGAGGTAGAGGGATCTGAATATAATGAGCGATTTCAAGTATATCAAGGTATTTTGTTTAAAAAAGTAGAGAGCGAGGAGCGGGATTGGAGGTTAGTTATACCCGAGGGGTTAATAGATAGAATTGTTTGGGATTGTCCTGTAAGGTATGGTCATTTTGGGGCGAGAAAGTGTGCTAATGTTTTGAAAGAGTCATGTATATTTAAGAATATGGAGAGGAGAGTTAGAAGAGTGTTAAGAGTGTGTGATTTATGTCAGAAATCGAAAGTAGTGAATTATAAAGTAGAAGGAGAGATGAATTACATACAAGTTGAGAGACCGTTTGATCTAGTTGCGGTTGATCTATATGGGCCATTACCCAGAGGTAGAGGGGGTGTATTGTATGTATTTGTAGTTCTAGACACTTTTTCAAAATTTGTGAAATTGTATAGCATTAAGAGAGCGACGAGTAAAGTACTCAGTGAAAAAATAGTAAGAGACTACATGATTAATGTTGGAAAACCGAAAATTATATTATCTGACCACGGACCACAGTTTATAAGCGGCAAATGGCGACAGACGCTTGGATGGGAAGGCATCATACCCAAGCATACGGCAGTGTATCATCCTCAGTCGAACCAAGCAGAACGGGTGATGAGAGAGATTGGTAGGATATTTCGGGCGTACTGTCATGCCAAACACACAGAATGGCCAGCCTACGTAAAAAAAGTAGAGGAGTGGCTGAATTGTACCACCCATGAATCCACTGGATTTACGCCGCATGAGTTGATCAGGGGAACCAGGCTGCCCAGGATATTGGAACAACTCTTCGAATACCCACCAGAAGGTCAAGTTTTGGACAGAAACATGAAAATTAGATTGGCGAATGAGAACTTACTTACGAAAGGAGAGCGGAGGAAACAGAAACATGATGCTAAGGGTAAGTGGACCAAATATGAGGTAGGTCAGTTAGTGTTAGTAAAGCGGCATGATTTGTCCAGTGCTCAAGATAGAGAAATAAAGAAGTTTTTCTTGTTGTATGAAGGGCCGTATGAAATTATAGAAATAAAAATGCAGAATGCGTATGTGTTGAGGAACCCAGCGACGTAGGAAATAGTAGGTACTCAGAATGCGACGAATTTAAAATTATATCAGTCACTTTAATTATGTTTATAAATAAGATTTAAAATATTGTTTTATGTTTACAGAAGGGACTCTCCCCCATTTTCGGGCGATCACGATCTTACCAATCCTGGCCGTGGTATTCGGAACTTAGAGACGGGCCATGGTTGGCGGATCTTCCTTCGGGCGGTGAAAACAACGATGGTCCGGCTCCACCAAAATTAGTTAAAACTAGAAAACAACTACACATTTGAACGGGGAGGGGGACCCCAAAAGGTACGTGACGCATTATTATTTTTAAGACACACAAGGTGCAGCGGTCTCGGTGTACCTGTCATGTGCCTGCACTGCCTTAGAGTGTTTGTACGTAAGGGAGGCTGCACCTAAATAAAAGGCAGTGCTTGCAAATTTAAAAATTTTTCAGTGTCAATGGCAAAATTAAAGTTGAGCCATTGACAATAGTTTTGTTTAAGCCGAAATGAAGAGTTTTGCTGAGGGGCAGATTTGGCGATAGACTAGACGGCAGGTCTGGAGAAATGAGGGCAGTAAGGGAGTAGAGTCGAGTATAAGGGGAAGTAACTTCACAAAGTAGATCTAGTTTGTCACCAAACTTGCCCCATAGTAAGAACACCCTCGTTTCAGGCGGGGATACTGACCACCATAATAGTCTAGGTTAAGGATAGTTAGAGTCAGCCTCCCATGTAAATATAAAAAAAAATGGGAAAAGGAAAAAAAAAAGAAAAAATTATACCAAAGTATTTTGGATGTTTATAATTTTAAATTTAAATAAATTTTAGAATTAAGTGACCAAGTATAATTGTCAAGTTTTAGTATCAGTGAGCATGGGAACGTTTTGCAAAGTGTGAAATAAAATAAAAACTTGTTGTCAATACAAGATGTGGGGATAATTTTGGGGGGTAGATTGGTGCTCAAAGAAGTGATAGAACAGTGGAGTGTGGAACTGCAATTGTCGAAAGTTTTAGTTCATTACTTTTAATTATTTAGTTATTAAGGTGCTATCGCTGGGGTGGCCTGTGCCCTCGTAGATAGTGGAATGGGTTGGGGGTAACAGAGAGTGTTACCTCCATCGGAGGCCAAAATGGCGACAATGTGCGACACCTTTTGGTACAAAATTCAATTTGTACACTGATAGACGTTCGTGTCGCACATACTAATGACGAAGTAGAACATGCATTGAAATGCAAGTTAGATTTCCCCGACTTTTCGGGCGATTACTGCCTTACCAGCACTAATCGTGGATTTGGCTAGCGGCCAGCTATGGTCACATCAACTCCCTTGACCGTAGCTGACTTGAAATGGGTTGATAATAGAAATTAAATGGGGGGTGAAATTAGGGGAAATCCAGGAACTATGGAACAGCGGCTGCCACTCTGTCCGCATGGGGACAGCATAGTCAGGTGGTAGACCCGTTTTAAGGGCGTTTCGCTATAAACGAGGATATGTTGATATTCAAAAAATGTTAAAATGTAACTGCCGAAGCAAAGACACGGAGATGTCCAATCCCTCCAAATATGCAGTCTTTGTGGAAGCGAAAAGGCGCTACAGTCTTACATAAGTTGCAATAGCGTGTGTGGATGGGAGGTGGCTCAGAGGAGCCACGAATTTAAATTTTATATCAAAAAAATTGCTAACTCTAATTTTGATCTAATAAAAATGCTTGTGTTCCGTTTAAATAACTAGATGCTCATACATTCACTATAAGGTGTTCATTCTATATTTTTTAAATGTAGTATTTTATTGTAATAGGGTAGAAATAAGAATTGATAAAAGGTATGTTTTATATAATTTGTGTATTTTTGCAACTAAGTAGATAACTAAACCGACTGGCAGGCGGTTAACATAAAATTACCAGAATCAGAGAAAGGGGAAACATTGATAGTAGATGTAAGTATTGATAAGCATATGTACTTAATGTAATCTGCACAGTTTTTGAAAGGTGTCTTCACTTTATTAAGAACATCAGCTGATCAGTAGTAAAATGTCACTGTTATATTGGTTGTAAATGTTCCAGGTAATCAGTGTTGAATGTGATGTTTCAGTGTATTACAGGTGCTATTTAAATAAGGAGAAAAGTAATTTGATAAAGTGAGAAATAAAGTAATAATTTGTGAAAGCCAATAAAAGATAGTTTTGGGGGTGAGGAATATTTGGTGGGACATGTCGATCAGTCCTAGTTGAAGCTGAAGTTGAAATGTAACTCAAAAATATTGTTTTGAGTTAATGTAATGTTGTTATGAGGAAATGTAATAGAATTGAGAAGTATTAATGTGGACACAGTAGTTATGGAGAATATATGTAGAGTATTGAATGATATATTGATGTTTATAATTGATGAGGTTATTTTGTTGTAGTTGAAGTAAGGTAATAAGATTGAGATTATTGGGGATGGCAATTTTGTAATAGGGGGTAGTGTAATGTGGGAGTCCGCAACAACATGGTTGGGACGGGATGGGACCGATTTAGGGTGAAGGGGGGGTCGCCTTAGGTAGAATCCAGGGACCAGATTAAGGAAATGAGTTTTTGGGGGGGGGGGAACACGTATCCTAAGTACAAAGGGTTAGAGTATTTTTTATATATATATATATTCAGAGAAGGTGGCGATTTGAGTTTCATGATAAGTTTGGTTTAGAGATTGTTGGATAGATGTTTTGATAGAGATGGGTGTCATGTTAGTTAAAGTTGATGAGTATTAGAGTCAGAGGGGTAGAGATTATAAATGTAGGCCTACCCAGTGGTAAATTAAATTGTTATAAGTATTTAAATCACCCACAGTAATGGAGAATAAGATTGTCAAATAAAGAGAGAGATTTATAACAAGAATATAAAATTTTTAATTGAAACCAGTGACAAAATTTTGATAGAATTTGGAAATGTAAAGTTATAAAGTGTTTATTTGAATAATTTAAGTGTCAATGTAATTGTTAATTATAATGATATTTTGTTAATCTTAAATATTGTATTTTCTTATGTTCTGTGTTGACAGTCAGAATTTTACAGAAGTTTAATGTGTTCACAGATGTAACTTGCACATAACGTATGTAGGTCAAGGTTTTTGAACTTGACCTAGTTTTGATCAGCTGATAGTGAGGTCAGATACTAAACATCTTTAGCAAGAAAATAAATCCAACTTTTGCTTTTAATTGATTTGAACTGTAGTTAAATAATTTCAATAGGGAAAGAAATATTTTAATAAATTAAAATTTTTGAATTAAAAAATTTTTTTTTGGAATTTTGGAATTTAAAAATTGTTTTTTGAAAAAAAAAATCTTGATTTTGTGCCTGCCAGCTAATGGATATTTTTAAACTTTGATTATTTTATTGTTGGTGTACTAACTGTGTTTATTATTATTGAAGTATTTTATTGAATTGTATTGTTAGATTCTAGGTGTATTTACATGTTAGGTTAAGGATGGTATTTATTTTAAGACAGGTTCAATTGATATAATTTTTGATAACAAAAAACAAAAACCAATGAAGAGAATAATTCTAATTAGATGCAAAATTTGTGATTTGATTTTAAATGAAAACTACCAATGAGTTGTAATTTAAATAAATTTTCAAAGCATTTTTCAATTTTCAGTATGTAATGTGAGTGTGTGCGTGAGCCCAGTATCTGCTAAAGGCAGCCCAGTTTGCAGAAAAAAGGGGAAACATATCGGTTGAGGATCTGGCATGATATAAGCCAGGGATTGAGGAATTTTAGGGTAGCATGATAGAAGGTGCGGTGCGCTGTGGTGCGTGTCTGTTCGATTTTTCGGTGTTGGGATCTCTTACGGAGAAGTCCAGTGATCTCGTTCAGATGCGTCCATAGTCGCCGAGCCAGGGGGGTCGTGGACCCATGAAGTGTAAGAACAATAGAGGGTTGTTGGCACCAGTTCCTCACTGGTCCTCTTAGGGGTTTTATCAATGAGATTTCTTCTGTTTTGACAGAAGATCTCTCATTGAGGGGATATTGTAACGGTCCAAAAATGTGGGTATTTTTGTTTTATTTAATTTTCAGGGATTTCATAAAAATATATTGTAAAATTTTATTCCATTGTGACAGACCACATGTTGAATGGAACAGTTTATAACAAAGGCAAGACATAATAGCATTGTGCAATCAGTTGAGGTATGTAGCCACCTCAGATTTCCAAGAACTTTGCTTGAGTGTGACCATGCGCCTGTACGAGCGACACAGGTATATGCTCGGGGTGACGCTACTTCAAAAACCAACATGGTCATGGAACCAATTCTATTCACCTTCATCGAGTGAAAACGGCGAATATGAAAACTTAAGATCCGCCCATCTCGTGACGTTAGCCAGTGCCTCACTGAGATCGTATACTGTCGTCACCCCAACAACTACATGGATTGCATGGGACGAAACTCCTGCGACGAAACCCAAGGCAGTGATTTCCACCAAAAGTATGAGATCACGTTAGCTTCACCTGCTACATTCGTTCTCCCAGTTCGTCGCTGATTGTGTCGGCCGACACAGAGCCAAGTGCGCTCTGCTAAATTTTATCAGTTTTTTAATCTCAAAAGTGAATTCAACGTGACCAAAACGTGTCAGTGGTATCAGTGAGCATGGGAGAGGAACAAAATCAGTTATATTAGACAGCGACGTAATTACCAACTCAGATAAAACGAGTTTGAAGGGTTACCACGTGCCGGCCGGAATGGGTATTTTTTTTTTATTAACATGTTAAGGGCGGGGTAATTTTCTGTGGTTGTGAGTGTGAGAAATTGCAGGCTGGGCTCTGTGTTTAAGTATGACTTAAAATAAGGTAAGCTAGTAGACTAAGATAGAATAGAAATTGCATAACTGTAATGTATCACAAGAAGAAATGTTGTTTAATATGCGAAGCATGAGTAAAATTTGTTAAAATTTATTTAACATTTAAAACATTAAAAAGATCATAATTTCTCTTCATAAAATGTGCAGAGTAAGTCATTTCACTAACCTATGAAACACATGTTTGCGTCTGATGTACGTGCGATCGGATTCTGGACCCAGAAAGAACCTTTGCAAGTAGGTGGAAATAAAGTGTATTTTGTATTTTATATAGTTAAAAGTAGAGTAACTTCACATACTTAACTCAAGCACTTTTTTAAATCCTGAGGCACTTGAAACACTTTTTTATATGATTTTCCATTTTGTTGGAATGTGACTGTTTGTACTCCTTAAAACAATATTTACAAGATACTCCTTTCCCTTTCAAATTGAAAAAGTTCCGAACAGGTCCTTTTTTCTTAACCATTTTGCAATTATTCAATCTAACACTTCAAATAACACAAAGAAGGGGTTAGCTTATCTCACTCAACCACTCACAAGCAGCCCTATTCCACAACTAAATGGCTGCCAGACTGCCACCAATCTCCCCTCCTCCAAGTCCACAACAAAATGGCTGCCCCAAGCTCCCCCTCCAGAAATCCTCACCTATTATTAGTAAATCCAACTCCTAGCTTAATTTCCCACTCCTCGATGAGTAATTCAAAGTTTTTCTTAAAACCTGTAAAAATTATAAAGTTATTTTTCTGTTAGTTTTCTGTTTAGGCCTATTTCTGTTCTTTTTTCTAAAATTCATAATGAAAATATAATTACCTGATAATTGACTCATAATTAATATCTAAAATATTTTTTTTTAATATATTTTTGTTACCAGTATATTACCTAATAAATCTAATTAATCTTAATAACATTTTTAAACTGCATAGGCCCTAAGTAGTACATATTTTCCTTAGCCCATTTAATTATTCTCCCATTTAGTTATCTTTCATAATATTGTTAGGGTGCTATTTAGAAGCTATGATAATTATTAGCAACATTAAGGCATATAACATGTTTTTTTTGGCAAACGCCCTAGTGA
The DNA here is from genome assembly GCA_034769895.1 of Magicicada septendecula. NCBI lineage: Eukaryota > Metazoa > Arthropoda > Insecta > Hemiptera > Cicadidae > Magicicada > Magicicada septendecula. The sequence goes on along the minus strand of CM068373.1, from coordinate 197,049,073 downwards.
AAATATCAAAGATTACAAAGAATCTCATTTTATTCCAACCGTTTCAAGTTTATTCATGAAATCTACCTTTAATAATGGTTTTTATATTTTATAAGCTCTAGTAATTATTATAAGCAGTCAAAAGTTAAAGCAATACTTTTTTTTATAAATACCCAGATTTTGGGCGCTTAAAATTGCTTTGGGCAATTTCCCAGGCAAATGCCCATTTATAAATGTCCTGCCCACTGGGCATTTGCCCGGCCCACATCTATAACGCACACACACCATATAGGTACAGAGTATGGATATTTATTGCAAAAATTTATAGGTGATTCTATATACTTCATATTTAGTACTGATGACCTCTTTATATAGTACTCTATAAATCATTTTAAAATTGTTCAATTTGCAGGATGTATTCCCAGTTATAAATTCTGTCGTAAAAGGAGAACTGCATGTAAAAGAAGAGAATGAACAGTTTGTTGATCAGGTATTATACATAGTTATAAGTTTGTTTATAGTAACAAGCATTTATTGTTATAATGAACAGCATTGTTGTATCATGGCACATCCATGATAATCTCTTAACAGCATTCTCTTAGCCACTCAGAAAATTAAGTCATACATTTCCAACAGACAAAATTGACTTTCCTTTTGTTTTTGTTTACATGACTGTAATTAACAATACTGCAGACCAACATGTTGCTTTACAGCTGTTCATGAGGCAAGTGTGGTGTCACCTGATGTGTCTGACATGTTTCTCAGACTATTCGTATCTTCTTCTTTGACTCTTCCTGAACCACCTTCTTTATCTGGGAGAGCTTACAGCGTCCCACAACCGAACAGTCAACTTGGGTACTCTAGTCTCTGCCTTCCTCTGCAGTACTTCCCACTCACTGGGCCCCCATCAGCAAAGTCATTACTGGGTCTCAACCAATAGTGACCCACCACACTGTCTCATCTTCACAAACCTCTCCATTCACCCATTGTTTCCAGAACCTGTTCATTTTTGTTTTCTAATGACTTTGTCCATCCAGTATATTTTTAATATTCTCCTACAGCAGCAGTTTTCAAATGTTGTGGTTGTGTCTTTCACTTTTCCTTATTGTCTAGGTTTCACATGCAGCTTCTATAATAGCATGCTGCAAACATATAATTTGAGGAATTTCTTCTTAATTTAGACTCCAGTATTTGACAGTAGCAAATTTGTTTCTCCATTTGGCCTGTGCTCTGACACTGATTCCTCTCAGTTATCTTTACCAGTTTTAATATTTACCTATTTTTCTTCCTGATTCTCCTTTCCCCCTAATAATTTTTTATAATATTCAGTAGTGTTCTTAATTTACCTTGTTTTCTGTGAGTAGAAACCATACCATCAGTAACTCTTAACTCTAACATCAGTAACTCTTGACGCTTATACTCTCCATGAAATGTTATTATGGTCTTGAACATCTTTATGGTTTCCTTTACAGCCTCTTATAAAGCATTCTCGTATAATGGTAATGAATTTGTATAAAAGTAAATTGTAAGTCCTAGTTATTTGTAGGATGTCTTAACGGTCAGTGTAAAGAAAGAAGCAGATTCAGAATAGGCTGAGACTGAAAAGGTAATGTGCATAACCATTATTTAGCCCATAGCTATTGTGTTAGATTGTTCCGTCTCATGTACCACTAGAGATTTGGATCACATTCGTTTGTAGATATGTAATTAAAAATCAACAGAATACACAAACTGTATCATAGTGTTGTATACGTATAAACTACTTGGAGATTAAGTAAGTAAAATCACACAGTCGTGTGAGCTCGTGCACGCACACACACCATATAGGTACAGATTATGGATATTTATTGCAAAAATTTATAGTTGATTCTATATACTTCATATTTAGTACTGATGACCTCTTTATACAGTACTCTATAAATCATTTTAAAATAGTTCAATTTGCAGGATGTATTCCCAGTTATAAATTCTGTCGTAAAAGGAGAACTGCATGTAAAAGAAGAGAATGAACAGTTTGTTGATCAGGTATTATACATAGTTATAAGTTTGTTTATAGTAACAAGCATTAATTGTTATAATGAACAGCATTGTTGTATCATGGCACATCCATGATAATCTTTTAACAGCATTCTCTGAGCCACTCAGAAAATCAAGTCATACCTTTCCAACAGACAAAATTGACTTTCCTCTTGTTTTTGTTTACATGACTGTAATTAACAATACTGCAGACCAACATGTTGCTTTACAGCTGTTCATGAGGCAAATGTGGTGTCACCTGATGTGTCTGACATGTTTCTCAGACTCTTCGTATCTTCTTCTTCTTTGACTCTCACTGAACCACCTTCTTTATCTGGGAGAGCTTACAGCGTCCCACAACCGAACAGTCAACTTGGGTACTCTAGTCTCTGCCTTCCTCTGCAGTACTTCCCACTCACTGGGTGCCCATCAGGTAAGTCATTACTGGGTCTCAACCAATAGTGACCCACCACACTGTCTCATCTTCACAAACCTCTCCATTCACCCATTGTTTCCAAAACCTGTTCATTTTTGTTTTCTAATTACTTTGTCCATCCAGTATATTTTTAATATTCTCCTACAGCAGCAGTTTTCAAATGTTGTGGTTGTTTCTTTCACTTTTCCCTATTGTCTAGTTTTCACATGCAGCTTCTATAATAGCATGCTGCAAACATAATTTGAGGAATTAACTTCTTAATTTAGAATCCAGTATTTGACAGTAGCAAAATTTGTTTCTCCATTTGGCCTGTGCTCTGGCACTGATTCCTCAGTTATATTTACCAGTTTTATTATTTACCTATTTTTGTTCCTGATTCTCCTCTTCCCCCTAATAATTTTTTATAATATTCAATAGCGTTCTCAATTTACCTTGTTTTCTGTGAGTAGAAACCATACCATCAGTAATTCTTAACACTTAACATCAGTAACTCTTAACTCTTATACTCTCCATGAAATGTTATTATGGTCTTGTACATCTTTATGGTATCCTGTTTAAACTTTGTACTTGTTTATCGGCTGTACGCGGTGTGCTGCCGCAATGCGGCGCGAGCGGATGACATCACGTGCTTATCAAACGCTGCCGCCGGCCAGTTCAGCCGTCGGCAGACAAGGTTAGTTTAGTTTCTAACAAGGCTCCGAGCAGATCTCTCGTAAAACACTTCTCTTCCAGCCGCGGCTTCTGGACATTTTTTAATATGTATTCATAAGATTCAGTTTAATTCAGATTACCTGCGTCCATCTACAGTGGACCACGATTTCGTTCAAAATTAATTTTCGGGCGTTATTGCCTCAAATGCATCCGCACGTGCCGATCACAACCAATAATTAAATTTTCAATAAACGCATGTCAAATATTCGTAATACAGTCCACTTCTTTCTAATATACAACCAGCCTTTCCTGCTTAGCGTCTTTGGAATAACTCGCGATTCATCAAGAGCTTCCAAACCGCAACATTTTTGGTCCTCACGGGCAGGATTTCATATTTTTGGGCCCAAAAACGACATCATTTTTGGTCCCACTGGGCAGGATTTCTTATTTTTGGCCCAAAAACGAAAACGTTTTTGGTCACCACGGGACGGATTTCTCATGTTTGGGTCCACAAGCGACAGCATTTCTTTATACGCATCATTTCTGTACCAGCCGATCTGAATTTAGTCACGCCCTACGGGCATCATTCTCGACCTGAGCGATACCATTGTTGGGAATCACATCGCAGTCATCTCGACAAGATTCGGCCAAGCAGTAGACCAGAGACGACGGGACACGGCAGGACAGCATTTGCGAGGTCATCAAAAAAAATTCCACAGCTTTAATTCATGGAGGGTACAACATGAGGCGTCATCTGACCAGCAGAGACAGGAGGTGCAACAGCTCCTAACAGGATCGAACAACGGGATCGAAGCCAGCTTCATCACGAATGGATCAACGGCCACGTGACTATAAACTTTTTACTTATATTTGATGTTTAATAATATTTCACTTTAGTGGTTATTTCTTAACACATTTGTATAAATAAACACCGTCATTACACAATACAGCTTAATAAATGGTTGGCAGCTCATTATCAGTTAAAACTTGAAAGATAAAGATATATTTTGTTATCATTTAAATTCATAATTTTAATAATTTAATTGCCAACAAAGCTTGATTAGTTAGAGAGAGTAAGTTTATGTTCTAAACAACGATCGCTAGCTACCGAAACGTATTTAAATTCATTCAAACTTAAGTTTATGGTTCACATGCTCTATGCTCAATTTCTTTCAAGATATTTTTCTTTTTTTTTCTCTTAAATTGTAATAATGGCCGATGTAAGGGCTCTAATAAAAAAAACGAGGCACAATTAAAGCCTGAATATCACGAGTAAATACTTTCGCGGATAACTTCGATTTGTTAACCAGCGATCCTCATGCGCTGAAAATAAAACTGCGTCATTTGATGGAATTATCCACCAAATATGATGAGATTCAGTCTCAAATCGAAGCTGAGGAAGCGGACGTTGCTTTAACAAGTGATAGAGTACAAACGGAGGACGATCTTTGTAATATAGAATGTAAATTGCAACACCTGCTGGAGCAAGCTGAGCATATGAACCAAAAACCAGTAATTAATGCTGAAAGTAAACAGCCTAAAACACCCCCAATTCAATTGGAACCAATAAAATTACCACGGTTTGCGGGTAGTATTGTTGAGTGGCAACATTATTACCATATTTTTCTTGAATTAATTCACGTCAGAGCAGATCTGACGGATATACAGAAACTTCACTATTTGCACTCGTCATTACATGGCGAGGCACTTAACGTAATAAAATCGTTACCAATCACTCATGAGAATTACGCGGTGGCTATCGATCTGTTGAGGAATAGATATGACAGTAAGCTAATTGTTTCCGCCCATCATGTAGGGAATGTCCTGGACATACCATTAGTTCAACAAGAATCCCAAGTCAGCATATCAAAATTTATTGATGAAATCTCTGCCAATATAAACGCTTTAAATAATCTCAAACTGCCAGTCAACACGTTCGAAATTATTGTCGTAAATTATTTAGCCAAAAAACTTGATAATTACACTTTCCGTTTGTGGAAAGAGAGTTTGTCGGAGCATAAATTCCCTGATTTTAATAATTTTATGAATTTTCTAAATTCACGAAGAAAATTACTGCAAAATCTCTATAACGCGACTACCCCAACGAGCAGGTTGAACAAAAGCGATAAGTCTCCTTATCGCAAGGCAGTTAAACAGATAAGCGCTCCAAAGGGCGCATTCCATGCTCATATCAGAAACAATTTATGTAGGCTGTGTAACGGTGAACATAGGATTATCGACTGCCTACAATTTACATCGCTGTCTATCCCTGACAGAAAAAACGTGTTAATAAAAAACAAACTTTGCCTAAACTGCCTCCGTTCGGGATACGAAAGCTCAAAATGTCCCTCAAAATTCTCATGCAAAAAATGTTCTAAGCGTCACCACACCACGATTCATGTCCCCAACAGGGACGTAGCTTCTGTTAACAACCAATGTTCACTGAAATCACAAACCAATAAATCGGTATTGTTATCTACCGCCGTCTGTATGACCGCTAATAAGGTCGGTAGAAAATTTCCCGTTAGGATATTACTGGATTCCGGTTCTCAAGCGAACTTTTGCACAATGGATTTCGCCCGCAGAATGGGCCTCCAATTGGTTAAATCGCAACTACCCATCACGGGTATAAACAACTCGCTTTCCCAGGCTGACTTTAGTACTAATGTAAGGCTACATTCACGCTATAAACCCTTCACGTTAAACGTGCATTGTTCCGTACTACCCAGTATAACTAATAATTTACCGGCGGAGTCGTTCAATCTTGCCTCTTTGAATTTACCCAAGCGCATATTCTTGGCGGATCCTCACCTATATTGCTCGGCGCAAGTCGATATATTACTCGGCGCTCAATATTTTCTCCAACTAAATGAACCTATGAAATTTACGCGCGGACCACACTTTCCTATAATTCAGGAAACCAAGTCAGGATTTATTTTGGCCGGTGACTTACGCTTCAACGTCGATATAACTAAAACAGTTTCGTCCTTTATGGTCTGCAAGGATGACAATCAGATTTCCTCGCAACTAAAAGAATTTTAGAAGTTGGAGGAGATCTCTAGTCGTGAAGCCCGCTCTGAGGACTCGCCGTGTGAAAAACATTTCGTGGAAAACACTAGCCGCAATCGCGATGGGAGATTTGTGGTATCCCTGCCCCGCAGATCCGATAAATTTCATTTGGGAGATTCTCTCCGCGGAGACATCCGCAGATTCCAATCGTTAGAGTTCAAGTTCAAGCAGAACCCTATCCTTTATAAGGATTATAGCGAGTTCATGAGTGACTACTTGAAACTTGGCCACATGTCGCCACTTAATGACTACGATTTGTCGCTTGACAGCTCAGAGATTTTTTATCTGCCCCATCACGCAGTCTTCAAGGACTCTAGCTTAACCACTAAATTGCGCGTGGTATTTGACGCCTCCGCTAAAGCCACAAATAATTTGTCCCTCAATGATACTCTAATGGTCGGTCCTATGATCCAGCAGGATCTGTTATCGATAATGGTTCGGTTCCGTACCCACCGATATGTACTTATTGCGGACATAGAAAAGATGTATCGCCAGATCATTGTTAACCCTAAGGATTCAAACCTGCAACGCATTGTTTGGCATGATGCGCCGCATAAGGAGTTGCGACATTACGCTTTAAGGACGGTTACATATGGCACTGCTAGTACCTCCTTCCTTGCTACACATTGTCTGGCTCAAATAGCCTACGAAAATAAATCCTACTACCCTACAGCTTCTAGGGCCATAGCAAATGACTTTTACGTAGACGATCTCATAACGGGTTCGGATGATCCGAACAGCTTAGCTGAAATGAAATGCGAGATCGTGAAGTTGTTGAGTAGGTATGGTTTTACGTTACATAAGTGGTTCTCTAACCACCATAAGATTATGACCCTTCGCGCCCAAGTAACCCGTGACTTCAGCAAAGGTCAAAACGTGCGTACATTGGGAATCCAATGGAATGTTGAAAAGGATAACTTTTTATAGACCGTTAGGGGTGATGATAATTTAACCGTGTTCAACAAGAGAAGCGTGTTGTTGGTCATCGCCGGGATCCATGATCCATTAGGTTTGATCGCTCCCATCACATTTTACTGCAAGCATTTCGTGCAACAGTTGTGGTTGGCGGGCACAGATTGGGACGAACCCCTATCTGGGTCATTAGCCAATCAGTGGTTGGAATTATACGCTCAATTAGTCTCCGACACTCATTTTGAGATTACGAGGTCGGTTAAGAGTTTGAACAATTACCCAATTAGTTCATTACAGCTGCACGGATTCGCCGACGCTTCGGCTAAAGGTTACGCGTGTTGCATTTATGTGCGGGCGGTCTATTCGAACGGCGCCATATCGACAAACTTGTTGTGTGCAAAATCTAGGGTCGCGCCGCTGAAACAGATAACGCTACCACGTCTTGAGCTTTGTGCTTGTTTATTGCTGGCGCAATTAACGTCCAAGGTTTTAAACGCCATCAATTACAATTTTGACGGACTATATCTCTATTCGGATTCGATGATAGCGTTGTATTGGATACATCAACAATCTTCCCGCTGGAAGGTATTTGTGGCCAACCGTGTCGCGGAAATACAGCGTCTTGTTAGCAGCAGGGGAACTTGGCGTCATGTAGTATCAAATGACAACCCTGCCGACATTTTATCGCGCGGTTGCCTCCCTCGTAGTTTGCACTGTCATACTCAATGGTGGCATGGTCCGTCCTGGTTAGCGCATGAGTCAGCATCATGGCCAGTCAGCGCGTTCGACATTAATACTCCCTGTACTTTTACCGACCTTGAGGAGGAACGTCGCAAGCAGGTTCAAACCTCACTAATTGCCGCGTCCCCAACACATAGTTATGTTGAAAATTATTCATCACTTACGAGGCTTATTCGCGTCTTCGCATATTGCCGCAGATTTTTTTGCAATTCTAGGCTCGCGGTTGTTGATAGAGACACGTCCTTTTTGTCGGCTCAGGAATTGTCTGACACGCTCTTGATTTTTGTCCGGCAATCTCAGCAGTTGCATTTCGGCGTAGAAGTTATGGAACTTGAGGCACACCGGTGCCTTCCTCGCAGTAGTAAAAATTCTTGCTCAACCCATTCCTGGATGAATCGGGCATTTTAAGAGTGGGTGGACGCTTGCAATTCTCCCCGCTTAGCTACGAGAGTAAACACCAAATAATTTTGCACCCGCACTCTCATCTCACGAGATTAATAATTGAATACGAACATATCCGTTTGTTGCACGCTGGAGTGCAATCAACTCAAGCTTCGCTTAGGCGAAAGTATTGGATCATAAACGACAAATCCTATATCCGCTCAGTGATACATAAGTGGGTCACTTGTTTTTGTTTCCGGGCTAAAGGCGCGCATCAACTACTAGGTCAGTTACCCCCTTCTAGGGTCACGCCTTCAAGGCCATTTTCACAGTCGGCCGTGGACTACGCCGGTCTTGTACTTTTGCGCCATGGCGGGCAGCGCTCTAAGTCCACGACCAAGGCATTCATCGCTCTATTCATATGCGTGTGTGTGTGTGTGTGTGTGTGCGTAGGGATTATCTGCAGCAGCGCAATAAATGGCGCACCCCGTTTAGGAATTTGAATGTCGGACAGCTTGTCCTAATTTTGGATGACAATTCCCCCCCTCTAGAATGGAAGCGTGGGGTAATTACCAATGTTTTTCCGGGTCAAGATTCCTTAGTACGCGTCGCAGAAGTTCGCACCGCGCTAGGTATCTTACGCCGACCCATCCACAAATTATGCCCCCTCCCGGCGGCTACAAACTAATCGTATGCGTGCCATACGAGACATAGCTACTAGGTTTATGAATTATATGCCATACTAGGTTTGTGAATTTGTCACATTGCCTGGACCACGCCCAGGACATTCCCCGGGCGAGCATACAAGTCAATTGTATCATAAGCATTGTAATATTGTTTACGTGCCGCTAGCTATTACTGCAATAGTGACTGTGTTTCATATGTACTATCAATTATTTATGGATGTTGTGTATTGTCATATGTTTATATAATTCAAATTCTGAGAACTACAAGTGTTACTTATAGTGTCAATTATTCTACATATGTATTGTATTTTCTAAGGGTCACATATTATGAAATTTATTGGAGTTGTTGTGTCAATATCATGGGGAAATTATTATATTTTTTATGGTGTTATCACTTGTTATTGTAATGCTTGGCAAATATCAATGGGTATTATTTGGGAAAGATCAATATCTACTTAATCATTGCATTATTGTGGGTATTGTGTTACTATTATGTTTTGAGTAATTTTAATGTCAGTTTGCCCTTGCTGTTAGCATAAGGGTCAATTTATTGTATACCTTGTGATTGTTAATTGAATTCATATTATGGTTATTGTCATTGCACTGTGGCCAATACGCCAATTATTGTATCGCTTTCGCCATGTAAGCCTAATTATTGTATTATCCAAGTTAACGTTTAATGTACAAAATCGTCCCGATTTTGGCGGGCAGTATGTTTAAACTTTGTACTTGTTTATCGGCTGTACACGGTGTGCTGCCGCAATGCGGCGCGAGCGGATGACGTCACATGCTTATCAAACGCTGCCGCTGGCCAGTTCGGCCGTCGGCAGACAAGGTTAGTTTAGTTTCTAACAAGGCTCCGAGTGGATCTCTCGTAAAACACTTCTCTTCCAGCCGCGGCTTCTGGACATTTTTTAATATGTATTCATAAGATTCAATTTAATTCAGATTACCTGCGTCCATCTACAATGGACCACGATTTCGTTCAAAATTAATTTTCGGGCGTTATTGCCTCAAATGCATCCGCACGTGCCGATCACAACCAATAATTAAATTTTCAATAAACGCATGTCAAATATTCGTAATACAGTCCACTTCTTTCTAATATACAACCAGCCTTTCCTGCTTAGCGTCTTTGGAATAACTCGCGATTCATCAAGAGCTTCCAAACTGCAACATTTCCTTTACAGCCTCTTATAAAGCATTCTACTATAATTGTAATGAATTTGTATAAAAGTAAATTTTAATTCCTTGTTGTTTGTAGGATGTTTTAACGATCAGTTTAAAGAAAGAAGCGAATTCTGAAGAGGTTGAGACTGAACAGGAAATGTGCATACCCGTTACTTAGCCCATAGCTAATGTGTTAGGTTGTTCCGTGTCATGTACCACTAGAGATTTCGATCACATTCGTTTGTAGATATGTAATTAAAAATGAACAGAATACACAAACTGTATCATAGTGTTGTATACATGTAAACTACTTGAGATTAAGTAAGTAAAATCACACTCATGACAGCGCGTGCATGCACACACACCATGTAGGTACAGAGTATGGATATTTATTGCAAAAATTGATAGGTGATTCACTATACTTCATATTTAGTAGTGATCACCTCTTTATATAGTACTCTATAAATCACTGAGAAGACAAAGTAAATTTTATAATTGTTCAATTTGCAGGATGTACTCCCAGTTATAAATTCTGTCATAAAAGGAGAACTGCATATAAAAGAAGAAATCATAGAAGAGAATGAACAGTTTGTTGATCAGGTATTATACATAGTTATAAATTTGTTTATAGTAACAAGCATTTATTACTATAAAGAACGACATTGTTGTATCATGGCACATCCATGATAATCTCTTAACAACATTCTCTTAGCCACTCAGAAAATCAAGTCATACCTTTCCAACAGACAAAATTGACTTTCCTTTTTTTGGATCACATTCGTTTGTAGGTATGTAATTAAAAATCAACAGAATACACAAACTGTATCATAGTGTTGTATACATAAAACTTGAAGCTGTTCAGTATTTAAAATTATGTAATAATTGACTGTACGAGTTAAAGGTTAACCAATGATATCGTTTAGTGTACTTGGCAGAGAATAATATGCAAATACAATTAAACAGTATACATATTTATAAATTTAAAATATAATATTATTTTATTTTTCTTTATACTGACATTCTCTCTAAATGAAAACATCTTTTCTGCCATGAGGCGCAATTGATAAAAACAAGTTACAAGTAATTATTACCATCAACATTTAAAATAGATTATACTAATTCATCCGATTAAACTATATATTGTGACGGCAGTGATATGCGAACATCTGCTCTCCGGTACCAGCGGTGGACACAGCGAGCCAATCCGGCATCAGCATTCGGAGCGAGTCAATCAGCGATCCCGGTTAGTTAATAAAACCCGGGCTGGCAGAAAATTTTGCGCACTCTTCTTCGCCACGCCATAGGACGCACTTCATTTCCTCTCCTCTCTCGGACGACATCGTCACAGAGTCAGCCGGAAGGAACGGCCGAAGAATAGAACCAGCGTTCTTGCGTCTTCGCCCTCCTATTCCGCGCCAGTGATGGATTTCACTGGGCCAGCAGCCGACTCTACAACCGGTGCCGGAAGAAGAGGAGGACTGCAGTACGCCACGAACAGCGGGCGCATCCGCCGAACATCTCAGCGCGGCACTACCAACATCACCGTTCTCGCCACTCGGTCCTTTTTAGGGCCACCAAAATAACTAGAGTGTACGATTGGCGCCATTTGTCATGCGGCAAGCCTTTTGTCCGGTGACAAGTGGCGCCCAACGTGGGGTGACGATCATCTTGCGGATGCAAGGTCCAGCGAGCTACCAGCCGGCACACCAATCAACATTGCGCCCAACAGACACCTCCACAACATCTGGAGAAGAGCAGTAGGCTGGCTACCGGAGAGCATTCAAGACCCGGTGGAGTTGTGACGGCAGCGGTATGCGAATATCTGCTCTCCGGTACCAGCCGTGGACACAGCGAGCCAATCCGGCATCAGCATTCGGAGCGAGTCAATCAGCAATCCAGGTTAATTAATAAACCCCGGGCTGGCAGAAAATTTTGAGCACTCTTCTTTGCCACGCCATAGGACGCACTTCATCTCCTCTCCTCTCTCGGACGACATCGGCGCGGAGTCAGCCGGAAGGAACGGCTGAAGAATAGAACCGGCGTTCTTGCGTCTTCGTCCTCCAGTTCCGCGCCAGCGATGGATTTCGCTGGGCCGGCAGCCGACTCTACAACCGGTGCCGGAAAAAGAGGAGGACTGCAGTACGCCATGAACATCGGCGCAGCCGCCGAACATCTCAGCGCGGCACTACCAACATCACCGTTCTCGCCACTTGGTCCTTTTTAGGGCCACCAAAATAACTAGAGTGTACGATTGGCGCCATTTGTCATGCGGCAAGCCTTTTGTCTGGTGACAATATATATTTGATCACAACCCAGCACTTCTTAAATATATATTCTTTATTCACACAAAAACACACACTTTCATATGGTACATTTTTTATATTCCCCTCTTTGAGCTCATTTTATATATTTCATAAAATTGCCAGATTTTATTGATTCTAGTATGATTTACTTCCCTTTTATGATCCGTAGAGGAGTGTCCATGGAATGTTTCCTCGCGCACGCGCACTATCTAGATGTCTCCTCATTTTCACCTTTTTATTTTACCACCGAACTGTCATTTTGCTTCAATTTGTCACTGTATTTATCTTGCGAATCAAAATACTGTTTTTTAGATTTAATATGTAAAAATTCACATTTTGTGGTGTGCGGGCGCCCACAATTTTGTTCTGGAACTTTTGCGGCTGTACAGCACGAAGGAAGATGGTCGACTGGGACTTCGTAAAGATAACGATTCTTAATTTGGCGAACGGTCACGTGATCTGGTTTCATTGTTCCTTTTGTGTTGCAACACCAATTTTGACGGGATCATTATTTTGGATCGACATTCCAGCGGTGATGAATGGCTGTGATCGGCTCCGACGTCAGTTGTTTTGATCTCCGTTGACAAAGGTTAAATGTCTTGCGGCTAAAATTAGCTGCTTCTCTGTCGTTTCGCTGTTGACCTTGACACTAATTCGTTCACTTGCATACGTCGTTATAATTTGGAAATGAAATTTACAATTATTATTTTTGTGTCCATTTTTCCCCAAATTACCCCGGGTAGACCTAGACTGTCCCATTGTAATGGTACAGAATTGTGTGTTAAAGATAATAATTCAAATCAATTGTAATCCCAAAGTAGTCAGTATTCACCTAAGGGGTACCCCATTGTAACCAACCACACATACAATGTTATTGCAGACTGTTTATGTCTAATGTCTGGAGTCTGCCCAGCCAGACGTAATACGCAACAGCTTGCCAGCTCAGTCTCTTTGTGAATCACAGTAAAACACATTGTCACCCCAGTTTGCATCAGACAGTAGCAGAGAACAGTTTTACAAGTTAAACGGTGGCCTCGGACGTGTGAGATGGGCCGTAAATAAATTCGGCCTATCCAGTACAACTATTAAAGTGTGTGAACTATGTAGCGGTCAACTAATTAAAAAACTATCAGTGCTCGCGAGCAAATCTAAAGTCGGCCGACCTAAAGTAATGGTGCATTTGTTAAAATAACGTAAACTATGGGGTAACAAATAAGTAACAGCTGACAGAAAATTTAACTGTAAAAAACTAGTTTCGGAGTGTATTAATGAAGAAAGTGGGGAACACAAGGTGGTGAAACAACGATAGGAACACTGGATGGATGGGTAACTGTACTGAACACAATTCATTGATAAAAAATAGAAAATTTTAATCAAAGTTTAAATACAATTTAATATTTCCAAGTTAAAATATTTTATTAATGAGATCTCAGTAAGGGAGTTAAAAGAGTATGAGAGAGAGAGAGAGTGACGCAAAGTGCTGGTTACCAAAATAATGCTATTGTTTAGTAATTTTTATTAGTAGTTTATATTGAGTGATAAATATCCATGTATTCTTGTTTTATTATTGAAATTGTAGTGTGAAGGTAAAGTGAAAGGAAATAATTCAGTTTAATAAAAGAAAGCTAATTTGTTAGAATCCGAAAAATTTGTGTTAGCGTAATTATTTCATAATTCAAACCCAAGTAATCTTTCTGCAACTTGTTCATCTGTAGATCCCAGGATTGAAACCCGAAGGTAAGATATCATTTGAATTAAATTCAATTGTCTCAGTGGCCCCCGAACAGTGACGGTGAGTGTAATTTATTACACAAACCAGACCTAATTCTAGTTGGAGAAACGAGTACTTGGGGTTGAGGGCGGTTATATAGTTTAGAAAACATAATCGTATATGTAAATACAATAATTTCATAATGGAGAATAATGAGAATAAAATAAATAAAACTGACTAATTGTCGGTGATGAGACAGAAAATAAGTCGATGTTTATAAATAAATCCTTAAATTTTTAGTGACCGTTTTGTCAACTATCTGATTTAAGTCGTAATGTTTTACAATATTGTGTAAATTGTATGTTTCTAAATTATGATTGTTTGCTAACACCAGTAGGGAGTGAAACATGGTAAAAATAACTTTTAATAATTACGTAGTAACATCCCCTAATCTGTTTTAGTTATAGGTAATATATTACTTTGCTATATGTTGACTGTTGTAGGTATAAACAATTTATGTACCAATCTACTGTAATATCCAATTGTTGGTTACTGTTTGTTTAATTAATTAAAATAACATTATATTTAGTAATTTAAATTGTAATACTGTATAAATTAAGTTCTCTCATACTATAATTTGCTCGCTTTCTTAAAGATAATTTGAAGATGTAAACAAACTATCATAAGTCTTCACATAAAAAATGATACATACATATGCACGCACACACTCACATCACCAACACGTTCACCCAAATATTTAATTGTTTCGTTATGTTTGATATTTCTATTGTATTTCATACACAGGTCCTGAAGATGACAATAAATATTGTCGAAACGTCGACGCAAAATAACTAAAGTTGTATTATTGACCGATCCTCACTAACCATCCACTAAAACATTTATAAATAAAGAAAATATATTAACCAAGTCAGCTGAAAAAAGCGACTCAGGAATACAAACAGATGTAACGCTAGCAAATGAAAGTAATTTTGGTAATTTTACCGAATCAAAAATAATGAATGAAGTTGAAATTCATTCAACGCCAATTTCAATTAGTCAAAATAAGAAAGCTGATGACGGTGGTATGTTAAAAGATTTGTATAGTATGATATGTAGTATGAAAGAAAGTTCAGAAAAGCAATACATAGTGTTGAATGATATGAAAAGGGATAATGAGGTAAAATTTAATGTACTATGCAGTGGTGTTAATGAAGTAAATATTAAGCTAAATGAACAGAAAATTAAATGTGAAAATAGTTTTAATGAACTAAACAAACGCTTTGATATAAATGATGTCAGATTTGATGAGCTAAAGAGTGATATTAATAATGTGAAGCTACAAAACTCTAACATTAATAAACGCATAAATAACATTGATAAACGTATAAATGATATAGATGAACGATGTAATGTTATTCAAGAACAAGTAGTAGAGTCTGTAAATGAGCAAGTCAGAACAAATTAATGAATTTAGAGAAAGTGTAGAAAGTAAACTTAATGATGTATAGGGTGATTCAGTTGGAGGTTAGAATTTTAGGTTGGCAATACTGTTTTCTTGTGAAAGATGAACAGCTGATATTTGAAATTAGTCATTGTTAAGTATTGACATTTGTTGCTATGGAGCGGTATTCGACTCAAGAACGTATTTTAATTGTTAAAACCTACTTTCAAAGTGGAGAAAATTTAACTAACGATTCGCGCACTGCGAAATGACTTCGGCAACCATAAACGTCCATCTCATGCCGTGGTTGAAAAATTAGTCGAAAAATTCAATAGATCCGGGTCAGTGTTGGATGTGCAAAGACCAGTACGTCCTCTTAGTGGCCGGTCACTCAACAAATATCGCCGCAGTGAGTGCCAGTGTCATGACAATCCGTCGACCTCCATTCGTCATTGATCCCAGCAGTTGGATTTTCTTACAGCAGCAGCGCATATTAACTAAATATCTGCATTTGCATGCCTACAAGATCCAATTAACCTAGGAATTGAAGCCAACAGATCATAGACAGTGTCGTGACTTCGTTGATTGGGTGTTAGAGAACCACCAAGTTGATGGTGATTTTGCGAAGAAAATCATATTTAGCGCTGAAGCTCATTTTCAACTAAAAGGGTATGTAAAGAAACAAAATTGCCACATTTGGAGACTTGAAAATCCACGAGCCATTCTCGAACAACCAATTCATCTACAAAAAGTCACTGTTTGGTGCGGATTTTGGGTCGGCGGCGTGATTGGGCCGTACTTTTTTGAAAATGCCCGTGGTGATGCAGTAACAGTCAATGGTGAATGTTATCGGAAGATGATAACACATTAGTTTTGGCACCAATTGAATGATATTGATGTCGAAGACATGTGGTTCCAACAAGACGGTGCGAGAAACAATACAGTTGTTGCACACAAATTTCCCCGGCTGTGTCATCTCTCCGTTTCGGGGATTAACATTGGCCACCAAGATCGTGTGATCTCACGCCGTTGGATTTATTTCTTTGGGGTTATTTGAAGCAGAAGGTGTATGCCAATGACTCCAAAACGATTCGAGAGCTAAAGGACAAGATACGCCATGTTATTCATGAGCTGCCGCAGGAGTTATGCCAGAAAGTGATGAAAAATTTCATCAAAAGGGCGGAAATCTGCAGGGCCGCTCGTGGCAGCCATTTGCCCGATATCATTTATTGTGTTTAATGTCAATGTCTAAACAACATATAGAAATAAATACATTAAGAGTGTATCAAAAACCAATGCGTTTTATTTTACATTAAAATTGTAACCTCTAATTGAATCACCCTATAGATGCACAAGTAGTAGCAAAAGATGATTACATTGAGATCAATACTGATAATAAACACTTATACTACAATTTTTACAGGAGAGTGATTGACGTTTGTCTGCAAGTGAGGGGGGAAATGGTGTTTAGAGCGGTCTGTTTGGCCAAAACTATACAGCACAGCGTTGTCAACTCGTACTTGTTGTTCTGTTGTTTGTGCGTTACCACGTGCGCGTAGTAAATTGAACAGCAGGCCTAGTGTGTTTACTACGGTTTGATGTGAGTGAAATTTAACAGTTTTAAAATTTACAATATTATATTTTAGTGCATTTGCATGATTGAGTGATATTTTTTAAATTTAGTGATTATTAGTGTAATATTCAGAAGTGATTTTGTGGTAAAATTTAAGTATTTAGTGGACTAAGTGATAGTGATTGTAAATATTATCCATTCAGCTATGTCCAACGCCAGTACGAGTGCTTCAGCTATACGCAAGACAAAGAAAAAGAAAGTATTTAATGGACAGGCAAGACAACTTATCTGTTCAGTACGTGAATATTTTGAAAAAGAAAAAGCAAACGGGGGGCCGTTAATTTCCTTTAATAAAGTTTTAGAGCGTACAGCTGCCGCATGCGAAGTAGGGAAGAATCTTATAGTACGTATAGGAAAAGAGAAAGACGATCTTCTTACTGATTTTAGTGATACAGAGCCCAAGTTTCATACACCTAATAAAAAAAGAAATATAGACAAAGAAGTTACGAAGTTAGATTCTTTCCAAGAAAATGCAATTTGACAGCATATTTATAGCTACTATTGTAGAAAAGAGCACCCAACAATAAATAAACTTCATAAGTCGTTAGCAGCAGCTGATCTTTTTGCCGGTAGTAAATCATCTGTTAGGAAAGTATTGCAAAATATCGGTTTTAAGTTTACAAACATTTCGGGGAGAAAAGTTCTTATGGAAAGTGAAAGTGTAGCTGCTTTACATTGTAGATTTCTACGAGAAATTCAAACTAAATCTATTGAAGACATAGTCTGGTTAGACGAAACATGGGTAAACATAGGTCACAGTTTACGAAAAGGCTGGACAGATGATACTGTGGAAGGAACAATGAAAACACCTTTAGGACGAGGGGGTAGATATGTTATTGTACACGCTGGGACATCAAAAGGTTTCATACCCAACTGTTTTTATGCCTTTAAGTCAAAGTAAACGAGTGACTTCCACGAAGAAATGAACTCTGAAAACTTTACCAAGTGGTTCACAGACTCGTTATTAAAAAACCTCACAGTGCCGTCAACTGTTGTAATGGATAACGCCCCTTATCACTCGGTTATATACGACAAAGCGCCAACATTAGCTACACGTAAAGAAGAAATTATTCACTGGCTTCATGAACATAACATTTCTACGACTGTTAGCATGAAAAAGGCAGAGCTATTGGAGCTGGTGTCAGGTTGTAAACCCCGCTTTCCGGAATACGTAATTGACAAAGTAGCGCAAGAACATGGCCATAAAGTAGTAAGATTACCACCGTATCATTGTCATTTTAAGCCCATTGAGTTAATTTGGGCACAAGTAAAGGGATATGTAGCAAGAAATAATAAGAGTTTTATAGGAACTGAAGTAGAAAAATTGATACGCGAGGGCATTACGAATGTTACTGCAGACGATTGGAGAAAAGCAGTGATGCATACAAAGAAAGTAATTGATGAAGCATGGAGCAACGAAGGCATATTAGAAGATGCCGTGGAACAACTGGTAATAAATTTGGGGACAGAATCCACTGACTCTGGTAGTGACATAAGTGGTGTAACACCTGTAGATTAACGGCACAGGCAGAAAACTACAGACAGGTAATAATAATAATTTCATTTTCAGTTTTGTTTTTATGGTAAAAGTAATAAAAACAAAACATTGACTCTTATTTTGCTGTCTTATATTTTTTATTATTGTTAATTTTACTTTATTTATACGCTAAGTTGATTTTTGCACATTGTCACATTTATCGTTAAATCAAAAAATTAAAGATTCTGAACATTTGAAGTTAATTTAAAAAAACGCTGAAGTTAATTAAGTTCTCGTTTATTATTCTCGTAAGAATTCACGTTTATAGTTTATAAATTATCTGTAGTTACAACTGAATAAATATTAGTTTTTAACTAAATATAATTATTACACTACGACTCTGAACACAAAACTTTAAAAGGCGAGACTTCTGAAGAAGCCTTTAAAAGGCGAAAGCTGGTTCAGGTTGTAAGGTAAAACTTTTTTGTTTTTACCTATAAAAAGTTTAATGTTCCGAGTCGTAGTGTAATAATTATATTTAGTTAATTAACGGACACGTCATGGACAATGAAATCGAAAATTAGTTTTTAAGTAGGGGAATACATATTTAGTCTGCGTGTACTGGATTTGTTTTGTCTGTGAGAAGTATGTTTTGAGTGAATGCAGTAACGAAAGTTACGCTTGCGTGACATTCAACAGAAACACGTGGTTACGAAGTGGCAACATGGCGATGACATCATTGCAAACGTCAGTCCCTCTCCTGTAAAAATGTTAGTATACCTGTAGTGAGGGTTAGCATATTAGTAACAGCTGACAACTATAGTGATGAAAAAATAATTGATTCAATTGTGACCAATGATACAAACGGAGACTTAACAAAAAATTATGATGTAGACATGACTTATGATAAAATAATAAGGGGGGTAACCCTAGGGATTATTATTATGGCAAAATGAATAACAAAGATTTAAATGGTTATTACACAAAGGATAGCCATATGGTGTATATAAATAAAAATGAAAAATGTTATGTGAAAGGAAGACTAATTTTCGATGATGGGGGTTAGATAAATCATGAATGAACATTCAAGTATTTGAGTTAATGGTAATTACTTGGCTTATTTAGGTAATGAAGTGTAATAACTAATAACTGAATATGACGAAAATTTGTAAATATATGTGTTAGTGTTAAATGTATTGTGTCAAGGGTATATTGTTGGAATGTATACTGTAGCTTATGTAAAACATGTTCGTAATAAGGATGAATGGTATAATAATAAGAATAATAACATTTTATTTTAATAAATAATTAACAGGAGGTAATAAGGAATTTAATTTTGAATTGTGTTTAAATTTAAAATGTTTTAAATAATGTAATTAAAGTAACTGAAACTGTTTTGAACACATGAGGTAATGAAATTAACTTTGAGTTGGCCTTGGATTAACTTAAAAAATGTGAATTTTATTAATGAAGTCGAATTAATTTTGATTTAAATTTGATGTGAATTGGAACATACATAGCAAATGATTAACATGTCAACACTAAAAGATTTATATAAACTGAAAATTGAAGGAAGTGTTAGTGGTGATGTAATCAGGAATGTTGAGGCTGAGTCAGTGTTTATAAAACAAGTCTTGTATACAACTGTTGATGTAAACAGGTATAAATCTCTATAGTATTGTTATTATGATTCATTTGTGTTATATGTAATCTACTTGTACTTTTGGCGGGGAACCGTGTTTTGTTAGGGGAGAAAATTACCAATACAGTATATAATTAGTATGTGATTTTTATGTATTCAAAGTAAATAAATGTAAGCAAACATTAAGGTAAGGTAAGGTTTGTTATGTAGATATATGTATATTGTATTTTGTAGACAAGAGACCAGTACTTTGAAAAAAAAACAACAACAAATTTCTGGAGTCAAGGATAAGTCATTCTTGAGTGTAGAATCTGTATTTCATAGTTATGATTGTTATGATTTACTGGTATTTTGTATAATCAATGTGTTATTTTGGATGGGTAATAGGGTATTGTGAACATTATTTAATTTGTATGGAATTCATATGAATTAGATGTAAGTATATCGTAAGTTTATATGGCCATGTGGACATTGTATTTTATGAAGGCCAGGTATAGGGTTAATTGAAACCAATGTAACTTGTTGATGATAAATTGAAATCTTTGTGATAGTGTATGAGTATTGAGTTAAATAATTGAAGTTGAATTAATTAATTTAACAGATGGACAATCTAATAAATTGGAAGAATTTATTTTTGACTTGTAATGAATAAGGTGGTATTATTTGTTTATAACTCAAGGAAAAAATGGTAACGTCTATTTGGAATGTTTATTATGTTGTATCCTGTTTATGTAATTGTGTATGAATATAGAACAGCTGTCATTGTATGCCAACCAAACTAAATGTAAAACCAGTACTTTGTATAAAAATAACCAGTACTTTGTTAATAATGAACCGGTATGACTAAGAGGAAACAAATCAGTTGGGGGATATGGAATAATGGAAGTCCATTTGTTGATATTTGAATTGAATGTTTCAGAGTCAGGTGATACTGTGGTAGGTGCCTATCTGATTTTATGGTGTTGGGATCTCGAATAGAGAAGTCCAGTAAGGTCGGATGGGTGCAGCCACAGCCACAGGACTAGGGGGGTAAGTACCCATGATTTTAGTAAGAACTAAGGGGGGTTGCGGCGCCATATCTTCACTGATCCTTTTAGGTTTTAGGCAATGAGAGTCTTTATGCTTCGGCATAAAACCTCTCATTGGGGGGGGGGGATTGTAACAGTACAGAATTGTGTGGTAAAGATAATAATTCAAATCACTTGTAATCCCAAAGTAGTCAGTATTCACCTAAGGGGTACCCCATTGTAACCAACCACACACAATGTTATTGCAGACTGTTTATGTCTAATATCTGGAGTCTGCCCAGCCAGACATATTACGCAATAGCTTGCCAGCTCAGTCTCTTTGTGAATCACAGTAAAACACATTGTCACCCCAGTTTGCATCAGACAGTAGCAGAGAACAGTTTTACAAATTAAACGGTGGCCTCGGACGTGTGAGATGGGCCGTAAATAAATTCGGCCTATCCAGTACAACTATTAAAGTGTGTGAACTATGTAGCGGTCAACTAATTAAAAAACTATCAGTGCTCGCGAGCAAATCTAAAGTCGGCCGACTGAAAGTAATGGAGCATTTGTTAAAATAACGTAAACTATGGGGTAACAAATAAGTAACAGCTGACAGAAAATTTAACTGTAAAAAATTAGTTTCGGAGTGTATTAATGAAGAAAGTGGGAACACAAGGTGGTGAAACAACGATAGGAACACCGGATGGATGGGTAACTGTACTGAACACAATTCATTGATAAAAAATAGAAAATTTTAATCAAAGTTTAAATACAATTTAATATTTCCAAGTTAAAATATTTTATTAATGAGATCTCAGTAAGGGAGTTAAAAGAGTATGAGAGAGAGAGAGTGACGCAAAGTGCTGGTTACCAAAATAATGCTATTGTTTAGTCATTTTTATTAGTAGTTTATATTGAGTGATAAATATCCATGTATTCTTGTTTTATTATTGAAATTGTAGTGTGAAGGTAAAGTGAAAGGAAATAATTCAGTTTAATAAAAGAAAGCTAATTTGTTAGAATCCGAAAAATTTGTGTTAGCGTAATTATTTCATAACTCAATCCCAAGTAATCTTTCTGCAACTTGTTCATCTGTAGAACCCAGGATTGAAACCCGAAGGTAAGATATCATTTGAATTAAATTCAGTTGTCTCACCGTTACAAACTACATGAGATTAAGTAAGTAAAATCGCACACTCGTGCGAGCGCGTGCGCGCACGCACACCATGTAGGTACAGAATATGGATATTTATTGCAAAAATTGATAGGTTATTCTATATATTTCATATTTACAGGGTGGCCACTTTCTGGAAAAGTCAGGGAATTTTGCGTGTCAGGGAAATGTCAGGGAAAATGCTGGAAGGGCAGGGAAAAATATAAAAATAACTTGGAACAAAACCCTGTATTTTTACAGTCTCACTCACAACCTAAGACTAACTAGTATTCCCTGTTTGTTGTACCTATTTTTCACAGCTCAAGAAACATAGGCCGAAAATTTTAAAAAAGCTTGGGCTTCCTTTATAAAACACACCTGAGAAATCAGTACTTCTGGGAGTTACAATTGTTGTTTTTAACTCATGACTTCACGACACGTTTCATGGACTTAGTTAACTAACACTAAGAGGTTTACAGTTAATGTAGGGTGATTTTTAATTACCTATGAGAGGATAAATGTGCCCATGAAACTGAATAACTTTCCACATAGAACATAGATTGGAAAACGAAAAAGAAAAATTGGACAAAACCGTGCGACTTTTATCGTATTTCGTCCTTTCTCCCACTGGGAAGGTTGTTCAATTTCATGAGCCCGTACACTCCCTTAACTATTGCTAGCTGAACAGAGGTTAAATGGTTAAATGCTCATTAAATAAATTCTGCATTATTTTCATATATCGCAAAGCAACTGATAATAAAAAATTAAAAACTATAAACAACCATACTCACAGCCCCAGACTAGGAAAATCCTGTATCGTGGGTGCCATGGACACACACAAAGACATACAAACAAAGCAACACCCAGACCCAGAAACAGATATTTAAACTCATCATTCAAATATCTGCCCCGGCCGGGAATCGAATCCGGAACCCTCTGCGCAGAAGGCAGTGGCACTACCTATTACACTAAAGAGTTCGTCAATTGGCAACTTACTTTACTTAATATAAATATTTGTGTATTGTTAATTTAATTACATAATATTAATCCTTATTGTTTATTTGCCTACGTCGGCTTTTTGTGTATACGACTTACGCGTAGCAGCGCGGCGGCGCACATCAAAGGCTTTGCCGCGTGTCTATGCTGCCACGCATCGCGTCGAGTGGGTGACAGTGATACAATTTTAATTCATTACGTATTGAGATGCACTTGGGTGAAAGTGTTTTTTTAAAAATAATAAGAAGGTGACCTATTTTGAAAGATATAAGGTGATTTTTCATTTAAGGACTGCGTGCAGTGTCTTAGGTAAGTGTATGATTATCATTTTCATTTTAGATAAGTACTAATAATATAATACATTTTTATTTAGGTATTAATTTCTTCTTATTCCAATAAGAACAAATAAAGGTCAAATAGGTAGTTTCTTTTAAATATTTTTTCGACTGATTTTAATTTAAACAGGTACCTAACTACTTGTAAAAGTGGTAGTCAATATGCATTGCAAATCGATATAATTTTGCGTAAGTGAAAAAGATTTCAGCCGAGACAAATTAGATACACTGAAAAAATATAATATTAATTTTTAAAATAGAAACTTGGGGAAAATTACCATTCTTTCTGTTAACGGGAGGACAATATGACATAATTTGAAAAATTAATTGGTAACGTAGAAATTATTCGTATCTACCTGGACCCAGTTTTACCATTCTACATGTTAAAATTTCGTATATTCCATCATATATTTTTAAACAGTTATTTTTCATATTCTGAATAGTAATTTTTTAAATCAAAGTGTTAAAAGTAGCAATTACACATTTTATAAATTCCTAGTGACATAAATTTTTTGTTATTACTGAATTCCAAAAATACTTAATTAAACGAGGCTAACTGTGCTGACTATAAATAAAATATTGTGTATTTACATCAATTTATTAAATATCATATAGGATATAGGATTAACATTAATAAAATAAGGTTACATAATTTTTTCCGAAAATATTTTATTTGTTTATTCTAAAACCAGTTTTTAACAATATATTTACAGTTTTCCTTTGTAACTTCATGTGTTAAAAATTATGTGAACACAAGTTATTATTTCACACAAAACATGAAAAAACAATTCACTTAATAAACGATTCAAATAAATAATAAAAAAAGAACTTGCATTGAAATCATTACAAACTCTTGACAATATTAAATAGCTAATTTGTAATTAAGTATTTATGTTAACGAATTTTACAGATGACACTTTACAAACAATACACTACAGCACAATACACACCAGTGAGCACTATGACGCGTTCACAATGAAAATATACGAAATAGATCGAAACATTACGGCTAATGATGGACAAAGGAAGTACATTGTGCCCGAAAGTTGGCAGACACATTTTTCCTTGAGGAACACACTACTACACGTGTAAACTTTAATATGATTGGCTGATTGATGTCTTACAACACCTGGTTATAATCTACTCTCGCTTAACGAAACAACATTTATATTCTGTAAAAACTTGAATATTTTTTTTAACAACTTTCTGCTCGTTATATGAAAAAATTTCGTTAAGATTACTTGTTAGTTATGATATATAAAATATATTTATAAAAAAAAAGCAAAAATCGACCAACAATTTTTCACGAGAATAGAATTTTTAACAGATAGAATGGTAAAATTTAAATGGATTGGTGTTACTATACAATATAAGTCATGACAAATTCTTTTGTGGGTTCATTAACGAAGAAGTTTTAATATGGTAGTCTAGTAAGAATTATAAGTATTGCGACAATACAAGCATATGCTGTAATGTATTAAATAAAATAAATATTTAAATTAATTTTAGTAATATGTAATAGACAAGCAGGTGTGAAATTGGAAGCTGAATTATAAACAGGAATCAACAGGAACATCACGCGATTGCCGCTGAGAGCGTGTACACAAGTAAATAGTGTGTGTGCGTGAAGCCTGTTCAAGCCTGAAAGTTTGCAATCTCACCCCAGATAGATGCTAAATTAAAGTTTTATTTAATTATAAGAAAACCGTAAATATTAGAAAGAGTGTAAAGACTTCTAAAAATGCATAAAAATCAGACACGTGTGCAGTGCGAATTCTATGTAATTATGATGTTCAGTGCGAATTCTGTGCGATATTTAGAGCATAGTAATTACACTAATGGTGCGATAATTATGTATAATATGTGTAATTAATTTAGATAATGTTAGATCACCTTGAAATCCGCATTAGACATTGCAATTGGCAAAAATGTGCGAATATGTGAAGTTGGACGAGAATGGGGGAACAGACGCCATGAACAGCTTCTGACCTGCAGAATTCTGTGACGACAGGTGTGGTTTTTTTTGGTGAATATAAATACGAGCCCAGGAGAGCCAAATTTACTCTTCAATCAGTTTTCAATTGCAGCGGTACGCTATGTCCGTCAGAGACGCGAAATTTTAATTACTTCAGACATAGTTAGACGATATGTCCAATATCAACAAGATCTTTTGTTTATAAACTGTAAAGTATAACGGACAATATGTTAGTTCAAGTAATAAAAAAAGAACAGCAACTACAATTATCTGACGTCTACAAACAGTCTACAACTACAAACATCAACACTATAGACAGATGGCGAGAGAACATCAAGCAGAGGAAAGATACGCAGAGCAGTAGAGGCGGTTTATATAACACCAGCAGCCGATCCAGAGCAACACATCATTCCATTCTACAGCCAGCCGATGGGACCATGAAGGACGAGAGACTGGAGGACGAGTGGAACCGGAAAACGCAAGAGGACATCCAGTAGGAGAGGACCGACAGATCACTGGAGGACATGGGACAATCTGCAGAATTGAGGTGATGAAAAACCAATTTATAATTATAAAAGAATAAAGACATTGAAAGACATTGAAAACAAATTTGTAAATTAAAGAAAAATGATGTAGATAGAGATAAGAGAATGTAATTTAACTGTAGTAAGAATTTTCTTTAATGATATTTTCTGTAATGATGACCAGTTAATTTAAAGATAATTTAAATCCTTGCTTGGAGAATTAACAATTGATTTAATAATTTAAATTTTTCATTGAAAGCATATAAAGTAAAGTAATTGGAAATATAGACTAAAGATTTAATTAGTTTCTTTAAAATGATTATAAGGCCGTAAGATGTATGCCAAGTATAGAATAATAATGTAAATAAGAACAAATTTATAAAGCACACATTCAGACTGAGTAGTCGAGAATTTATAGTATAACGAAGAAATGTTTAACATAGAATTGCTAATATAAGACATAAGATATGAAATCTATTTTATGATGAGTGTACAGCAACAAAGAAACATTGAAACAATAAATAATGAATATTTTATGGCAGAGTAAATATTATTATATTATTTTTTATTTTGTTTGTTTGAATAAAGAAATGAAAACATATTACGATTCCTAAAAGGACACCTGAACTCCAATTTATACATACATGGTATCAGTAATGTTGTATGAATGTAAACACAGCACAAAAGGTACCCTTGTATAAATTTTGGCGCTCCAAAATCATGGGGCTCCACAAAATAAATTATATTAAATAATTTGCGTTGTAGTATGTTATTTGAATATTTTACATACACATAATAGAAAGGTAAATTGAATCTGGAAAAAATTCGTTTATAGTATATTATTGTCCGATAGCATACAAATTTTTACCATGAAGCATGTTAAAATTATTTATCTGTAATTACGATTTTTCCACTCTTATGTTTGAGAAAAATCAAGAATGTCACTTAATATTTCTTAGAAGTGCATTTCGTCCTCTATTTCAAACACTTTCCTGTTAATTTTTAATATTATATTTTTTCAGTGTATACCTACTTACATGGTGCATTTTCATTCAGTGTAAAGCGGAAAGAACTGAACAACCCTCCATAAGTAACTAAGTCGTAAATACATAAAAATAAGTGAACTTTCTTATATAAAAATTAACCGGCCAGTGCAAGTCGGATTTGCGCAAGAAGTGTCATGGAATTACTATGGGAAGTCCAATTTTTTTTTCGGATGTCGACCCATGTTCCTTGGGAAAGTTGTTCAGTTTCATGAGCACATTCATATGTCAACGGGATCGCCCTTCGTTATTTTACATACTGTATATCAGAGGATTCTAGCGCCCCAACCATGAAACCGGGACATGAAATTTACATATAGGATACTTGTAGGTATTCTTTGCTTGTAGGATACATAGTTCCTTGGCCCTTTCCTTTTTCTCACTTATACATGTGGGATATCGTTGAGTAGAGTCTTCTAAAGTTTTCGTCTTTTAAATTTTTCTGCTAAAAATAACTTGGTGGACTATCAAAGTTGTCATTTTGGCACCTGTTTTGTTATAACTCTGAGTATGGCATGAATTATAAATACGGAGGATCGTGTGGACACTCACGCAATCATCACGACGGTGATGGGCCTTCAAGCGATTAACGATCATGGTGGATCATGTGAGGAGCCATTAAATGCACAATTTGTTTG
Source organism: Magicicada septendecula (assembly GCA_034769895.1). Lineage (NCBI taxonomy): Eukaryota > Metazoa > Arthropoda > Insecta > Hemiptera > Cicadidae > Magicicada > Magicicada septendecula. The sequence goes on along the minus strand of CM068373.1, from coordinate 197,021,151 downwards.
AATGTTCATAAAATTAAAAGATTCTTACCTACGTAGAGATTCTTAGGGTTGGTTTAAACTAAGCAAAGAGCATGTTTTGAGATAATTCTGAATTCACCCTAATCTGTTAAGATTTAAGGTTGTATATTGTGTGCAAGTATTCCGCGATGTGCGTCATGTCGCGTCAAGCTTGCACACAACTTCAATCTTAAATCCTCCTGATAAAGCTGAATTCAGAATGATCTCAAAAAATGCTCTTCACCGTGCTTTGCCTAGTCTGAATCGATCTTTATGCGGCAGTTATCTTATGAAGTGATGAAAATCCTTAGTGAATTTACTTACCTATCTTGTTATTATAAATTGATTGAACCATAAATATAATTATCATTTTCTTTTATTTATTTACAGATATTTACTTTCACAGTGTCGTCTAGTAGGAAAAAAACTTCATTTAATTCTGATTGGCTGTTGAAAGATAAATTTAAATCGTGGCTCGGCCAAATCGAAAAAGATTCTTTCTCTGCCTGTTGCAAACTATGTTCGAAATCTTTTACACTGAGTAATATGGGGGAGCAAGCTCTTACAAGTCACATGAACGAAAAAAAAAAAACAAACGAGCAGAGTCGAATACACAAAAAGGCATGAACCTGTCAGTATTTTACTCATCAAAAGATACTACTAAAGAAAAGTCGCCTACGTAGCCAGTTATCAAAGATCTTGTATTATCAACTTCTCCGAACATAAAGGTAGCTGAAGTTGCGCATTCAAGACAAGTGAAGCCAACAACTACAAATGAATCATGGGGCTTAGTTCAATGCTTGTCAAAGACAATGTCACTAAGGCCGAAATATTATGGTGTTTTTATGTTGTCATGAGTCATGGATCACAACGAAGTGGAGGACAGGCAGTGGAGTTGTTTCCTCTAATGTTTCCTGATTCAGACATTGCATCGAAAATGAGACTTCAAAGAACCAAAATTGGATACACGATCATTTTTGGATTGGCTCCTTGTTTTTTTCGTGAACTTCAAAATATGTGTTCAGCGTGTGATTACATTGTAATCGGGTTTGATGAATCCCTTAACAAAGTGGCACAAAAAGGACAAATGGACGTATTTGTTCGTTTCTGGAATGATGAAAACAATCGAATCTGCACCAGATACTACGGGTCAGCGTTTCTCGGTCATGCAACCGCTGCTGATATAATGACTGCTTTTCTAGAAGAAGCAATTAAAGGACTGGATATTGCAAAACTACACCAAATTTCAATGGATGGTCGCAACGTCAATAAGAAGTTTCTTTAAGATATAAAAGCAAAAATTAAGGAAGAGAACTGTGATGCTAACGGACCAATCCTTTTGGACCTAGATAGTTGTGGGTTACATATAATGCACAATGCTTTTAAAAAAGCAATGAAAGCGTCCGGTTGGGATTTAACAAAATTTTTGAGATCTCCATTATCTTTTTTACAACAGTCCAGCCCGACGTGCCGATTATAAGAAGCTTTTAGGATCGAATATATTTCCTCTTAAATTTTGTGCAGTACGTTGGCTTGAGAATTTCACCGTTGTTGAGCGGGCTACTCAAATCATCCCCAATGTGACAAAATATGTACAGGGAGTGATAAAAGAAAAAAGAAAACCCGACAGCAACAGTTTTGAAGTAGTGAATGCTGCACTGAATGATGAACTTTTGAAGGCAAAACTTGCCTTTTTTCAGATGATTGCTTCACAAGTGGAGTCTTTTTTATCATTTCAGTCAAACACTTCGCTCTTCCCTCTACTATATGAGGCACTTTTGACTACTCTAAAAAAAATAGTGATGCACGTCGTGAAGGCTGAAGTTTTGAACACTTCTAGAAATATAACAACTATAAATTTGAAAAGTGAGTCAAATCTCATTAATGCCAAAGAAATTGAATTGGGATTTGCAGTAAAAAATGCACTACGCAGCAGTTGTGAACACATAGACATCGACACTTTGCGATTTCGCCAAGACTGCCGCAAATGTCTTATTTAATTTTGTGTGTCGTTGACTAAGTCATCTCCACTGTTGTACGCCTTGACAAAAGGGATTTCATGCTTCGATCCTACAATCGCAATCAATCCTAAACTATGATTAGAGAGACTTGACAAAGCGTTAGATATTTTCGTCCAAAATAATTGGCTAACTGGATCTCAAGCAGATAACGTTAAAAATTCCTACATCGACGTTTGCAAACAGTTGGATTTTGATCAGAAAATGAAAACATTCCCTGACCGAGAATCACCGCTTAGATGATTTGTGGCTGGAAATAGTTCCTCCGTTTACATCTGAACATAAAGACCTGCGATCATTTATCAAAATGGTCATGGTATTGTCTCATGGCAATGCCTTTGCTGAGCGGAGATTTTCGATACATAAAGAAGTTATAATCGACAGTCTTAGTGAACAGTCTCTAGTAGCGCAGTGGCAGGTGTATGACGCTATCTTGCATCATGGGGGGATTCAAAAAATTGATATAAGTAAAAAATTAATTCATGCCATCCGGAACGCAAGCAGCTTATATCAAGAAGCACAAAAGAAGGAAAAGAAAGAACTAGACTGCATCGAAATTAAAAGCGAAAAACCCAGTAAGTATTACAGGAGCTTCAGCAAAAAAGCAAAAGATTCTTGAAGATGCCAGACTTGAGGCAGAATTATTAGAATAACAAATTAGTATAAATAAAGTGATTTTAATATTACGTTAATATAATACAGTATGTTGATTTTATTAAATAAATCTTTCATAAATTCCTATTTTGTGTTTTATTTGAAATTGTGAACCTACCTAACTTTCTTTATAACTGCTGAAAACTTTGTGTAAAATAGATATTTACTGTTAATTATAGTCAGGGAAAAACCTAAAAAGTGTCTGGAAAACCGGGAAAAATCAGGGAAATTAGTTTCCGGAAAATTGTGGCCACCCTGTTGGACATTGTGTTACAAATTCTACACATAATATTGTCTCTTTACCTAACAAGTAACAAGTGTAGGTTTTCTGTCCTAGTTACTATCTGGTTAATTACATTATTATTAGTACATAATAAACATTTACGACTACTCGTACCTTTATCTAGTAACAAATATTATTTCTTCTTATATTGGACATTGACTATTACAAATTCTGCACATAATATTGTCTCTTTTTACCTAACAAATAAGTGTAGGTTTTCTGTCCTAGTTACTATCTGGTTAATTACATTATAAACTTGTCCATAACCAACAATAGTTATTTATTATTGCATTAACTAGTAGTCAGTTTATCTGTCACCGTTTCTACTACTAAATTATTTACATCTCATTCTTCTTTACATCTTTGTCATTCTGTTAACATTCAATATTAGTACTTCTCAACTACCACACATTATAATATTGTTATACACAAATAAAACTTTTATTATACATTTATAATATAATGATCTCTATTTTAATTGCCTAAGTGTCTATCAGTTACACTCAGATATAACTACTGAATCATATATAACTACTGGTTTACAGTTTTTTTAACTTACATTTTCTTTAGGTTATGTTGCCATACTTCTATGTACTGGTTATCCAGCTAGCTCTACATTTTGTTTTTACTTATTCTATACATGATTTATTATGCAGTTTACTGGAAATATAATTATTAAGTTCATTCATTCTATACATTTGATCTTTTATTCTCTTATCTTATTTGACAATGATTTTAACTTTACTTGTGAATATATCTATTTCATAACATAGGCTTATTTCTGTTTTGTACTTCATTATTTTTATGACAGTTTTTTATGTTGAGTGAAACGTCACGTTACATAATGCCCCCCCTTAAGACGGGTTATTTCAGTAATATGGTTTTGTAAAGTTACTGAAATAAACTGCTATAAAATTTTCCTTAAAGTCTCATAGAACCTTTTCATTTCAGCTTGGTTATATACCCTTTTTACCTTATTTGTTTCTGGTGTTGTTAGTTCATATGTGTTATTTCCTTTGTCCTGGGTAACTAAAAAGGGTCCATGGTATAATAATAGTAACTTTTTTACTATGCCTTCAGCTGAGCTGGGTAGTTGTCTATTTTTTATCAATACCTTCTCTTACATGGTATTTTAGTATCTTCATCCTGTAAACTTACCCACGTTTTACAAAAACACGGACCTTTATAATACTTACTTCCGCGATCTTCTTTACGCACTTACCTTAGACTCCACCAGAATATTACAGGGCCACTAATATATTTTGAGGTTAATATATATATATACGATCTTACTATTCCCATTAAAAAACACTTGAATAATTTAGATAATCTTAGTTCCCTTCACTCAGAAGTTTTCACAGGCTCGTTTTGGCAAGATTTTGATGCAGAAAATAGGTTTGGTTTCAGCGCAATAACTACACTGACCACATGGTTATGGTTATATTGAAATCTGACTTTATTTTCAGTTAGCAATTCAAAGGTTGTTAACCATATTCATCTTTTGGTTAACAAATCACTCAATAGTGAACAATCATGATAATTATTTAAACAAAACTAACCTTGATTAATTATACTAAGGCGAACCAGTACTTCAAATTTGAGATCTCATTATGATTTCTGAATGGAGTGTTTTAATAATAGACAAATAGTTATTAAAAGTTGGCCAGTCGATCTAGTTTTACGAGTACTTAGCTGTTGATGTTATTCCAAATGTTACGCCATAACTCGCCGTTCACTGTTTGCTTCAACACTCAAAAATTGTTCCACATTGTTAATTAAATTTTCCGATTGCATTTTCCTTATGAAGAGAATTATTTATAACTGTTTTAGATTCATATTCACAGCTTTTTGTAGGCCTACACTTAATTTGCCTGTGGGCTCGGTTCAACACAACTGCATGGCTTTAAGATGTTTGTCGACTGCCGCGAATGGCGACTGGCAATCGTATACTATCCGGGCCAGTCATGTGGTTCTCCTTGATCCCCGCTTCCTGCCTCGTCTGGGCCCATCGAAGAGTCTGGAAGCTGGTAGAAGCCAAAATTGCGTTTCAATATTGGAAAACACGTGTTCCTCTCATAATAACATCGTGACGTCAGACTGATCATAAAAATTCCTTGCCTTATAAGGTTCGGTTTATTTAGTTTGAGACGGCAATGCCTACGTCATACTCGCTTAGTCATACCACTCAGATTTCTAAATACTTATTTTACCAAGGGTTACATAGATAGTGAATTATTGCATAATATTAAAAATGATTTTCCCTTTTTGTACCGTTACAATACCACCTCAATGAGAGGTTTTATGTAGAAGCATAAATCTCATTGACTAATTCTGAGAGTATCAGCTCGGATATGGCGCCATGACCCCCCTATTATCTTATTAAAATCATGGGTTACTCACCCCCCTAATCCAGTGGTTGTGGCCATAGCTGCATAACTTTACTGGTCTTCCTGCCTCAGGATCCCAACACCATAAAGCCAGATAGGTGCTAGACGTCCCTGGCCTGACGCGCTGGCCAGCACAGGGCCGCCACCACAGTATCATCAGACTGTAACAATCCATTAAAACATCAATAAATGGCCTTTCACTATTCCATACCCTTAACTGATTTGGTTTCCTCTTAGAAACCCTTAAAACTGGTTTGCCTTTTTCCAAGTACTGGCTTTTTGTCTTAACTATCTAAATGCACAAATAACATTGTTTTAATATATATATCCTTAACACAACATAATACATTTTATTTCAAACATCTAACATTAACATACTCTTGAAAGTTGTAATTCAAATATCCAAAAATATTCACTAATTCAATTATGAATTCAATTTAACAACAATTCCATCTTACTTTTCCATTTAAACATCTCATTTTATATCTCAATTTCCTCATTATTAATGCAGATTACCACTGCTATCTGTATACAATACACAACATGAATAATACGAAAATAGAAAATTATACAATTCAACAGATATAGTAAACAAAATACGTATTTCACTACTTCATTATTAATCATATTATAATGATTTAATCATCAGTCTTCTTTTTTTTATTATTTATTCTAAAATCCTCCACCCACATCATTTCTTAATATCCCCCCTTCTAAATCCCTTAACCCCTGAACCCGTCGTTACAATAGTGTAAGGGACCTCAAGGACTAGCCTAATCTTGATATTACACAAATCACATAAATGAAATTTCTCCCTCATAGCATGTAAAGTTGCCACCACCCATCAACTACATTATTTCCTCCCAATGCTGGACTGTCTTGCCCAGTTGCTTCCACAAGGACTGAAGCTGGTGGGAGTAAACATTTTTTTCCTTTTATTTTACCCCGTCCTTGCTTCGGCTTTACATTAAGTTCGGCATTACTGGTATACAGGATACCAGTAACCCTACTAAAATAATTATTTACAAGCCCTTAAGTGGTCTATCACTTTTCTGTAGGTGTATAGCCGTAGTTCCAAAGTTATTTCAGATTCCCCTTGTCCCCTCCAGTTAAGTTTTTAAGTACACCAATTTCAAAAATAAACTACGGTCAGAGTACAATAAGTCTCCCTATAACTTGTTACTGATACGCCAAATCCACGGTCAGGGTTCGGTGAATCCATGACCGCCCGAAAATGGGGAAGATACTCAAATAAACACTTTGTTTCACAAATACGTCAGCTCAAAATAAACATTACCAATATTACATTAAAACAAACATTCCAACTTTCAGTTTGAATAAAATTACAAACATTACCCAACTTTAGTTTTAATTTCTATTGAATATTCCCATTGTTTATCTTTCATTATGACTTCTACTCTGATCCTCTATTGATTACTTCAATCATCAAACCTTAATCAGTTACCATTTATTATACAAATCAAATCTAAACATATTTTTCAAATTTACGACCAGCTTCCTTTTAAATTAATTAAATCATCTCAAATTAATTTAATTTCATAATAAAATTCATCATTACATAAATGTCAGTTAATACTAACAATCAATCCTCATTATCATAATACACTCTATCAGAATTATTAACGTTGTTGATTACCCATCATATAACACAGTGTATCCTCTGATACCTTATCATAACAACAACATAACCTAATACATATGTACAATTAACACCAGTACAAATTTATATACACTACGTCATATCCAAGGTCATTGTGTGCCAAAACTCATTACATAAATTTGATAAGTATTTAAACCATTAACTAAAATAATTAAATGTTCATTAACAATAAATGTCTAACCTCCATCGTCAAAAATCAATCTTACATTACTCATACACCATTCATTTTTAATTAAGTTCATTACATTATCAGTTTTAATATAATGACTACTTAAATTTCCACCTTTTACCATAATGCCATAACAATAATCTACAGGATTATTCCACATTATTATATCATAAAATCTGTCTTCATCGTTTATAGTCCAGTCGCCCTTAGTATTTTTTGTCACAATTAAGTAGGTTACAATTTCACCATTATTATCGTCATCCACTAAACCAGTTTCATTATCAGGTAAGTGCTCATTATAAACAGCATTATTATCATTTACTGCACTAATTACTCCACAAGGTAAGTTCATTATTAACCACTCTCTCAATATTTAATCTCTCCACTAACTCTTCATAACCTCTATTTACCTTGAACATCTCTCTCTCCCTCTTTCTCTCACAATACTTCTCGCTACCCTCCTGAACTTTCTCACTCCACGCAAATGGCAATACAACATCATTAAAACCCATCCTGGCTTTACCAGGGAAACCATAAAACATAAAGGGACTATTTGGAGACCATACATCTCCCCAAGAGGAACTTTCATCCTCAAAAAACACTTGTGAAGCCTTAACACCATAGGAAAAATTTGCCCTTTGCCCCCCCTACTCACTTAAACTCTCCCTCCACTCTCTCTCAAGCTCATTAACACTTATTATTACCTCATCACTAACCTCAACTCCCTATTATATTCTTGTCACTACTATTACTTAATGTATCACTCTTAGATACGCCATTTTCAACTACATCTTTATTATTATTATTCAACATTATCTCACCATTATGATTATCACTTATATTTTCACTATTATCACTTACCTTGTCGTCTATTCCTTAATTATTTATATTCTCATTTACACTTAACTTATTATCATTATTATTATTATTTTCACTATCAAAATCGCTTACCTGGTTTACTTTCACTTTCTTTATTCTCCTTTAATTTATATCTATCTCTTTCCCACTTCTCATTTCGTTATTTCATTTATTATTTAATTTCTTGATATCATTTCTTTGTTCCTAAAATTTTATGTCGAACTTTGCAAACTGCTGTTGCAAAAAACTCATCACATGATCATCAGATTGATTACTTTCTTTTTCTTTGGTTCCCATGGGAGTGGACTCTGCTCCCGCGTTACCCATTATAACTGACTCAGTTAAACTGCTTTCTTTTATTAACCTAGGAGTTGACTGAATTTGATTCACTCAGAACAGTTGAGTCAGTCAAATTGACCTCGTTCTCATTATACTCCATGTTTTTTAATTATTTTTAATTAAACACTTATTAAAATGCAATATTGATATAAATGAGAGTTTAGATACCAAACAAAAAACTTTTTTAAACGTGCTATTTTGAACATCTTATAACGTACAAATTATTAAAAAATTGCCGCCGCTACCAAGCCTATTTCCTGGTGTCAAATTTCAGGCCTAATTTATATAAACATTACATAAAAATCCTGGCAGGGATTCGCCAATTGTAAACTTACCCAAGTTTTGCAAACACACCCATCTTTATAATACTTACTTCCGCGATCTTCTTTACGCACTTACCTTAGACTCCACCAGAATATTACAGGGCCGCCAATATATATTGTGGTTAACATATAAACCATCTTACTCTTCCCATTAAAAAACACTTGAATTATTTAGATAATCTTAGTTCCCTTGGCTCAGAAGTTTTCACAGGCTTGTTTAGGCGAGATTTTGACACAGAAAATAGGTTAGGTTTCGGCGCAATAACTACACTGACCACATGGTTATGGTTATATTGAAATAACCATATTCATCTTTTGGTTAACAAATCACTCAATAGTGAACAATCATAATAATTTTTTAAACAAAACTAAACTTGGATTAATTATACTAAGGCGAACCAGTACTTCGCATCCTCTCTCTCTCTCTCTCTCTCTCTCTCTCTCTCTCTCTCTCTCAATCGCTTAAAACCCCCCTAAATTTGAGATCTCATTATGATTTCTGAATGGAGTATTTTAATAATAGACAAATAGTTATTAAAAGTTGGCCAGTTGATCTAGTTTTACGAGTACTTAGCTGTTGATGTTATTCCAAATGTTACGCCATAACTCGCCGTTCACTGTTTGCTTCAACACTCAAAAATTGTTCCACACTGTTAATTAAATTTTCCGATTGCATTTTCCTTATGAAGAGAGTTATTTATAACTGTTTTATATTCATATTGTAACGTTACAAAAGTCACAAGATCACAAAACACAGATGAACTATATAAAACAGTAAATTACCATAAGAAACAAAGTATAACACCTTGAAGTAGAAAAAAGTTGTTATGAAGATAATGATTAGGAATAAAATATAATTTAATTGTTGTCAATGATCATAAATGTTATAATAATAAAGACTAGACCAACAGTGACTATACAAGTACCCAACAAGATTAGGAGAGTGAGGTAATAACCATGTAACAATGAAAAATAAATAATGTATAAGGGAAAACAATAAGATTGTATCGTATCATTAAACAATATAATTAATGTAACTGAACATATATATGAAAGAAGTGATTAATAAATAAAATGTACATAGAATATAAGAAAAACTGAATAATGGTAGAGAATACTATTCATAAATAAAAGAAGGGAGTAATGTAACTAATAAAAATCAAGTAGATGAAATAAATGTAGTCAATGAAAGGAAAAGGGGTCAACTTAACCTAAACAGTTGTAAATTTACACTGATAAATACAAAAATAAATGTTAAAAATGACAATACTATGATGTTTCATACTTAGATGAAACTAGATGAGATAAGGTATTTCTAAAACAGAGATTAGATCCCTGAGATGGAATAATTGTTGAAGGTAATGTAAATTAACAGAATGAAAATGACAGTATAAAAGGCTCGCATTGTACACCAGAAACCCATATAAATAAAAATAAAAAGACAGTAGATAATATCAATATAACCAGTGATATGTATACTAACTATTGATCTATAAATAATTAATACTTGTCACTGAAGGGAACATTAATAATATACCTATAATGTACATGACCTATTGCAACAAAATGAAAGGATCATTAGTTGAAATAACAACAAAAATAAAAAATTCAAGATGACAAAACATATAGTAAATCTTGCTAATCACTAGGAGGTTTAATTAGGAAGAAAATATTAAATTAATGACAAAGGTATTATTTAAAAATAAGTATAAATAATCAGATGCCTAGCTGCACCAAAAAACCATAGGGTTTTAATGATCAAATACAATAAAACAGACATCTATTAATCAAAATTATGATGATCACAAATTGATATGATTATTTACAAGTAAATGTGAAATGTTTTAACTGTTAAGTAATAAGTAAATGTTCACTTACCTACTTTAATTCAAATCGAACATGGTAACCGGGCAATAGGTGTTACCAACTTATTCTTCGAATGTTATTATTACACTGATATTTCGATACTGATAAAAAAAGTTAAGTATTCATAATAATTTCATACACAATTAATTAATTCTCTTCAAATTCTTTTATTCTGGTTTATTATCATTTCTTTTCCTTGTAATATAAAATAACTTTCCTTTAAAACAATGGTCCAGGCTTGTTAAAATTTTCGCTCAGTCAGTTGGCAATATGATCTTCGATCAGGCCTAGCCTACAGATTTTACGTTATTTATATAAACTCGGGTTCTTTTGACTAAAATAATTAACTACGAAAATGCCTTTTTCAAAGTACAAAACCTCACAATATAAGAGTGACTACAATAGAACAAAACAAAATCTTATATCTAGAATAACAATGAGTTTGTATGTGCCGAACGAGGTCAGTTTTTAGGTTAATTGAAACTAGATGAGGTAAGGTATTTCTAAGACAGATTAGATCCCTGAGATGGAATAATTGTTGAAGGTAATGTAAATTAACAGAATGAAAATGACAGTATAAAAGGCTCGCATTGTACACCAGAAACCCATATAAATAAAAATAAAAAGACAGTAGATAATATCAATATAACCAGTGATATGTATACTAACTATTGATCTATGAATAATTAATACTTGTCACTGAAGGGAACATTAATAATATACCTATAATGTACATGACCTATTGCAACAAAATGAAAGGATCATTAGTTGAAATAACAACAAAAATAAAAAATTCAAGATGACAAAACATATAGTAAATCTTACTAATCACTAGGAGGTTTAATTAGGAAGAAGATATTAAATTAATGACAAAGGTATTATTTAAAAATAAGTATAAATAATCAGATGCCTAGCTGCACCAAAAAACCATGGGGTTTTAATGATCAAATACAATAAAACAGACATCTATTAATCAAAATTATGATGATCACAAATTGATATGATTATTTACAAGTAAATGTGAAATGTTTTAAACTGTTAAGTAATAAGTAAATGTTCACTTACCTACTTTAATTCAAATCGAACATGGTAACCGGGCAATAGGTGTTACCAACTTATTCTTCGAATGTTATTATTACACTGATATTTCGATACTGATAAAAAAAAGTGAAGTATTCATAATAATTTCATACACAATTAATTAATACTCTTCAAATTCTTTTATTCTGGTTTATATTCATTTCTTTTCCTTGTAATATAAAATAACTTTCCTTTAAAACAATGGCCCAGGCTTGTTAAAATTTTCGCTCAGTCAGTTGGCAATATGATCTTCGATCAGGCCTAGCCTACAGATTTTACGTTATTTATATAAACTCGGGTTCTTTTGACTAAAATAATTAACTACGAAAATGCCTTTTTCAAAGTACAAAACCTCACAATATAAGAGTGACTACAATAGAACAAAACAAAATCTTATATCTAGAATAACAATGAGTTTGTATGTGCCGAACGAGGTCAGTTTTTAGGTTAATTGAAACTAGATGAGATAAGGTATTTCTAAGACAGAGATTAGATCCCTGAGATGGAATAATTGTTGAAGGTAATGTAAATTAACAGAATGAAAATGACAGTATAAAAGGCTCGCATTGTACACCAGAAACCCATATAAATAAAAATAAAAAGAGACAGTAGATAATATCAATATAACCAGTGATATGTATACTAACTATTGATCTATGAATAATTAATACTTGTCACTGAAGGGAACATTAATAATATACCTATAATGTACATGACCTATTGCAACAAAATGAAAGGATCATTAGTTGAAATAACAACAAAAATAAAAAATTCAAGATGACAAAACATATAGTAAATCTTACTAATCACTAGGAGGTTTAATTAGGAAGAAGATATTAAATTAATGACAAAGGTATTATTTAAAAATAAGTATAAATAATCAGATGCCTAGCTGCACCAAAAAACCATGGGGTTTTAATGATCAAATACAATAAAACAGACATCTATTAATCAAAATTATGATGATCACAAATTGATATGATTATTTACAAGTAAATGTGAAATGTTTTAAACTGTTAAGTAATAAGTAAATGTTCACTTACCTACTTTAATTCAAATCGAACATGGTAACTGGTCAATAGGTGTTACCAACTTATTCTTCGAATGTTATTGTTGCACTGATATTTCGGTACTGATAAAAAAAGTGAAGTATTCATAATAATTTCATACACAATTAATTAATACTCTTCAAATTCTTTTATTCTGGTTTATATTCATTTCTTTTCCTTGTAATATAAAATAACTTTCCTTTAAAACAATGGCCCAGGCTTGTTAAAATTTTCGCTCAGTCAGTTGGCAATATGATCTTCGATCAGGCCTAGCCTACAGATTTTACGTTATTTATATAAACTCGGGGTTCTTTTGACTAAAATAATTAACTACGAAAATGCCTTTTTCAAAGTATAAAACCTCACAATATAAGAGTGACTACAATAGAACAAAACAAAATCTTATATCTAGAATAACAATGAGTTTGTATGTACCGAACGAGGTCGGTTTTTAGGTTAACCTATTCCAAGAGGTTATACAACTTATACCATTAAAAAACCAAGAAATAATGGTTTAAACATGAAAAATTATAATATTACTAGTGTTTTTTGTTTAGTGATAGTGAAATAAATAGTTTTCAAGTGTACACAAAGTTATAGTGGTATTATGATAATTCGATATAAATCGTTTTTAATTTTAATTATTCACACTATACTTTCCTTCTTATTTTTTTAAAACACTATTAATCACTGTGAATGTATTATTATTTCACTTTACTCTGCTTTTGCTAGTATTCACTCTCGTGACACTGGTTTCACTTTTTCTTGGTTATTTTTCGATGTTTCCGTTCACCTAACCTAGCCAATGTTCGACTTTGATGTTAAGTTCGCAGCTAAAACTGTCGTGGAGGAGAGACGTTCTTTACTCGATGAAATCCAACACTAGCCTCCTTGGCATGGCGTCACTTTTTGAGTTGATCGCGTGGGTTTTTGGGTTCATACAGCTCGGTTGGCAGCAGACACATGAAAATGCAAAATTCCTATTGGTTGATATCTAACCCATTGTCGCGGATAGTGTCACCTCCCTGAGACCAAAATTATTAAAATTAACATAATTTCCTTATGCTAAGTACAGCTGTATAGTTCTTATTACCATTGAATTGCTTTTTTCCTTCTGATCATTTTAAGATCTTACATGATATGTTTCCATGCAGTAATTCCCAAATTAACAATTTTAACGTTTGGCCTATGCTAACAAACTATGTTTAAAATTTACTTTTTTTTCGTTACATTATTAGTTTTCTTTGTTATACATTATAAACTTGTCCTTAACCAACAAAAGTTATTTATTATTGCATTAACTAGTAGTCAGTTTATCTGTCACCCTTTCTACTACTAAATTATTTACATCTCATGCTTCTTTACATCTTTGTCATTCTGTTAACATTCAATATTAGTACTTCTCAACTACCACACATTATAATATTGTTATACACAAATAAAACTCTTATTATACATTTATAATATAATGATCTCTATTTTAATTGCCTAAGTGTCTATCAGTTACACTCAGATATAACTACTGAATCATATATAACTGCTGGTTTACTGTTTTTTTATCTTACATTTTCTTTAGGTTATGTTGCCATACTTCTATGTACTGGTTATCCATCTAGGCTTTGCATTTTGTGTTTTTACTTATTCTATACATGATTTATTATGCAGTTTACTGGAAATATAATTATTAAGTTCATTCTATACATTTGATCTTTTATTCTCTTATCTTATTTGACTATGATTTTAACTTTACTTGTGAATATATCTATTTCATAACATAGGCTTATTTCTGTTTTGTACTTCATTATTTTTATGACAATTTTCTATGTTGAGTGAAACGTCACATTACAATATGCAAGTGTGTGTGTGTGTGTGTGTGTGTGTGCGCACGCCATTCACCATTCAATTATAAACATATTTGCTTATAAAAATCTACTATTCTTCCTATGAAGAATAATGCAATACTGTAGTCAGACATAGGGTAAGGTTAATTTTAGCAAGCCGAAAGCTACCTCACAGATAGAACATAATTTTTAACTCCCTACTGCTTCTGTGTTCCAATTATGAATTTTTACAGTTGTGTATTTATTTGTTCCAGTGTTACTTATTTACACCCATGAATAATATCTGTGAAGAAGAGGATTCTACTCTGGATTGTGAACTATATAAGGGAAAGACAATTCAGAATACTCTCGGAAACCATCTGTCACCACACAAGTTAATACATTCCGGCATTAAGAATCTTCAGTGTGATGTTTGTTCAAAATCATTTACTCGCTCAGACGATTTGACAAGACACAAGTTAATACATTCTGGCACTAAGAAGTACCAGTGTGATGTTTGTTTAAAATCGTTTACTCTCTCAGGCAATTTGACAGAACACAAGTTAATACATTCTGGCATTAAGAAGTACAAGTGTGATGTTTGTTCAAAATTATTTACTCACTCAGGCAATTTGATACAACACAAGTTAATACATTCTGGCATTAAGAAATACCAGTGTGATGTTTGTTCAAAATCATTTACTCGCTCAGGCGATTTGACAAGACACAAGTTAATACATTCTGGCACTAAGAAGTACCAGTGTGATGTTTGTTTAAAATCGTTTACTCTCTCATGCAATTTGACAGAACACAAGTTAATACATTCTGGCATTAAGAAGTACAAGTGTGATGTTTGTTCAAAATTATTTACTCGCTCAGGTGATTTGAGACAACACAAGTTAATACATTCTGGCATTAAGAAATACCAGTGTGATGTTTGTTCAAAATCATTTACTGATTTACGCACTTTGAACCAACACAAGTTAATACATTCTGGCATTAAGAAGTACAAGTGTGATGTTTGTACAAAATCATTTACTTATTTAAGCACTTTGAACCAACACAAGTTAATACATTCTGGCATTAAGAAGTACCAGTGTGATGTTTGTTCAAAATCATTTACTCTCTCAGGCAGTTTGAGACAACACAAGTTAATACATTCTGGCATTAAGAAATACCAGTGTGATGTTTGTTCAAAATTATTTACTCGCTCAGGTGATTTGAGACAACACAAGTTAACAAATTGTGGCATTAATAAGTACCAGTGTGATGTTTGTTCAAAATTATTTACTACTTCATCCCATTTGTCACAACACAAGTTAATACATACTGGCATTAAGAAGCACCAGTGTGATGTTTGTACAAAATCATTTACTGATTTAAGCACTTTGAACCAACACAAGTTAATACATTCTGGCATTAAGAAGTACCAGTGTGATGTTTGTTCAAAATCATTTACTCTCTCAGGCAGTTTGAGACAACACAAGTTAATACATTCTGGCATTAAGAAATACCAGTGTGATTTTTGTTCAAAATTATTTACTCGCTCAGGTGATTTGCGACAACACAAGTTAACAAATTGTGGCATTAATAAGTACCAGTGTGATGTTTGTTCAAAATTATTAACTCACTCAGGTGGTTTGAGACGACACAAGTTAATACATTCTGGCATTAAGAAATATCAGTGTGATGTTTGTTCAAAACCATTTACTCTCTCAGGCAGTTTGAGACAACACAAGTTAATACATTCTGGCATTAAGAAATACCAGTGTGATGTTTGTTCAAAATTATTTACTCTCTCAGGCGATTTGACAAGACACAAGTTAATACATTCTGGCATTAAGAAGTACCAGTGTGATGTTTGTTCAAAATCATTTACTTGGTCAGGCAATTTGTCACAACACAAGTTGATACATTCTGGCATTAAGAAGTACAAGTGTGATGTTTGTTCAAAATTATTTACTCGCTCAGGTGATTTGAGACAACACAAGTTAACAAATTGTGGCATTAATAAGTACCAGTGTGATGTTTGTTCAAAATCATATAATGTTTCAAGCACTTTGTCAAAACACAAGTTAATACATCGGTTCTAAGAAGTACCAATGAGTTGTTTGTAGAAAAGTATTTAATTTGGCGTAGCCTGTTGTGTTATAAATAACATGTTGGCATAAAATAATAATAGTGATGTTTGTAACAAAATTTTCTAATTGTACATTTTGAGTGTAAAGTAATCCATTATACTATTATGAACCATTTGTGTGTGGTGTGTAAGAATAGTTTCTATTGCCCAAAAAGGTTTAGCAATGTAATAAAACTTATCAGTGTAATATTTTTAAACAGAAACCTTTAAACAAGCATAATTATACAAATAAATTAATATATTCTGTAATATTGCCACTGCAAATATTTAATATGTCTACGATATTTGGCACTACAAAACAGTAGTGAAATTTGTAACAAAATTTTACATTAAAAATTAAATTATTAAATTATGTGAGTTACAGTGATATATGTATATTTAGTTGAAATAATTTGAAAGTCTTTGTTTCTTGCCATACATAGATTATACTTCTCATACAAGATTTTTGTCTGACTGCTACAACCTACATGACAGAGTCCTGGGGTCTTAACACATCTGCGTTATTGCTTGGCAAAATGATTCACGCGGGTATGTCCCTTAAGTTAATGTAGCTTGGCATTTCACAACTCATAAGTTGTATTTAAAACTCATAGGTTATTTCAGCTAGCATATTTTTGATTGCTGCATGCATACTGTTTCTTTACAATTCAACATTAGTTCAGTGCTTTACTGACAGATGGCATTGTATCTCAAAACTGCTAATTTCCGGTGCTTTACATGTCAATGTTTGTAATGGTTCCTTGTTGTGAACTACACATTTGGTATAGTGTTGGCATATGGTGTGTTTGAATTTTTGAGTGATTTTTTTTGTAATTTTATATTACAAAGTGATTGCTAACTTCTTGACTGAAGATAAAATATTATGGTAAATTAATTCAAATGTGGATCTGAATTGAATAATGTAGAAAATGAAGAGACATTTTGATCTGACAATACAGGTAAGCCTACATAATTTGAGGTTACTTCATCTCACTGTTTACTGCCGGTGTCCAAGGTAATGAACTATAGCAAGTGTTATGAGTGGCAAGACACCAGAATAGTGCGGACGCACTGGTACATGCTTTACAGTTTGAGGCCACCAAATCAGTGTCTGGGTGGACAAGTCAAAGTGTGCGCATAAAGTTCGCAATGGCATAGACGAGGAAGAAGAACAAGGAACAGAGACTCGATGGTCGGCACCGCAGAATAAAATAAGAAAGCACGGAAGACCAAAGTGTTATAGATGTGGGAAACTTGGACATCTACAATGAAATTGTTGGGTAGTAGGAAATTCAGCAGCAGGGAAGTAAGCAGTAGTCAGTACAGTGAGGCGTGTACTGACTAACTGGAGGAACGAAGCCCCTAGACAATGCACAATTTCTACACTTCAGAAAAACAAACAGCGGGAGCTTGGTGGTTACCGGGCTTGTTCAAGAAAAGCCAACCTCGATTACAGTTGACACAGGGGCAACAGTTTCCATTGTACCCGACATGCTGAAAGATCTCAAGCCAATCTGGTGCTCTTGCAGCTTGCGAACACGTACTGTAAAAGTGTTTGGAAAAGTGGAGCTACACCTACACCTTGGTCGACTTGAGTTTAATCACCAAGTACTTGTTGCAGACATTGTGGATGAATCAATTCTTTGTGGACATTACGAATGCATACGGATTTATAGTTGACTTCAAAAACAATGTCTTGAGAATCAGAGGAGAAGAGCTAATGCTCTCCACAATGTCTACATCAGAAAAATCGATGGATATGATAAACCAAGTGGTCATAACTGTTCTGCTAAACTCCAAAAAGATCATAATTTTTAGAACTGAGGTAGATACAGTAAAATTAAATTTAAGAGCATATGCACAAAAAACCAATTTATGGATGGACGAGATCACTTTGAAATTGTGAATGGCAGGAGGGTAAGGGAGAATCAGCTGGTATGCAAGTGAAGGTGTTGCCAACTTTGCGTGAGATGTTCTAGTTACCTGTACATTGTTAGTTATTGTATGATGTACCATCTCAGTCTTGCATTTGTTATTACTATTTCAATTTATTATTAAATGAATTGCTCCGCCCAACAACGTTGCAAGTGCCAAAAATACAATTTTTCAAAAAAAGGTAAAAACTTCTTCATGTGTTGTATATATTTTTTGGCTAGTTTTTTAGCCGTAATGTATTGTAACAATTTTGAAAAGAATATTTTTCAGTCCCACAAGATTGTGGTTCACTTATTTTAAGAAATATATAAAAAACTAACCTCCTTATAGAGCAACAACGTTGTAGGCGCCTGTCGGTGACAACGTTGTTGCACATCGTAGCTATATCAAAACAGCTATTAAGACATTAAAGTATATAAATAAGTAAGTCCAAAACAATGTTTATTCACCTCGAAGGTTGTTATAAAATTCAACAAATTTCTCAGGAATATATCGGCACATCTTCCAAGTCAGTTTTCTTGACTTGTTTAATTGGAAGGCACTCACTGCACAAGTTATGAAATCGCGCAACTTTAACTGGTGGAAGGTTTCTCCCGCCCCTTCTTTGAGCTTTCTTAGCAATTCTATGTGTTTCCCATGGCTGGAGCACATTGTGTGAAGTTCTGCCACGTAATGTAGGGTCATCAGAAGTTATTTGATACCAGACCTGTTTAGTAATCTTATAGCTCCCTTTATGCAGAGAATTTTCAATAAAACTCAAACTCATTGAAGTCATCAGTTCCCATAATACACCACCCTACGAGAGCTCATATACACACTATCCTACACACGCAAACTTGCTTCTCGGAATAGCCACTCAAAAATAAGAGTGCGGAGCAACTGCAAGCTGACGAAACTTTTTTCCCTGTATCAGCTACTGCATTTGAACAGGTGGCGGTTACAACGTTGTTGAGCTTACCTCAGTGGGGGACAGTTTTCCTGGTACTGGCTTCTTCCGTGATATTTGCGGTTTCCCTCCATCCCTCGAAACTTTTCTAATCTTATTCTTCACAAATCTTCCTTTTTCTTCTACTGTTTAAACATTTTTCTTCACCATGTGACAGTATGACGCCTGACTGGGAAGGCATGTTATGCGCTTACAACATTGTTGTTACCGTGGAACTAAACACGCGGGAGATTGTAGGCTTATTTGAGGGCAGCCAACCTAAACTTTCTCAAATGAAAAATATCCCACACTATTCAGAATGTTGTTTGCAACGTTGTTTCAACAAAACTTGCATTTTGGAAATGTTGGCGTTTGCAACGTTGTTGAGCGGAGCAATTCAATTATATAGTTGTTTTACAGTCACTCGTTTTTATTAGTTATTTAATTTTTTAGTTAATTTCTATTGTTCATTTTTATTCTATAATTGTGTATTATCGTAATTATTTGTTATCATACAGTAACGAGATTTGATAAAATGGATACTTCTCCTTCAACTAGCAAAGACAGGAAAGTTATTCATAGTAAAGCATGGGAAGTAATAATACACAGTTTCTTGTCCAGGATTAAAAAGATTCTTGCAATTAAATTAATATGAAGAATGCATTCCTTTATGTAATTATAGACTGTAGAGATAGTTGAGTGTAATTATGGAGTGGAAGTGTACAGTTTCCAAATTCCATTGTGATAAGAACGGTCAGAAAGGCTGTAGTTTTTTATGCCTCAGCAGTACACAATGACAATCAAACAACACTCATATATGTTTATAAAACATTCTGATATGTAACAGCAACAAATTCCGATACATGTGAACAGTACATATCATTTGCTTGATTTGTATAGTAATACAATTACAATATTATTATTATTATTTGATTTACGTCGGAAACAGTAAACGTATAATTCTTTTTTTAAGGCATCTGTTTGACTGTAGACACACACCAGATAGAGGTTCATGGTGACATTTACAAACCTTAACAGTTGCAAGTTTTTGTTAATATTTGAAAGGATATTCATAGGTTCGCAACAGCAACGCTGATAACAAATCTCTTCTCACATCTCACATTTCATCCTCCACATCGCCTTTCCCCCCTCTGACTAAGCGTTTCATGCAATTTCATGCCCTTTACTTTCAATTTTGCTACACTAGGGGCAACCAGTGCTCTATATTCATACCCCATGTAGTCAGCACACCGGGCATACTAATTGCCAGAAGTTTAGTAAAACCTGATGAAACTGGAAATGTACCTATTAGAGTGGCGAATATTTTGGATCAAGCTGTCACTTTACAATGCAATACGCTCCAAAGCAAATTGACTCCTGTGGTCTGGGTAGCCAGAATGACACAACAAAGATCCAGTGCTTTAGGTACTTCCAAATTACCAGAGGAAGTGCAGGAATTATTAAACAGATCTAACAACCTCTCAAGTGGTGAGGCACAAGAACTCAGACAGTTTTTACATGAATTCAAAGATTACTTTGCAGTTCGGGAACAGTGGGAAGAACCTCTCTTGTACAACATCACATCAATACCAGGGACACAACACTGATACACCAACATCCTTGAAGGCCTCCATTAGCTAAACAAGAGGAAATATTTGGTTAGTACAGGACATGCTGACAGAGGGAGTAATTGAGCCTTCGTCAAGTGCTTGGTCTTCTCCGATAGTGTTGGTAGTGAAGAAGGATGGTGGATTGCGTTTCTGTGTAGATTACTGGAGGCTGAATGATAATACAAAGAAAGACCTATCTGTTGCCTCGCATTGACGATACACTCGACACGCTGTCTGGAGCAGAGCACAGTGGTTTTTCACATTGGAACCTAAAGAGTGGATGTTGGCAAGTGGGTCTTCAGCAAGAAGACAAAGAAAACACCGCTTTCTCGACCCAAGTGGCTTATTCCAATTTAACGTCATGCCATTTGGACTCTAATGCACTGGCAACATTTGAAAGATTGATGGACCTGGTACTCTGAGGATTGACATGGAAAACTTGCCTTGTTTATTTAGACGATGTCATAGTCATTGGGAAAACTTTCAAAGACCATTTTGAAAACCTTAAGGTTCTGACTATAATTCATGGTGCCTAACTAAAGCTGAGCCCAAAGAAGTGTTCCCTATTCCAGAAGGAAGTACAGTATACGACACCGAAACGCGTTCAATTAAAAAGACAAGTAAGTTTTCACAAGAGAAAGTTTCAATATTATATTAAGAGTATTGTGGGCCATCTGGTTTCGGCAGTGGGTGTTAGTATGGATCATAATAAAGTAGACACCATAAGAGACTGGCCAGTGCCGAAGAGTAAACACGAAGTTTAGAGTTTCCTAAGGTTATGCTCATCTTACAGACATGTGAAAGGCTTTGCAACTACAGCTAAACCACTACATGAGCTAATGGAAAATAAATGAAACTTCCAGTGTTCAAGAGTCTGATCAAGCAATTAGAACTTTGAAAATTGTATTATGTTCACAGCCAATTCTCGCTTTCCCTGTTTCCAAAGGGAAGTACATCATAGACACAGACACAAGCAATACTGGTCTAGGAGCAGTTTTGTCTCAACTGCAAAATGCTGAAGAACGAGTAATACCATATTACAGCAAACACTTTCTAAACCAGAGAGAAATTATTGCATTACAAGGAGAGAGTTGCTGGCAATCGCAATCGACTGAGCTTTGGAGCACTTCCATAAATGCCTCTATGGAAAGGAGTTTTCACTACACACCGACCATGTCGTGCTTGCATGGCTCTTGAGATTTAAAAATCCAGAAGGCCAGTTGCCAAAGGTGGCTTGAACGTCTGCAAGCGTACAACTTCAAGGTATAACATCTGCGGGGGTGCCTGCATAGTAATGTGTATGGCTTATCACAAAGATCGTGCCTGGAAGACTGCCGACATTGCCACAGAAAGGAAGAAAAAAATGCCAGCCAAAATGTTCAAGCCATTACTGCAGATTTCCTGGCAGACGGTTGGATGACACTAGATTGTTGACAAGAACAGATGGCTGACAAACACATTGGACTGATCTTGACAGCAAAAGAGGAAGGTCACCACCCGGATTGGCAAGTTATCTGCCATGGTTCTGAAGGGCTACTGGGCACAATGGGAATCCCTTACTTTAGAGAACAGATTGCTGAAAAGGGCTTTGAAAAAATGCAGATGGACAAGACGTGGTCATGCAGTTGATAGTTGTCCGAAATAGAGTGCAGTCTGTTTTGAAGGAGATGCATGATGGAATGTCTGGGGGCTATCTTGGAATTAACAAAACCTTTGACAAAATGCGGAAGCGATTCTATTGGCTTCATCTTCGCCACAACATAGAGGAATGTGTTCGGACATGAGAAATATGTGCTACAAGCAAGGGCCCACAAACTAGAAGGAGGGGAAATGAGACAGTATAATGTTGGTCTGCCTTTCGAGAGAATTGCTGGACCATTCCCAGTTACTGACGATGGAAACCAGTACATCATGGTTGTTGCGGTTTGGAAGCTCTTGAAGAATCGTGAGTTATTCCGAAAACGCTAAGTGGGAAAGGCTGGATTGTATGTTAGAAAGAAATGGACTGTATTGAAGATATTGAACATGCGTTTATTGAAAAATTTGTATTGTTAGTTACGATCGGCACGTGCGGATGCATTTGTGGCAATAACGCCCGAAATTAATTTTGAATAAAATCGTGGTCCATTGTAGATGGACGCAGGTAATTGAATTAAAAGAAATCTTATGAATGCATGCCAAAAAATATCCAGAAGCCGCGGCTGGAAGAGAAGTGTTTTACGAGAGTTGCGCTCGGAGCCTTGCTAGAAACTAAACTTGCCTGTAGCCGGCTGCAGCGTTTGATAAGCGCGTGACGTCATTTGCGCGTGCCGTGTTGCGGGGGTAGACCGCGTACAGCTGATAAACCAGTACAAAGTTTAAACATACTGCCCGCCAAAATCGGGCCGATTTTGTACATTAAAGGTTAAATTGAATAATATAATAATTAGGCTTACATGTCAAAAGCGATACAATAGTTGGCGTATTGGCCACAGTGTAATAACATAATAAACATAATATGAATTCAATTAACAATCACCAGGCATACAATAAATTAACCCTTATGCCAATAGCAAGGGCTTACTGACGTTAAAATTACTCAAACCATAATAGTAGCACAATACGCACAATAATACAATAATTAAGTAGATATTGATCTTTCCCAAATAATACCCCTTGATATTTGCCAAGCATTACAATACAAGTGATAACACCATAAAAAATACAATAATTTCCCCATGATATTGACACAACAACCCCAATAAATTTCATAATATGTGACCCTTAGAAAATACAATACATATAGAATAATTGACACTATAAATAACACTTGTGGTTCTCAGAATTTGAATCACACAAACATATTGGCAATACACAACATCCATAATAATTGATAGTACATATGAAACACAGTCACTATTGCAGTAATAGCTAGCGGCACGTAAACAATATTACAATGCTTATGATAAAATTGACTTGTATGCTCACCCCGGGGAATGCCCCGGGCGTGGTCCAGGCAATGTGACAAATTCACAGTCCTAGCATGTCTCGTATGGCACGCATATGATTAGTGTGTAGCCACCGGAAGGGGGCATAATTTGTGGATGGGTCGGCGTAAGATACCTAGCGCGGTGCGAACTTCTGCGACGCGTACTAAGGAATCTTGACCCGGAAAAACATGGGTAATTACCCCACGCTTCCATTCTAGATGGGGGGGAATTGTCAT
The DNA here is from genome assembly GCA_034769895.1 of Magicicada septendecula. NCBI lineage: Eukaryota > Metazoa > Arthropoda > Insecta > Hemiptera > Cicadidae > Magicicada > Magicicada septendecula. Next base: position 196,996,833 of record CM068373.1, on the reverse strand, counting down.
CCAAAATGAGGACAAGCTGTCCAACATTCAAGTTCCTTAACGGGGTGCGCCATTTATTGCGCTGGTGCAGATAATCCCTAGACCACCGTTTCCAGATGGTCTGCGTAAATTTTTGGAGCAGAAGCCATCTGCCCAAATGACTATTATTGTCTTGGGTATAGTCGGGTTCCGGAAGTGCCGTCAGTGGAGCACCAACCAAAAAATGAGCAGGTGTTAAGGGTTCAGGGTCTCTAGCATCGTCGGACAACGCGCATAACGGGCGTGAATTAAGGCAAGACTCAATTTGAGAAAGAAGAGTAGAATATTCCTCGAAATTCAATATCGTACCGCCTATTACGCGACGTAAATGGAATTTAACACTCCTTACACCACTTTACCACAAACCACCGAAATGAGGGGCTGAAGGGGGGATAAAGGACCATTTGATGCCGTGGAGACCGCAAAACTCCAGAGAAGATTGCTCAACTTCCTTGGAGATTAAAAATTTGTACCAATCATGCAACGTGTTGTTGGCATGACGAAAATTCGTGCCATTATCCGAAAATATTTGCGCGGGAATACCTCTGCGCGATATGAACCTTTTTAAAGCCGCTATAAAGGCGTTGGAAGTGAGATCCGACACCAATTCTAAATGGATGGCCCTAGTACACATGCATATAAATAGCGCGATGTATGCCTTGGTCGTGGACTTAGAGCGCTGCCCGCCATGGCGCAAAAGTACAGGACCGGCGTAATCCACGGCCGACTGTGAGAATGGCCTTGAGGGCGTGACCCTTGAAGGGGGTAACTGACCTAGTAGTTGATTTGCGCCTTTAGCCCGGAAACGAAAACAAGTGACACACTTATGTATCGCTGAGCGGATATAGGATTTGTCGTGTATGATCCAATACTTTCGCCTAAGCGAAGCTTGAGTTGATTGCACTCCAGCGTGCAACAAACGGATGTGTTCATGTTCAATTATTAATCTCGTGAGATGAGAGTGCGGGTGCAAAATTATTTGGTGTTTACTCTCGTAGCTAAGTGGGGAGAATTGCAAGCGTCCACCCACTCTTAAAATGCCCAATTCATCCAGGAATGGGTTGAGAGCAAGAATTTTACTACTGCGAGGAAGGCACCGGTGTGCCTCAAGTTCCATAACTTCTACGCCGAAATGCAACTGCTGAGATTGCCGGACAAAAATCAAGAGCGTGTCTGACAATTCTTGAGACGACAAAAAGGACGTGTGTCTATCAACCACCGCGAGCCTAGAATTGCGAAAAAATCGACGGCAATATGCGAAGACGCGAATAAGCCTCGTAAGTGATGAATAATTTTCAACATAACTATGTGTTGAGGATGCGACAATTAGTGAGGTTTGAACCTGCTTGCGACGTTCCTCCTCAAGGTCGGGAAAAGTACAGGGAGAATTAATGTCGAGCGCGCTGACCGGCCATGAAGCCGAATCATGAGCTAACCAGGAGGGACCATGCCACCATTGTGCATGACAGTGCAAACCACGAGGGAGGCAACCGCGCGATAAGATGTCGGCAGGGTTGTCATTTGATACTACATGACGCCAAATTCCCCTCCTGCTAACAAGACGCTGTATTTCCGCGACACGGTTGGCCACAAATACCTTCCATCGGGAAGATTGCTGATGTATCCAGTACAACGCTATCATCGAATCCGAATAAAGATATAGTCCGTCAAAATTGTAATCGATGGCGTTTAAAACCTTGGACGTTAATTGAGCCAACAATAAACAAGGACAAAGTTCAAGTCGTGGTAGCGTTATCTGTTTCAGCGGAGCGACCCTAGATTTAGCACACAATAAGTTTGATGATATGGCGCCGTTCAAATAGACCGCCCGCACATAAATGCAACACGCGTAACCTTTAGCCGAAGCGTCGGCGAATCCGTGCAGCTGTAATGAACTAATTGGGTAATTGTTCGAACTCTTAACCGACCTCGTGATCTCAAAATGAGTGTCGGAGACTAATTGAGCGTATAATTCCAACCATTGATTGGCCAATGATCCAGATAGGGGTTCGTCCCAATCTGTGCCCGCCAACCACAACTGTTGCACGAAATGCTTGCAGTAAAATGTGATGGGAGCGATCAATCCTAAAGGATCATAGATCCCGGCGATGATAGACAACATGCTTCTCTTGTTGAAAACGGTTGAATTTTCATCACCCCTAACGGTGTATAAAAAGTTCCCCTTCAATAAACCGAATTATGTATTCTGGGATATAAAGGTGTATCAAAACAAATGCCAGACCATGGTAATAAAATATAAGCATTCATAAGTAGCATAAGAGAGTAATATCAGTTATAAATTATTTTAATATATTTGTGTAAAAAGTTTGGCGTCACTTTTGAACTCTCAAACCCGAAGACCCACGCTTTAAACAAAATTAAATAGTTTTAATAAAGCGGGGAGGATGCGTCCACAAAGGAATGTCATCAATTTTGGCCAATCAGATCACCTATAGCGAGATTTATGGGGTGAACGTTTTGGGAACAGCGAGAAGCGACGCGAAAATATTTGACAGTTCTTCACCAGATTCAAAGCCTTACAGATGGACAGCTCCGCGCTAGGTTAAAGCGAGATTCACCGACAATGCAGTGCGGGTTTCGAATGTAAACACGGGGCGTTCTAACCTAATTACTCGAAGCTACTCAAAGTGTTATCAAGTGTTATGAATTATAAAACAACGAAAGTTATTGAAGGTTTAAAAGTGTATATCTATTTGCATAGTGTTAAGTGATTTGAGGAAAGTATAGTGACAATTAATAATTATACTTACTAGAATTATCAAACTATACGATAAATTTATATAACATATTGAAACATATGAACTCTTATGAACACTAAACTGACTCTGAACTTTATAAATATTGTAAATTAATTCATTGTTAGAAATATTTATTCACAAATCAATGTTAATTGTGTATAACCTCGAAACCCAGTTTAACCTCAACATTAGACGCCAGTCGTCTTGAGAACTTAACGATATTAGTTTAAGATTTTCTATATTTAATGTAATCACTCTCCTATTATGAGACTTTATAGTAATAATTGACATCTTATAGTTCCGGATTTTGCAGTTTCAAAGAACCTATTGTTCAAAACGAACTTTGACGATTTTGTTGACCAACCATTTGTATACGATGTACCAACCCTGGGGATACTAGTTTCAGAAAATGTAATGATTTATTGTAAAGCAAAGATAACTGAATTGCTTGTTTTTAATAAGGATTAAGGATCAGTTAAACCGATGAATAAATCGCCTTTTTCAACATTAGTGGAGCATGTATTTATTTTCATTCCGTAAAAAAGTTTTTCGCAGTCAAACAGAGGTTATGTTTACGTCTGAAATCAGTTGGTAACAATCATCACCGGCGGCAGTGAAGCTGTTCAAGTGTTTTAAATTTTATCATCAACAATATTTTTTTAACATTGTCATCACTAACGAAGAATCTCCGTTCAAAGTGAGTACTTAAATATAATATCAACATAAGTTACTCAATTACTAAACAAATAATTCCGAAGCAACATTGAGGGATGTTATTCAACTAGGCCACCATCAGATCAAATTAACTCATGCCAGTGGTAGAATTTAATCTTTCGTTCCATTAGTAAATGCATTCAATATACAAACTCATATAATAACAACGATAATATAACTTAACAAATTCTGACAACAATCATACTACAGTTAAAGAAACCGTTATTCAACATATGACTTAATAACTTACAGACAACATACCTATAACATACCTATAACCTATAAGACAACATACCTATAACTTAATAAGGAATTAAAAACGATCGGAATACGATACGAAACATATGACACCAGCACGGATGACTTTTAACCAATCTTAAACAGGGAATTAAATAAGATCCCCGAGAAAGTATTATAAATTGGCGCCACCAACTTGGGGCGTTTAACAACATAAATCCAGGAAGATTATTTTTTCACAATATAACCACATACCATAAATAAAATATAAGAAGGGAACAGGGTAAAGATCACGAGGTATTATAATATTAATATATTAAAATATTATATATAATAATATATTATATTATAATATATAATATAGTATATTATATTTTATATATATATATTATTTATATATTGTAACAATTTAAGTTGGGGAGCCCCACGCTTTTGGAGCGCCAAATTATGTAACAAATTTATTTAATTTGGGAAGCCCCAATCTTTTGGAGTGATAAGTTATATAACATAACAACTTTTACTTGTTTGGTTTGGGTGTAATTGTAATAACAAGACAATGGTATTAAGTTTTTAAATGTTTACATTATTTAAGTATCAACCCCTTTACTTATTTCGGCAATACAAAAAAATATTCATTATTCCTCGCTTGTGCGATATTATGTCACATACAATCACTTGTGCGTGATTTATGTGAACAATTTATGTCTAAACAGTTTATACACAAATCTTATTATCTACTCTTAATTATCTATTTCTGCTCTCGGCTTACTCATTTAGTGTGGCCATCTTTTGCAATTGCTTATCAATTCACAATGAATTTACTTTTGATTCAATTATTTCTTTAATTTTTTACTTGGCTTTAATTCTCTTTTAAATTTATAGCATATGCATTATTCTTTTAGCAATTGAAGACTACTAATTATTCTACTTTACTTCACTTTAAAAATCAAGCATTGCTCTCTCACAGCATTTACGTTATTCCAATATTACTTTCTCAACATGAGACATTATTCTAAATTACAATAAGACATTAAATTATATGTACAATTTAAATTCTGTTAGCAACAGTTGGACTGCCTTTCACTCAATTTCAATATTGTCTATCAATTGTCTATTTATTATTATGGTTTGTTATCACCTCGTTTGATGTGGCACCTTCAGTGTGTCCTCTTCTGGTCCTTGGATCCTCTTCCAGTCCTTGTTCAAGTCTTTCATGTCCTCGCATCCTCTGGTCTTCTTCCAGGCTTCCACTGCTTGTCTTTCTTAGTTATTGTTGGCTCTGCTCACATCATGGTTGTAGGTGTGTCCATCGAACCTCTGTTCTGCCTCACAAGTCGTCAGGTGATGCTTACTGTAGATTTACAACCACGTAATTGACTGACATAGCCTCCTACGGCTATGGTTGAATATAGAAGAAGGAACTTTATTAGCGCGACCTGGTATTTATAGCCAGGTCGTGCAAAAGCTCAAGTCTGAACAATTTTCATCTTTTCAGAGTTTGTCGAAGCGTCTTTACCCCCTCTCTGGTTCAACTCATTAATTTCGCCTATCTTCGCGAACTACGAAGTCTGTTTCACACTACACGATGCTCAATCGAGCGCTACTTTTTATATGTTTACTATACGTAAATTAGACTTCTTTATTGTAATTTATAAAAAGAGCTATTCACTTTTTTACTTATAGTAATTGCACTTTCCGTCACTTTGTCACGGTCTTTTAACCCTTTGTTCACCTTTATTTCTACACCCTCTGGTGTCTTTCGTTTTACAATATCGTACATATTTTTCTTATAATTAAAATAAAACATAAAATCTACCAATATTTGAAAAGGAATGGTTACTGTTCAGGAACGGACAGGCTTCACACACACAAACAAAATACACATGTACACAACGCTAGTGACAGGTGGTCCAGATATGCGTGTACATGCCTGAACGGTGCGGTGCGTTCCCTATATTTTAAACAATCCAGCTTGTAATCTGAATCATGGTTATCAATCAATATTTATTTATTTTTATTATTTATTTAAATTATTTTGGCAATGTACAGTACCGTAAATGGTTGTACAGTCACAATATATATAATAACTACACTACTATGCGTTATTGTAATTTAATGTTGTGTGTGAGTACCCACCTGCTGTCTGATCTTGCAGATTCTTCCGACTAGGGCGTGTGGATTTTGGATTTGAAGTTCACAAGCTAGTAATCTCAAATTAATACAACAACACACATAATGGGTTACTTTAAAGGGGGAGAGTTTTGTGAGACTGGTAGGCTTTATCGTACAACAATAAAACACTGTTATATGGGGTAATAAAACGTTGTTTATTACACCAACAACACACAAGAATAGAATGGTTATAATGTTATGAATTTTCTTATAGTCTATACAACGAATCGATGTTTTTCGATTGTTTAATAGTTGAAAGAAACTGAACTCGTTCTTTGCGAGTTAATTGCAATTTAAATTTGACTTTACTAATTAATTTGAATTTAATTAAATTGATTTAATTAATTTGAATCTAAGTGTTCATGAAACAAAATATAAAACTCTAAAATTAATTTGAATAATTAGTTAAAATAAATTAGACGTGACAGTCTAGTTCACGTTATTTCATTTCTAGTGATTCTACTTCTGATCTACTGCAGTATGATCTAAGATTAGATTGTCAGTTAAGATTTGTATAGCGCTTTTTATACTACTTCTATTTCTTAACCATACGTACTAAAGCCTTAAACTGCTATACAGATTATCACAACGAATTTACTTTTTAATTACTAGAGTCTTTGCTTTTTGTTTGTTTGGCACCTGAATTATTTGAATTACAATGTTTTAATTGAAAAATAGAAAATTTGATCTGAAAAATAAATAAATAGATTTTGCTTTCCTGTTACTGAAGAGGATGTCGTCCCGATTTGTCCCTCGTCGATTCGAGTCCTTGGTTAGAGAAAGTAATCTGCTTAGAACTGCTGGATTCGGTCGTGGAGTTCAAAATTCGGCAACACTCTGCTTCCCTGCTGTTTGTGAATATTTTAACGTCTGCTGTTGTCTGCTGGAACTGCTTCCTGTTCTCCGTCGATTTGCACGTTGCACGTCAGCGTGTGTGTGTGTGTGCTTCGTTCGGGCGGTCGCTCTGCTCGTCAGCTGTTAACCAATGATTTAGACGGCCTCTCTGCTGTATTCTTGAAGTCTGGTCTTGAAGTCTGGTGGATCTCTTGCGTGCTTATGACTATCTGGTAGTACACAATAAGCTTAGTTGATGTCTTGAAGAGTATCTCGGCTTTACACAACAATTACGAGCTATACAGATGATCTGTAGTTAGTGTGTTCGTAATCGCGTGTGTGTTGACCACGTAGAGTCTTCTTGTTGATCTTCACCACTTTGGCTACTAGACGATCGAAGGACTACGTCTTAACTTCGTGAGTACTGACAGAAGAGTGATTTTTCCACCAGAAAACATCGCACTGGCCGGGGCTGCATGAAATGATTTCATTGGTCGAAACACTCTCCCTACCACATAAAATTTAGAATTCCCTTAGTCCGTGAGAATGAAGTCTGGTTCCCACAGACGGAGAATAGAATTATTATCTAATATTTAATTATCCGCCGGAACCACTTTGTCGCTAAGGATATCCTGTACTTACTTAATTTTGCAATAACTTGGTTGCAAATCAAGTTGTGTGAAATCTAAAATATACAATCTGTCAGAAATTATTATCTTTATGACATACTAAAATCTCTTTACTGTAACTCTATTTTAACAGAAGTTATTCAATTATTTTAATTCTCTTACATTTGTTAATTATATTGCATCAAATTTGCACACGTCATTATTAATATCTCGGCAAACATTTTGGCTATGTTAGATTTCGCCTTTATTTATAAGTTCCGAGATATTAATAATTAACAGTTTGGGTGTGGTCGCTTCCTTGTACAGCGAACTGCTTACATAACGACCACGTGTGCGTTGCTTTACTCAGCATTATTTTCAATGCGCTACGTTCAAATGGAGTTTTAACTGTTAATTTTTATTTAAATATGGTTTCAGCATGCGGTAAACATATAACCCCAAATAGTTAATATTTGGTTCCGTTATAATATATATATATATATATATATATATATATTTCAATCACTTTCTGCTACAGTCCGTTTCTTGATGTATATAATACTATAATACTTATAACTAATTTACCTCAAGATATATTTTTTCCTTTAGGAACATGTTTCGGGAGATCTTGTTCTCCCATCTTCAGCCTTCGCCATCTTGTTTCTGGTGCAGTATTTGTGTGTTGGCTTCTGGATGTTATTAAGGTGGTTTGTTGGTCTTTGGTCCTTCAAAGTTGCATTATTGTGTGTGGTTGTGGTATCTGTTTTTGTATTTTGTGTATTTTCGATGTTGAGTGCTTTGAATATTGTGTCATGTTTTGTATTGATTTGTATTTGTTCTGGTATTAATTTGTTTTGTGTTTTATGTTTTTAAATCTGTAAATTTTCCCATATGTTCATTATGGTGCCTTTGTGTGGTATATGTTTTATTAGTGTTACATTGGTTATGTCTGGGAATTCATGTCCTGTGTTTATTGCATGTGTGGCTAAATTGGATTTACATATATTTGGTTTTTTGTATGCATTTAGGTGTTCAAAATAACGTTTTTTCAGCTGTTTTTTGTTTGTCCTATATATAATGCAAACGGATACAATAAAAATACTATGATCAAAATAGAAAATAAAATCAAATACAAAATAAAAACTGAACAATTAAGAATTAATCAAACTGAACAACACATAAATAATAACAACAACAAAAAATGGGCCACATTCACATATATAAATAATAAAATGACAAAACTAACAAAACTATTTAAAAACACAGATATAAAAATAGCATACAAAACTAATAAAAATAAATTACAAAATCTAAATAGCTCACACAACAAAGATAATACAACAACCAACGGTATATACAAAATTGAATGCCAAGATTGCAATAAATGTTATATAGGACAAACAAAAAAACAGCTGAAAAAACGTTATTTTGAACACCTAAATGCATACAAAAAACCAAATATATATAAATCCAATTTAGCCACACATGCAATAAACACAGGACATGAATTCCCAGACATAACCAATGTAACACTAATAAAACATATACCACACAAAGGCACCATAATGAACATATGGGAAAATTTACAGATTTAAAAACATAAAACACAAAACAAATTAATACCAGAACAAATACAAATCAATACAAAACATGACACAATATTCAAAGCACTCAACATCGAAAATACACAAAATACAAAAACAGATACCACAACCACACACAATAATGCAACTTTGAAGGACCAAAGACCAACAAACCACCTTAATAACATCCAGAAGCCAACACACAAATACGGCACCAGAAACAAGATGGCGAAGGCTGAAGATGGGAGAACAAGATCTCCCGAAACATGTTCCTAAAGGAAAAAATATATCTTGAGGTAAATTAGTTATAAGTATTATAGTAATATATATATATATATATTGCAAGAATACATATCTGTGTTTTTGGCCAAGATAATTTATTTGTATATATAACATAAAGGTAAACAGTTGTAAATAGTTTGAAATGCTGCATAAGATAACTGACAAGAATTGGACAGTGACACCTGTTTTTGAACACCTTTTTTGAACAATGATTTACTTGGGTACTAGGAGGAGGTGTGTGTGTGTGTGTGTGTGTGTGTGTGTGTGTGTGTGTGTGTGTGTGTGTGCCCTCGCATCACCTGATCGCTGGAGCAAACAATCGTGCTTTGTGTACACACCTATCTTCGTTATGGTAGTGAGCTTCAGTTCAGATAGCCATAAAATACGAATAATTAAATATATTTATTTAATAAAAATTCGCACACTGACAACACATACAATAAAGTGAGTGATGTCACTTTAAAACGTCAAAAAGGATACATGTGTAGTTACAATTTGAAGGTGAATGATAAAATTACAACCGAACTAAAAAAAAAATTACTTGATTACCCAGCTTAATATTTGACGAGCAATTAATTAGTATGTAAACAAAGACAAAAGTGTCACGAATCTTACGATTTTATTAGTTCGCACATGAACGTTAATTATGAGTGTGAAAATACGCAAAAAGTGGTGTGTGCAAAACTGGCGCGCTGAACAAGCCTGGACCTGTCAACCAAGCAGTCTTCGACCTGTCAGCACGCCTTAAGTGTAAAACCCCCACCGATTCTGAACAACTCAACAGGCACTATTACTCAGGGGAACAATACGTCAGTTTGCTCAGCGGCATAGAACATACGCCAATCATTCTCGACGGGGGACACTCTTTCCAGTAGACAACTGACAACAGATTCCAGTCTCTCCTGACGTAGGACATTCTGCTCGACAGATGATTGAAATAGAAACTCCGACATAAGGATCATCACCAGCATCATCAACACCGTCCACGACATAAAACACGCGCGCGCGCACGCGCGCCACGGTACCTTAGAGTAAAAAGCAGGTGAATGATGAACTATTGTAACCCCCTCTTTCTTTTTATGCTTTTTATCTATAGAAAACCAACTCCATTTTTTTTCCCTTTTATTTTTATTTTTATTCATTTATTTATTTTTTTTTTTAAAGAGAGGCCACAAGTTATTTAGGACTAGGCAAGAGCCTAGAGAAGCCAAAATTGTGCTGGGTCCAGTATGATGGGACTTGCAAATGAAACTCTGATCTAAGATAACAATAACAGTATTTATTGTATTCGGCTTTTATACAATATACACCCTAAAAAAAGCACAATAATTGCAAGTATTTTACAGTCAAAATAGCTCACTTCCAAAACCCCTCAATCGTTATTATAAGTCCATTAACATATGCATCGCCAAATAGTTGAGTTTGAGCATTAGTGGCGCATAAATAATAATAATAATAATGTGAAATGGCGCACAGTCTCGACCCTCCCAGTAATTATACAAATCCTAACATGATATAAATATATATATATATATATACACACACATATGCATAATCAAGTATAATAATGTAACAATCACATAAGACACAACACACACATATAATTGACATAGAAAGACATTTACATATAAGTAGCACATCACATGTTCACCTGGTTAGCAGCGTATATTTTGTCATCATACACCCTCAACCCATTTGTAACCCCTTATTCTGACCAAGTATCCGGCCCACCTTAATTTCAATTAATAAATAACTAAACCCCAAAACCTCAATGAATATCCCAAAAGAGTAGAGTAGACATGCCCCAAAAATTCTAATTAGATAATAAGTAAATTTAAATGTTCTAAGTAAGCATTGTGGCCTGCGCACAAATACCACGCAGATGTTTAATTATCAATTTCGGATCTCGTTAATGATAATGATAAGAGTGCCATCACTAGGTTAACATGGATGCCCGGTTGCCTAACTGCATTTCTCATTTCTTTTATTTTCTTGCCAGAATTTATAAAAATAGTGGAACGTGACCACCCATGAATACTCATAACTGCTACTGATTAGTCTTGTATTCTTTAACATTAATTAAATGGTATTGTGAGCAACAAAAGGTTAACCGATACAAAATATAAACTATGGCAATATTTAACTGGCTATGGCAAAATTTAAAGTTTACAAAATTAGCTGAAAAGTGGAATTGAATTGCGCAAAACAGAATCTATGTCATGAAGGTACTGAAACATGCTTACAGTGTTCATAAAAAAACTTGACTTCAGGCATGGTAATGCGTCCGGACGAGGTCCAGCAAAATATGACATGATACAGTCCTGTAGTGAACGGCCCCTACGGGTGTCGCCCACATGTTAAAACACCTCCCAGATCTTTAAATTAATAATAAAATACACAACCCCCATTAACTGAAAAATTAATTAACCGTAAAATTTCCCAACGTGGACAGCTACATCCGTCCATGCATGCTTAAGACAGAAACAATTTAGTGCCGACCCTTTTTACAGAAAACTTCCCTCGACCCGGGTGATGCATGACCCTGGCCGAGTTTACAATTCTCAGAATGAGATAAACATTGATATATTCATGAGGCGTAAGCCTTACAAAAAATTACAAAGCAACATATAACCCCCATTGTCCGGAACTAATTCTCCAAACTGGAGCGTCTGCACAAGTGTCTCAAAAGAGTTTATCGGCCACAACGTTTTGGTTTAATAAGCTTAAATGTCACCTGGTTAGCAGCGTGTAGGTAGAGGGTCCGGTTGAGTGTATTTGTCCGTCCATCCCGGCTGACAGCTGACGGAAGTGTTTGAATCTACATCATCTGAGGCAGGTGTTCGGCCTTCCTTCTGGAGCGAGACAGATTCCCGTCTACATCGGAAACCCGGAGGTCGCGTAGGCTTCTATTTTTCCATAGGAGCAGCTAGAAGACGAAACCCTTTACATCTACTCTGTCAGCTGGACGCCAGACGTTAATACGCTGAAAACAAAAGTTGAACTGGCGAAACCGGCTACTGAAAAAACGGTACGGAACATCGGGCCTAGAGCGCGCACGGGTCGGCCGGGAGGGAGATAATTCATAACGACAAAGTCCAATAATCATACGTAAATTTTTACGTAACCCCTCGCGTAGTCAAATACGTAACTTTTAATTATTCCGCTATATAATGGAACACCGCCGCGTTTTTCCCAAAACACGGCACACCCCCACCCCAAAAGGGCAACTTGGTTGCCTCACAGTAAAACCCAGGGAGGGTACCCTGCAGTGTACCCCCTCCCAAAACAAGCCAGTGGTCTTCGTGATTAGGTCGGCCCAGCAGCACTTGCTCTCAGGAGAACAGAGGCTCAGAAGGAAAACGAAAGAGACGAAAGAAGGCATGTAGTATGTAAGTGTGCGGGTGCTGCACGCTGACTTGATCAGGGCCAGCCCACAGCAAAGAGGGACAGCGAAGAAAAGACGAAAGAAAAGTTCGGGAGCTCCCTGAGTTCCGACCTCCTGAGGCTTGTCCACTAAAGCCAGAACACGACTGCCACCTTAACAGGGCATCTGCCCTATATTCTTACAGGGGGGGGATTCTTTAATACGACCTCCATTTTAAACAATACCGTCACTGCACGGGGCAAGGGAAAAGGGGGAAATGACGGTCTCCAAGATGCAAGGGTCCCCCCTCGGGACCGGACGCAAGGCCAGGCTACCAGTGACCCTGACACCTATCCCACATATACACCAGTTTAACATGTGTGCTCCAAGGGCATGCGGTGGACGATGTGCGCTACGAGGAGCAAGATCGACCCCGCGCCGCACATCGCCCACCCTCCACTCTCTCTAACTCCTTTTTTTTTCTCTAGGTAAAGGTTAGGAAAATCGGAAGGTCAAGGATCATTGATAGGTCATGAGCTGGGACTAAAGGTAAGGACATGGCTCCCTCCGGACAGAAGGACAATTGGAGAAAGCCAAGGCTCGCGCAGGCAGGGGCGCATCCCTGAAGTAGACGAACCCCACTGGGACTGTGGGAAACATCTACCCGCTACCCTATCGCTCTCGATAACGCCCCCGGAGCACACACCCTGAAATAACAAAATCTCTACTCACCCAGAGACCACCAATCATTCCCCCCCTTGTCAGCCCGTTTACCCCTTTCTATATAATTTTAATTTTGAAATGTGCGTAGTAATATCCTTTGGACTACCATTCGGCTCTTCCAACCGCGCCGTCACTGGTGACGCGAACCCCAGCATACGATATGGCCCCGACCAACGATAGCATAATTTAGCGGCTCTTTTGTCCACAGCTGAGCTGATCGGATGGCTTTGACAGTAGACCCAGTCTCCGGTCTGAAAGGGGTTAGGAGTTCGCCCCTGATTGTATCGTCGACGGACCCGCTCGTGCGCTCGCAGCAAATTCTTCCGAGCCTCCCTCCATCTCTCCGCAGTTCCAGAATCGGGCTCCCGTGGTAGAAGATCATCAATATTCCACAAGTTAGTCAACGGGAATGCGGGCGAGAATCCAAACATGATCTCAAAGGGCACGGCCTTATGACTGTCATGCAGGACCGTGTTGAAAGCTAGCTGCAACCACTTCAGATTCTGGTCCCAGGTTGTCTGTTGCTCCGCATGATAAGCAATAAGTGCGGACCTGAGATTCCTATTGAATCTCTCCGCATGGGACGGATGTGGGTAATACGGGGAAATGGTTACATGTATGATTCCGCTGGCGAAACACATCCGCCGGAACTCACCCGAAATGAACTGGGGGCCATTGTCGGAGACAATGATGGTCGGAAGACCGAAATGCTGAAAAACATGGTTCTGAAGCGCGCTTATGGTTAAACGAGCGGTTGCCTGCCGTAAGGGCAGTAGCCAGGCAAACTTCGAAAAAGCATCCACACAGACAAGTAGGTAAGCATTACCTGACTTGCTACGCGGAAAGGGTCCCACGTAGTCGATGAATAACTTCTCCATCGGTCTGCTCGGCACGTCCGATGACAACAACCCTAACTTAGTGTTCTGGGCAGGCTTACTCAAGCCACACAGATGACAACTCTTAACCCTCGTTGCGATGTCCCTATCCATGCCCTACCAGATGAAGTGTTTCCTAATACTGGAAATGGTCTTCGAAATTCCCTTGTGGCCTCCTACTGGGGAATTGTGATAATAGCTGAAGACCATGGGCACTAACTTGCTAGGCAGCACGATCTTAGGGGCACGTCCCTTTCTTTCTCGACAACACAGGACGCCCTTGGACAAGAAGTAAGGGGCCTGCACGTTACCCTCCTTTATATTCTGGATGATAGGACCCAGCTCTTCATCGTTCAACTGATGGGGTAACACATCAGTGAAGGCTAACGGAAAGTCTAGCAGAACAGAACAGGGTTGCTCAGATTGGACTTCACTGGGTTGGGAAAACATGCGTGACAAAGCATCTGCAACCACATTTTGAGTTCCCCTAATGTGTTGCACCTTGAACTTGAAGGATGAGATCTTGACCACCCATCTACCAATTTTACCCAGTTGCCGGGGATGAGCAAGAAGCCAAGAGAGAGCCTGATTGTCGGTCTCGAGCAGGAACTCAGCGTGTTCCAGAAAACGCCTGAACTTATCTAGAGCGTATACCACAGCTAAACACTTCTAGCTCATAAACTGACGACTTTCTTTCCTGCTGGGTCAATGTTCGGGAAATAAAGGCCACAGGCTGCCTAGCACCATCAACGACTTGGGACAGAACCGCCCCGAGCGCCACCGAACTCGCGTCCGTCTGCAAGATAAACGGCTGAGAAAAGTCCGGCATCCGCAGCACCGGTGGGGAGATGATAGCTTCCTTCAAAGTCTCGAAAGCCTTCTGCTGCCTCTCACCCCACACAAATTTAGCCCCCTTCTTTCTTAATTCATTCAACGGGGCGGCTATCTCCGCCGCATTAGGGATAAACCGTCTGTAGAAGTTAACCATGCCCACGAACCGGGCGATGCCTTTGGCATCCCTAGGCGGGGGAAAATCCCGGATACCCTGGGTCCTTTCAGGGTCCACCGTAACACCTCGGTGCGAGACCAGATGCCCCAGAAATTATATCCTCTCCTGTGCAATTCGCACTTTCTCTGGATTGACCGTGAGACCCGCGCTTCTCAATCTGCACATCACCTCCCTTAGATGACATAGATGTTCATCATACGTTTTGCTGTAGACCAGCAAGTCGTCCAAATAATTGAAAATGAATTTGAATTTTACGTCTTGAAACACCAGGTCAAGCAGGCGCGTGAGTGTTTGGGCGCCCACCGCCAGACCCATAGGGACCCGCGTATACTGATATAAATTCCACGGGACGCAGAACGCGGTGTAAGGTCTACTCTCCTTGGATAAAGGGATCTGGTGATATGCAGCGTTGAGATCAATCACGATGAAGTACTTGGCCTCACTAAACCAATCGAAAGCCGAGTGGAGATCCGGAAGGGGAACCGAATCCACCTCAATATTAGAATTCAATTTACGGTAATCTATCACCATACGGTGCTTACTCCCAGGCTTGGGTACCAGGAACGCTGGACTGGCGTAACTCGAATTGAAAGGTTCAATGAACCCTTGCTCTAACAGCTCTTGAACCTTCTCCCTCAGAACGGCCATTTTCGGAGGAGCGAATTTGTATGGGTGCGACCTCACTATCTTCGAATCCGTCAGACGAATTTTATATTCTAGTAAATGTGTGAGACCCAACTTAGGCGTTAATACTGAGGGAAATTCCTCACACAGTCGGTCTAAGGCCCTCTGCTGGGCGGGAGTGAGATGATCTCGTGCAGAATCGGGACAGGCGACCTCTTGGATACCTCCCTTAGCTCCCTGGTATCCAAGAAAAGGAATAACAACGCCCCGATTAAATTTGAAATAACACTGCTGCCCATGGATGTCCAACACGAGACCACTTTTAGCGATCAAATCGGCACCCACAATACAATCAACTCCCAGAGCCGGAGAAACCAGAAAAGGCCACACCCACGAAACACCATCGATCTTGGACTTAAAGGAAATCACCCGGGAGATGGGCAGAATTTCCCGTGAAGCAGTCCAGCACACTACGGACGACCGATCCGACCCTTTTATTAGGCCCTGCTTTTCAAGGTCCGCACATACTCGAGATGAGATGATAGATCGGGCTGATCCTGAGTCAACTAACGCTCTGAGTTGACCCTTCTTTACCTCGAGCGACAGGAAGGGGCATACAGAAGCCTTTTGCGGGACAGTAGCAAGGACCTTGATACCAGAAGAGTCAAGACCTATCCTTTGCCTGGAGGCATTTGAATACCGAAAAGTCTTGGGACGAGGGGAAGACAACCTCCGACTTGTCCCCCCTGGTAGCTTAGTTTTTTGGAGACCGGACCCTCGGGGGAAGCGCTGGACGTATACCACCCTCCGTACAATCGCGGGCAACATGCCCCTGTCTTCGACAGCGAAAGCAAACCACTCCTCTCAACGGTCCGCCTCGATCGCCGGTGTTTCTTTCTGTGCGGGGTTGGGACTGAACGACCCGTCGTTCCACCCCTCGAGACTCGCCCGGACTAGCCCTTACTGGCCCACGGGACTCATCAATTGCTTGTATGGCCCGGGATAACACACACATCTTCTCAAGGTCTTCGTAGCTGCGCGGTCGCTCAGCAAAAATTAAGCGCGATCTCTCCTGGGGAGTAACCCCTTCGAATATCATCTGTACTACTTCACTCTCGGGCAGTCCCAACCCTAAAATCCGGACAGCTTCGCGGATACTCCACGCAAACTCCGCAAAATTCTCCCCGTGGGCTTGCACCCGATAACAATGTTTATGCTGCAGCTGCTCCCGCAATCGGCCAGGCACGCATGCGTCCAACACCCCCCGATGGAAAGACGTCACACTGCCGCCACATCGTATCGTTTGCGCGACCCGCTCAGCCATGGACCCCCGACAGTATGGATACACGAGCTCGAGCAAGGTGCCATCCGACATCCCCGGGAAGTCGGACAGCTGAAACAAAATTCTAAAAAAACCCATCAATTTATCCACGTCCAGTCCATCAACGACCGGAAGCTGCTGAATAATGGAAGAAAGGGGGTTAGGTAATTTGTTGTATGACACGCTCGATCCGCCCGAGAGCGTCGGCAATTGGGCCGGCGGACTCGGCGTCTGTCCTATGTCCAATTCAGGAGGCTGGGGAGAGCTCACGGGAGGATGAGATTTCACCGGCTCGAAATTCCGCAATGCTTTCGCCACTTGTTCCGAAATCAGCTTCAGCGTGGCGCTGACTTCAGCGATTGTAGTCTGCGCGGACAAGTTCTCTAGTCGATGTTGCAAGTGCTCCGCGCGTTGACGCACTCTCTGTCTCGCCCTGAGACTGGAAGGCGCCGATTCAAAATCCTCCATTATTTCCCGCAACTCCCCCCACTTCTCCTGACACAACTCGAGCTCCGCTGTCACATCAGTGACTTTTACGAGCGACGTCGCCCCTCCGGAGGAGAGGGCGTCTCTTAATTGCTTCCTCAAGGAAGCGACATCCCCTTGGGGCCTCCCACCCCGGGACTTAATTTCGAACTCCAACTCGTTTTTCAAAAATAGGTCGGGATTCATGACACTCATGCCGCCACTGCTCTAATTATTCGCCACACACACAACAGACAAAACATGAAAACACCAATTACTAAAATGGGAAAATCTTGAGTACTGTACTTCCATCAAGAGGACCCCCGGGTTCCTAGCGCTGCGAAAACCTGACCCGCTCCAGAACTAACTCTCCGTCAGTCGCCAGACTCGAAGAAGAAACAACATCAGACACTAACACCAACATACAATCCACACCACCAAACACTAACCACAACATACGACATTATCACCATTGCAGTCGGACGGTACCGACTTCCAGTCGGGCCATACCGCATCCCGCTAACCGCACGCGCTATTACTTTCATAGAATAAATAAGGGAACCCATGCCCACGCGATCTCCGGTAAGGTCCAATTTCAAAACAACAAAACCCAACTACAACACATGCCCGTGGCAGCATCAGGTTTACAATTCAAAACACCTAACAATAATTCATACACAGTACATATATACATCTACATGTTATGTCAACCCTGCCATTGCATTCATCTATTACTATCATCAAATGTTATTGTATTTGCCAAACTATTTCCGAGTTTGCAAGCCCCATCACACCAAAGGACCCAAGGGTTCAACCCTAGAATGAACCACGCTCTGCTACCATTTGTAACCCCTCTTTTCTTTTTATGCTTTTTATCTATAGAAAACCAACTCCCTTTTTTCCCTTTATTTTTTTTTTATTTTTATATATTTATTTTTTTTTTTTTGAAAGAGAGGCCACAAGTTATTTAGGACTAGGCAAGAGCCTAGAGAAGCCAAAATTGTGCTGGGTCCAGTATGATGGGACTTGCAAATGAAACTCTGATCTAAGATAACAATAACAGTATTTATTGTATTCTGCTTTTATACAATATACACCCTAAAAAAAAAGCACAATAATTGCAAGTATTTTACAGTCAAAATAGCTCACTTCCAAAACCCCTCAATCGTTATTATAAGTCCATTAACATATGCATCGCCAAATAGTTGAGTTTGAGCATTAGTGGCGCATAAATAATAATAATAATAATGTGAAATGGCGCACAGTCTCGACCCTCCCAGTAATTATACAAATCCTAACATGATATAAATATATATATATATATATATACACACACATATGCATAATCAAGTATAATAATGTAACAATCACATAAGACACAACACACACATATAATTGACATAGAAAGACATTTACATATAAGTAGCATATCACATGTTCACCTGGTTAGCAGCGTATATTTTGTCATCATACACCCTCAACCCATTTGTAACCCCTTATTCTGACCAAGTATCCGGCCCACCTTAATTTCAATTAATAAATAACTAAACCCCAAAACCTCAATGAATATCCCAAAAGAGTAGAGTAGACATGCCCCAAAAATTCTAATTAGGTAATAAGTAAATCTAAATGTTCTAAGTAAGCATTGTGGCCTGCGCACAAATACCACGCAGATGTTTAATTATCAATTTCGGATCTCGTTAATGATAATGATAAGAGTGCCATCACTAGGTTAACATGGATGCCCGGTTGCCTAACTGCATTTCTCATTTCTTTTATTTTCTTGCCAGAATTTATAAAAATAGTGGAACGTGACCACCCATGAATACTCATAACTGCTACTGATTAGTCTTGTATTCTTTAACATTAATTAAATGGTATTGTGAGCAACAAAAGGTTAACCGATACAAAATATAAACTATGGCAATATTTAACTGGCTATGGCAAAATTTAAAGTTTACAAAATTAGCTGAAAAGTGGAATTGAATTGCGCAAAACAGAATCTATGTCATGAAGGTACTGAAACATGCTTACAGTGTTCATAAAAAAACTTGACTTCAGGCATGGTCATGCGTCCGGACGAGGTCCAGCAAAATATGACATGATACAGTCCTGTAGTGAACGGCCCCTACGGGTGTCGCCCACATGTTAAAACACCTCCCAGATCTTTAAATTAATAATAAAATACACAACCCCCATTAACTGAAAAATTAATTAACCGTAAAATTTCCCAACGTGGACAGCTACATCCGTCCATGCATGCTTAAGACAGAAACAATTTAGTGCCGACCCTTTTTACAGAAAACTCCCCTCGACCCGGGTGATGCATGACCCTGGCCGAGTTTACAATTCTCAGAATGAGATAAACATTGATATATTCATGAGGCGTAAGCCTTACAAAAAATTACAAAGCAACATATAACCCCCATTGTCCGGAACTAATTCTCCAAACTGGAGCGTCTGCACAAGTGTCTCAAAAGAGTTTATCGGCCACAACGTTTTGGTTTAATAAGCTTAAATGTCACCTGGTTAGCAGCGTGTAGGTAGAGGGTCCGGTTGAGTGTATTTGTCCGTCCATCCCGGCTGACAGCTGACGGAAGTGTTTGAATCTACATCATCTGAGGCAGGTGTTCGGCCTTCCTTCTGGAGCGAGACAGATTCCCGTCTACATCGGAAACCCGGAGGTCGCGTAGGCTTCTACTTATCCATAGGAGCAGCTAGAAGACGAAAACCTTTACATCTACTCTGTCAGCCGGACGCCAGACGTTAATACGCTGAAAACAAAAGTTGAACTGGCGAAACCGGCTACTGAAAAAACGGTACGGAACATCGGGCCTAGAGCGCGCACGGGTCGGCCGGGAGGGAGATAATTCATAACGACAAAGTCCAATAATCGTACGTAAATTTTTACGTAACCCCTCGCGTAGTCAAATACGTAACTTTTAATTATTCCGCTATATAATGGAACACCGCCGCGTTTTTCCCAAAACACGGCACACTATTATTTTTTTAAACAAAGACAGTAAATATACCAAAATATAAATACAAAATTGTACTTAGTGTAAATGCAAAAGTTTAAATAATTTCTATGGTTAAATTATGCAGTTATAATACTTGTTTTCTAATAACTTTTCTGTTTTATTAAAATGAGTGCGGAATAACTAGTTTCTTTAATTAAAGTAAATGTAATTTTCGCTTAAAATACTCCAAATAAACTTTTCATTAAAATATAATAAACATTGAAATGTTATTTTTATATATGATTTTCAATATTTAAATTAATTATTTGAGTTCATTATTTACGTCAGACACCAAAGTAAGTCAAACAGTGCCTTATATTTAAGTTCATATCTGTGTTTTATGTTTGTTGTTTGTATATTATTTATGTTATGTTACAAAAAAATGGTGATCTGTTATTACAAATTATAAAGATATTTACCATCTTATACACAAAATAAAACATTATCTATCGACTTCTAACCAAATCAAAATTACCCTTCAGGTGAAACAATAATTTATTTCCGCCACGAATTATTGTGAAACTATAGTCTTCCGCTGAGCAAATCGTCTCTATATGTACACATAAGCGCCGGAAGTAGAATCCCTCGTACTTGGCGGGACGGCTTTCTTTGACAGTAGACTGTTAATGTTCTTGCTATTACATAAATAATATATTTGTTTTATGGTGACAATATCTGTTTTCTTAGACTGATTTCGAGCGCAGGGGGGTAACAAATCCTACGGTGGAATCGGCACTCATGGTTGGGAAAAATGCGAACGGCAAACGGTGCGCCTTTACTCCTTCTAGTACATATCGAACGGGTGCCAGGGTGCTCAGTCCCTGGTCAGTAGCTGTGTCGGACCTCTCGCGCCAGTCCGCCATGTCCATTAAGTACACAGATGGACCCTAGTACATCTGGCTCGGGCCGCTTGTTCTCCCCTCATCGGCGTACTGGCGTTCGTTGAGTCGGCGTAGTCCTAAGTAGGACCGAGCGAGAGGGAGAAGATACGTTAACCTGCCTCACCACTAATCTTGTGGGGTAGTGTTACCCTGTCCGAACCAGAAGGTGGCGGAAGAACCGTAGACCTCCGAGGAAGATCCTGTAGATCGACTCCGGAGGTCGGGCCCGCGACATTCTGGGCTTCGGGAGTCGTCATGTTGAACATCGAAATAAACAAAAATGGTGTACTCAAAAGTGATACCACGGGATCGTGAACCAGGCCGCCCGGAGGTTCTGTCCCCCCCCCCGGTGATCACGAGTTGAGGAATGGTTTCGTGGTGGCTGTTGTTGACCCAGCTAGTGTAGATTGTCCCAATAACTGGTCTTTCTGGGAGTTCGGGTGTGTGTCCTGGGATCCGTTTGGAGTTTGGTGGAGGACACCGGTTCCTCCTCTTTTAAAATCTTCTCCGACTCTTTTTCGCGTCTTCTTCGACCAGTCACTTGTTGCGTAAGAAGCTCCGTCAGTTAGTGTTGTACAGAGACGTCGCTTGCCTGGACAGTCTCGTAGTCAATAGACACTGCTACAGCCTATTACAAAGTCAAATTGTTTCACTTACTTATCTTACTTTGTTTAACAGCTTTTCTAACTATAAGCGTTACTTTGTCGTCTTTGTGCCTAGTACGTTTTACACACTATGTTTTGTTTTTTCGTAAAGTGCGGATTTAAAGACGCAAAATGATTACTCTGAGAAAGAAGAGAGGGGAGAGTGTATTAAAAAGTTATTTATTATAAATAAAGTAGGAGACATGAAAGAAAGGTATTTGTTAAACAAAACAATTACAATAAGAGAGGCAGTCGAAAATGTGGTTACAGTTTTCGTAAAAAGAATTATGTCAAGTGTTTATAACAATATTCATTTATCTGAAAGTACAATTAGGAATATACAAATTTCCAAGTTTATTTGAACTTTTATTGTACCCTGACACGAGTTTTCCATGACATTTGTGAAAAAATCTCCATTCAACATCCGATAACTATTTCTAGGATGCATTTTGCACTTCTCCTCAACGTGACACGCAGGTTTGCAAGAACCTCCTGTGTCGGACGAATATGTGGAAATCACATTGAGCAAGGTCAAGAATGTAAAGGAGGGTATTCCCACTCAAAATATTTAAGACTTCCCTTCGTGACGTGTGCCAAATGATGCGCGCAAAATTTTGGTCGTTCAAGGCGCTGAGAGTTTCAATGACACGCAGTTTCAACCAGTCTCTCATTGAAATTCCATCGAGTGTATGCCATGGACTGAAGCCTTTTAGGGATAATTGAATCAAGGAAAAGAGTTCTGGAAGAAGAGGGACAAAATGAAACAAGACCACCTAAAGTGCAGAAAAAAAATTGATATTCCGATGCATAAATAAAATAAAAATTAAAAGTAAGAATAAAAACTTAAGAAAGCATAAAAATTTCGTTGATTGAGATATTTTGTCTTTTCGGAGACCAACGATGTACGCGGATATTTTGAGGTAGGTTGTGGAGAAAGAACAAAAAACAAAATTGCGTTTACAATACGAGAAAATGAAACTATGAGAATTGGCAAATTGATCTCTTACAAATAGCCTCTTTGTACAGTAAACAAACTGTTTATTATCTTAATGTGTAACGCAATCCTTTGAAAACCTGACACCCTCTGATAAATTGCAAAATGGGGGATTGAATGACCATTGTAATTGGTCCCTATACAGGTTATGAACCATTAATAGCTACCTGGTCGTTTTGAAAATACTTTGGTACACGCCGTGCTGTTCATATGAATTTACTTTCTCCGTTGTGAGAAGGAAATGACGATGAAGGGTTGTAATAGACTATATTCAAAAAATGTTGCTGTCTTTATCATGTAAGCACATCACATGTATCAGGTTATATGGTAGTGTCCCAGCTTGTCAGTTTTTGTCCCATAGCAACAAAATTTATACAACAATCAAAAATGAATCTACGATTTAAAGTAGGCCTATGTTAAAATTTTTTAATTAGTAAATTTTTTAGAATGACAAACAAAATTTGCTCTTTTAAAACTTGCACAGTTCAAAAGTATAAAATTTTTCGGTCAAAGTGAGTACCGTAAGTTATTGGTTTTAGACATATAAACGCCAAAGTCAGTCTCAGATCCAGCACGGTTTATGGCTTTCATGATCACTTAAAACACTATTCTCCTGTTTTATTTAAGCCTGCGCCAAGGAAGTTTGATAGTCTTGTGATTGTGGAGTGCTAATACGAAATATTGGACCGTTATTATGATCATTCATTTACCATTATTAAATATATCGATAAATAAATATAATGATATAATATATATGCATATGACGTCCGATTTAATAATTACTATGCGTGTCGTAAGTGATTTTGTATGTACGTTTGTGTGTATGTTACATAAACAGTAAAGACATTATTGGAGTTGATATGTATGCAAAACCCTGTGTGTGTGTGTGTGTGTGTGTGTGTGTGTGTGTGTGTGTGTGTTGATTACAAAATTGGATCATAATATGTATACTAATTATTTATGAATTGCCTTTATAGACTTGCTGATGTTCTCAACAAATTCTGTCTATTCGTCGGCAGGAATACCTTTAAAAGTGTGATTAGTCAGTGACCAAGCTCACAAAACTTTCTTCACTGATTAAGTCACGGTCACTCATATATTAGGAATAGAAATTCTTGTAATGTAGTATTACTGGTAAATTTAATACTCATATGCCATTATTTCACTGCATCTACGTTTTAAATTACAATGAGCAGGAGTAACATTGTATCATATGATACAATGAGCATGGGTTGGTGTTCTCTAAAGTCTGTCGTAAGCTTGAACAAACGTTCGGCGGTGCTAATTGTAGCCTACACTTTAAAAGGTTTCTTTTTAAATTAATTTGTTTTCCAGTTTACATCTAACTTACAGTTACACATGAAGCAATGGACAAATATACTGGACAACCTGTCGTGGCTGGATAAACCGTCCAATTGCGACACACTTCCAGTGCCTACGGACCGATGAGAAGGATTCAGCCGGCAATGTTTATGTCTGGAGCGCGTAGAAAGTCATATAGCCAAATCTCTTCAGACTTCTTGTTATACTCGCCCGAGTACTCACTTCTGCAACAAGTGTCTGTTTTAAGCCTCAGTATACGTTGATGACTGTGTGTTGTAAATATTGGAGTTGTATAATACAGCTGTGTGTTGTATAAAATTGCTGGAGTTTGTACACCGTTGTGAAGTAAACATTTATGGAAACAATAAGGAATTTACATTAACACGATTTTCAATGCAACGTTTGGTTGTTGTTTTATTGTATTTGAAGTCCTTTGTCATTTTAATGGTACACCTGTGCATTTGTTGAGGATGATGTCCTGATCGTTCCCTTATAGATCGTTAGCTGTTACTATTGCATGATGATAATGGTAATGATGCTTTATGACTCCACGGCCGTGTAACATTGGTTTTGCTTGTTCCGAAAAAAAAATATTCTCAAATCAGCAGCCAGGACTTTTTCTTAACTTTAAGTAACTCCTAACGCTTGCTTCCACCGTGTTAATCGTAAGTTTTGGTGTCATTGTAAAGCTAAGTACTTACTTCTAAATTTCGACTATATTTCTACACTGTTGATTATGTTGTCCTACAAACGTTGCTTTCTTTTGTAAAACTTTTACTGACTTGGGTTCCACCGTCTGCTTTTCCTAAACCAATTGCAATTAGAATCGCACCGCGCCAGTCTGCTGTATGCTTAACTTATCTTATAAGTAACTTGCTTTGTTATAATTCCTTCTGTCTTCTTATATGCATTTCAATTATCTTCTCAAAACATAAACTTTCCATTTCTGTAACTAATATCTCGTTTATAAAATTTCTCACTTTCATACAAAGCATGTATACGTCTACTCTTGTGACTGATTCAGGTGTTCGTGGTGTTTCACTTCTAGAAGATAAGTTCACCCAACAATTAATAAAGTTATTATGACTCCCATTTAATGTTTTAAAACAGTCATCTATTGATACCAACGCCTGTTGGTACCTACGTGGGAACAAATTTTGTGTTAAACCGTTTGTACTTTAATAAGAGCTGTCGAGTGTTCTGTACATATTTACAAACAGTCTGTATATAGGACTTATTTTTCCATATCAACCTTTCTACGTATTGAACTAAAAGGTGTCAGTTTAAGGAAAAGGATTGTATTCATAATTTCTACATTAAGTTCTCCACCATTTGGCCATAAAAGAACAGATTATTTCGACAAACAGTCCCTCCAATCGTGACACGCTCATAACTGGCAGTACCGCTTTGCTTCTGACATTAAACAAGGCTTTAACGCTTTTGGTCGCCAATCGTATGATTGTGTGACACGCTGATTTCTAGGACTACTGTCCTTGCATTGTACTTTGAGAGATATCAGCGAAAAAACTAGTGAGGTGTTGTTGCTGCTACTGATGATGATGATGATGATGATGATGATGATGATGATGATGATGATGATGATGATGATGTACAATATTACAATGGTATTAATGCACTTTCTGTGTCGACCTTCTGCTGTTCTGTGAAGATGGACGACTACGACGACTACATGGTATACGGTACGTACTATTGATGATTACTGATTAACTGTTAGCGGTTAAGTAGAAAAAGTAGCATTAACTGAAACGTTAAGAATCTACAAGAGGGGAGATTGTTCCGACTGCACCGGGATGATGCTACCCTGAAACCCAGCCAACATCATATCAGTTCCTGCTTAGTAACAAACCCTCTTTTCCATTTTTTTCATGTAAAGGATTTCAAATTATTCATTCCAAAAATAGCAAAACAAGTTTGAAAATGTGAAACGTTTTAAAATATAATATATTTTTCCCGAATATTTTCTGTAACGACATTTTTAGGCTACACTAAATGTCTAAACATCTAAAACAAGCAATGAAAGTTGGTTGGAAATAAGATTAAACCAAACTGTGTAGATGGGTGTCTTCTCGGGGAACGTGATGATCCAGTGTCTTGCAGTGTCCTTGTTTGCTGACAGTTGTAGTACGGGGTCAAAGCTTCCTGTGTGCTTAGGAAGGACGGTTTGCTTTACATGAAGGAGTGTTACCCAATGTTGAGGAAGACTGATTCACTTGGAAAACTGTTTAGTGCAAACGACGATTTTTAGACAAAAGTAAAGTAAAAGTCTCTTCACCTTTAATTTGTAAAGGATTGGTCAATTCCGCAGGAGAACATAGCCATTTATCTATCAAGATGACAAAATCAGTTGATTAATATGAACTATGACTGTTAGATCTGTGTGTAGATGGTAACAGAAACAAATATCATACGAGTTGCATTGAAGCCTAAATTACAGAATATAGAAAATACTTCAGTATTTCGACAATACAAATTTTAAAGTAAACTGATTACAGTAAACCGGATGACTTTCAAAATATGTGGAACAAAGATGCTAGAGAAACAATAATTACTAGACGGTTATTTTATGTGACTAGTTAATTGCTACAGCAGTTGACGAACGCTCGATTTGTAAGATAACAAAAATCTACTGCTACAATACCATACAATTTAAACAAATATTTACTAAACAAAAGATGCACATTAATTACCGTAGTTACGTCAGAACTTGGTTCATACGAAATGAAAGAAACAGTAAAAATAAATTAACAGACAATTTTTATATATACCGTATTTTAAATTTTAATTTCATCTTGCAATTTATTTTATATATCTTTGTATTTTATTTCATTAGTACTAGTACGTAGATTTTCCTTTTATGTATTAAAATTCACAAAATACGCAAGATAATTAGATCAAAATTCACAAGATAATTGAACAATTGAATCATTTTGCTTACATTTCACATAATACAGACTTCTATTTGTAGGACAACAGACAATACGAAACTAACAGTAAGAAATCAAACGCATACAGATAGAAACGGGGAGTTAACACATAATCTTTTTATTATAAGTGTAACAGCATAAATTGTATTATACAAATATTTGTAAATAGCATAGAAGCACAATGCGCAGTAACTTCCTATTCAAGAAAGATTACACAAATATAAATGTAATCGTACCCAGACGTATCAACAAAGGAAGAGAAGAGATAAGGAAAATACAGCAACAAAATATGAGAAGAAATAAGGTGTTACTTTAGTCAAGCAAATATTATATCTTTCTTAAATCCTTAAATTAGTAGTGACTGTCAATCAGTGAATTTTTCCGGTGAAGGGTTTGTGAGGATCGGTCAAAAAA
Source organism: Magicicada septendecula (assembly GCA_034769895.1). NCBI lineage: Eukaryota > Metazoa > Arthropoda > Insecta > Hemiptera > Cicadidae > Magicicada > Magicicada septendecula. The sequence continues at coordinate 196,969,024 of CM068373.1, read as the reverse complement.
TATAACACAAATTTTAAATTATTTGTGTCGACGTTACGACAATACGACAATGTGTAAATTAAGTTCTGTGATATCATAATTTGCTCAAAACATTTGATGATCTAAAACAAACTATCTCAACTCCTTCACGTATACAAGTATACACACATACGCACGCGCACACACGCACTCAATAATCACGAACACGTTCACTCAAATAATTGTTCTTTTGTGTTTGACATTTCTTTTGTATTCATACACAGTTCCTGATTAGGACAATAAACATTGTCGAACCCCACACCGGAAAAATAATATCTTGCGTTTATTTAGTAAAAGAAAATATAGTATCATTTTATGCTTCCGTGTTTCTGGTTTTTATATTTGTGTTGTCTAAAACTTCGCCAGAAAAGCAAGAGAGGACAAGAAAACGAGAAGTAACAAATAATGAGATAATGTTAGTCAAGTAAGTTTTATATTATTTATTTGTTAGTAAAAAATATACTTTAAAATTGTAATTTTGATGTATCCGTGTGTCATTCTTTATGATCCTTGTAGTTGCTGAATGTTTGTTTAAACACACCGTTTAAACAGAATACACCATACAAATTGTCGATTACATGAAGATTACTTAATATTGATTTAATACAGAGGATACACCAAACAATTTATAATCTGAAATAAACACAAGAAGTTAGATTGTCACTAACCAACATACGAACAATGTGTGTTAATGATCAAAAGTTTTCCTTCTAATTATGTTCGTCGTAAATAATCAAGATTGTTATGCTTTTTTTATTTATCAGTGATCTTAATGAGAACACTTGTACTGCCTTATTGCACACTAACTCGTACGTTACAGAAAAAGAACTCAAAGGGAACAAACGAACTCGTGTTTGCTCAATCAACGGCTGAGTTTGTTTGGTAATTTCGTTTTGGATGTCTATGTGTTTAAACCAACAAAAATACACCTTGTTATTATTAGTAAATAACAACTCGAAAACAATATTTTCTTCAATCCGTTATACTTTTGTAATGTCAAAATATCTAATTTCCACCTTAAATAATATCCACATTACGAACAAATAAACATAATCCAACAAATAAATTAAAGAAATAGACAAGACTTCGTTTTTTGATTGAAATTGTTTTTATCTTGGTCGGACTCGGAGAATTGCCGTCTAAAGGTTTAATAATCGCTTAATAATCTCGTATAAATAATACTACTGGTATTCAATTTTTCATGATTTTAAAGCCAAATTAAAATCACTACATATTACTACCATGTTCCATAAGGAAATGGAAGTATGGTGATGGTGAAAAAAATCGTGTTCGAGATAAGGGCTGATTCTGATTGTACTACCTTCAAAACATGAAGAAAAGTCATTTATCGAAAAGTGTCTGTGTGTATGTCTGTGTGCCTGTGTGTCTGTGTATCTGTGTGTCTGTGAGTCTGTGTGTCTGTGTGTAGAATTTCTTTTATGACAAAGGATAACTGCCGCAAATTCAAACAGAATGCAAAATTGTTTGCATACCTGCCTCAGTTGTAGAAGATTCAAGCCCTATTGATTTTGGTGAAGATCGGTTAAGGGGAAGGGGTAGTTTACCTGCAACGTTTTACGTTTTAACAAGAGTAAAGTACCTCAGAATTCATTTAAACTTTTTCAAACAATGGCAATTGTTAAAAATAAAATAATTTTTTTGCCAGAAAATAAAATTATAATTTTTTTCATTTTAATTTAAATCATGTATGAGTGAAAATATTCGTTCCTGGCAGGCAAGCATATCTCAATTATGTAATTTTTACGTTTACAAACTTTTATTATTGTCACTACCGCAATAAAAAGGCAGGCAGGACACACACACACACACCGCGTTATTTCTGGCATCACTCATCTTTATTTTCTTACGTTTGCACGCTTTTTAAATGGAAAATGCCGAAACCCACACCAACACAACGCGTGCAAGCCGAAAGGTGTCCAGCGTGGACAGCGATTTGCTTCCTGTGGATCGCTGGCCAGTGTAACTGCACGTGTTTACAGAAGAACGGTTCATAGACAGACTTTTCGTCTTTAGGGAATGAACCTTCTGCAAGATGCTCAGGGTCCATGAGAGACTTTGGAGCGCTCCTTCTTTTCCGCGTGTTTGTTCTGTGAAACGTACACTGTAGATTCGCAGCTTTACTCTGAGCAATGTTTACTCTGGGAATGTTGGAAATTTTTTGTCCACGGTGTACCCTCATACACACTAAAACCTGCTCTGATATTTTAATTACGGACATTATAATATTAAAACTTTGGAAACATTAATTTTTACAAGCCATTAATTTTATGCATATTTTGAAGCAATAAATGTTTTAATAAATTAATACAATCTGTGTACTTATTTCTATTATCATATCAGAGTTACAAACTAACATGTGCATGTGTGTATGTATGAAAAATATATAAATATTTTTCTCCTCTGAAAAATTGTTTGCCCCTACTGGAAAATAGTTTGACCTCCCTGATGGCTAGTTTTTAAAAAGGACCGTTATGTGGACCATACGGATGAATTTAAAATACAAAAACGTAAAATTATATAGACTAGAAATTTCAAATTAAGTTTGATAAATCAAAGTGTTAAATCGAACTCGCTATACGATACCGCAAGCATAACCCATTATCATTCAAGGATACTATATTTCAATGTCTGATTAGCCTTGCTAGGGTTAATACCTATACAAATTCAAACATGGTTTATATCGTGCAGCCTGTTGTTTACCACCTTAATGATCTTAACGGATTAATTGGAGCGCACGCTGCTAAACGCGTCACTTTCACATACGAAAATACAAAGTTACACGGCAGATCTAAGGTTAGTTTAGTTTATTAGTCTATTCTTATATGACTCACATACCACAGTCGACAGGTATATTAAATTTCTTATTAGTATTAGAAAAATCCACATCAAATCTTTGTTTTGCTTTTTGTGTCGCCCTGAAAAGATTCACTCGTTACGATACATTGCATTACATTGCAATACTTTGCAATTGAAAATCGTATTGCATATGTTTTAGAGGGATATACGTGTGCTCGAAATAACCCATATGATGATAAGCCATATCAAACTGCAGGTAAAACTGCGTTTTAGATTGTTAAGATTGTTAAGACTGTGCTTAGATTGTTAAGGAATTTTGTAATTTAGATTTACAAATGACAGCTATTGCTGCTTATACTACAGCAGTTGCAAGCGCAAGTATATAGTGCGCTAAACATGCAAATATGCTTCATCTTAATGTGTGTAATTATCGTAAGTTCGGGTTGCGATAGTCGATTGAGCGTGTGCGTGTGCCGTCCAGCAGGTAACTGTTAAAACGTTATATCACCTTTCAGAGCTTTAGAATTTCAGTCAAGTTTCAGTAAAGCTCATTGTAAGTTGCGTTTACATAGGGTATTCATTCTTGACGCGTACGATCAAACGAACATTTTTGGTTTAAAGGAAATTGTCACAAATCCACAAATTTACTTCACTGAATGCTGCCAATTCAGAGTTATTTCAGTATTCCAACAACTATACTTCGGCCACAATTAAAACCGTGTGCCTTCCTTGTCAGTAGAAGGCTGCCCGCATAGTCTTTTGGAAAGATACTTGGAGTTTCCCGGGTTTGATGTAAGTGTAACACGGTCGAGAAAATAATTCGTATCAACTTTAAAACTAAAACCGTAGATATTGTACCCGATACCAACCCAAAAGAAACCTTGAGTACGTCTGCCATCTACATTCTTACGGACAAACAACACGGCAACTGTGGATCATTAGGACATCGGACAGCGTTCTGCAATCTGTTTACAGAGGAAGTCGGAATTATAATACGCTAAAATATTAACATTCAAATTATAAACTGTAAATAACTTCTAAAGACTAACAATTGTAAAAAAACAGACTACGGTATCAAGGACATTTACTTTTAGCTAATTTGCGCTGGTCAACAGACTAATTTGTAATGTAAAGTCATAGTAAGAACTTTTTAACTTACAACCATTAATCAAAAGAGAGTTAAGGTATTTACAATAAGACAGTGAGTGAGTATGTGTATGAGAGAGAATAAGCGGGAGGACTAATTCCAAAAACAGGGAGACAGAGACAGAACTATTGAAAGAAGAGAGAGAAAACAGGAAAAACAAGAGTAATAAATAAGTTGCGTAAAACAGAATTATTCAAAATTGTTTGAAGAGACTAGCAAACGCAAATTACAAATGTCTTGTAGACGGTCAGCGACTAAAACTTGTATCAGCGACTTCATTTGTATTATCTAACACTAATCTAACACTTGCAATGGACGATGATTAGTGGATCTAGCATGTTTATGTCCTAATCGATATCGGATTCGTATTGACAATTATCAATGAAAAAGTTGGTATAATGGTGATCACTAATAAATACAATCGATTGTTTACAGATTAGAGTTACACAAGGTAGCAACGCGGTCATAATAATGAAGGCCGAGGAATGAATGGAGTGCAGGAACGGAACCATATCCCTTTTTCTTGTAGTTGACAACAGTTGCAAAATTGTGATATAAAAGTAATATGTATTACACAAACCTTTAATTGTCTGTCCTTCCGTTTCGTCTACGTTTTACGAGTTACAGACAAGATGGCCAACAACGTACAAAAGAATCGCAGAGCTACTCGATTGGAGTCAAGCCGCGATATAATTCACAGCGTTCGATTACACAATTGACAGTGCGTTTCCTGTATAGGATCATTTCCTGACAGTGACTTACATACCCCGCCGTGCCTTAATTGATTTATTGTCAATTTATAAAAAAACAAAATTTATTTGGTTCAAGTTTGTGTTGTTTATTTTGCCTACATTTAATTTGGCGTATCGTATAAGAGTTGTATTAACACAGTAACAATTGGGTCTAATATTTTAACAAATATACATTGATATTTTACACTTATCCGGACTATTATATATGATTGCTCTATGTAAACACTTTAAGTTACCATTAAACATTGTTTAACATTTCTTTTCAAAGTCAATGCTCAATTCAGAAATATCTGTTTAATATATTTGACAGAATATTAGAGTTATAGTGGCAAATTAGTGTAACACTAAACTTGAGCATTTAATAGCATTCCTAGAATTATTCCATAGTAACATGTGAAATATTATTAACAATCAAACGAACGAATGTTTCGAACCAACATGCCCTTTGTTTTTTCAAACACAATTATAAATATAACTTTCAATCAACTCTCTTGGCGTTCAAAACGTTCCAGCTTCACGGCCGGACCCAATGGAAATTAAAAACATTCCAATTTGAAGTCGCAATCCTGTGCCACATTGTAAGGTGACATCCGTCTACAAACCGGAAAGTTTTTATAATTCCAATGGAGAGTCTGTCTTTTTCGTCATTTCCAGAAGCAGGAAAAATTATAAAACATTTAAACGTGTTCTCCTCGATAATAAATATACTGTACTTTAATCTACGGATAAGGTTTAATAAAACATTGTTAAGACGGTCTTACTTATCGTCGTATGGTACAGTGGGAAACAAAATACAAGACACCAATTAAGTCACTAAAAACCAGCTTTAATTAATTATCACAATTGAAATCCCCCTTTTATTTTATAAAGTGTTTTATGAATTTTTTTTAATTTTTTTTTATTTTATTTTATTTTATTTTATTTATTTTTTTTTAAGGGGAGAGACATAATATTTAAAACTAGGTAATGTACCTAGAGGAAGCCTAAAGTGTGCCTAGACCCAACCTACAATTTCAGACATGCCCACTGGATGGATGACAGGACTTGCAAATGAAAAAACTCGATTAACAATAACAAGTGCAAAATTTATTTGGTGTCCAGTCTCATACATAATATAATAAAGCTATAATTAAATAATTGCCACTGAGTAATATTGAAATACATATACATATCCTGGATCAAGCACTTAAGTATCATGTGAATGTATGTAACAATATCAATCACTGAAATATATTAGCTTACATATGATAGTCATCACTATTCTGAGTTATGTGTATATACGAGTATATACATATCTATGTTATACATCACTGTGTTGTGTGAGAGCATCTACATATATAATCATTATGCATTACTGCATTACAGACTGATAAATGATTGACAATTATCAAAGACCAAGTGCTATCCATAATCCACTTAATTCAAAAATAGTTGACTGGAATGCATCAATACATATATACATTTATTATACAACACCATAGATTTATGAGTGACTGCTTAATTCAGTGGCTTGTAAAAAGGAATGAATGCAACTCAAAGAATGATATTGATACATGATATTTGATATTTGATGTTGCTATTTAATATTTGCTATTTGATATTTAATGTTTACTGTTAAATTTGCTAGCTCTGTCGACAATTATTTCAGCACATGTGCTATAACATCATTAGTATTCTATTATCTTTCCCCTTTTGAAAATTACACATAAACACGTACTTAATACATATAACACACACCCAACTCCTGCCCCAACCCCCTCGCAATAATCACATAATACAGTATATATATTACAAACAATACCAAGCTTACAATTCACACTGTTAGAGTCACATCTGAGGTGAAAATTCATATAACTATAAGCAACTGATTTGCCCCCAACATAACAAGATAACTTAAAATTTATAATTTAATACTTCATTCAACAATTCTGAATCAATAACTCAGAGAAGTAAGCCATAATTATTGTTAAAGCCTCAATAATTGAACAAAAGTCAGACACCTCAGGTCCTGAATTATGCCCACATGGCAGGACGTGATTATGCCGGACATAACCAACGCTCAGATTCATAGAACACATAAAAAAAATGGGAAAACTTAGAGCTGTTCATCTAGGTACATGTGTATGTGCAAATTCCCTTACATAGTATAAGAATGTTGTGAAATATTACATAAGGTGCTTAGTTGTATACATTGTCAGAACATGCAGGCACGAAACTTAACATGTGTGTTTGCAGATCTTGTGCAAGTTAAAGGTGGTTTTTATAAGTCCGTAGATGATATTGGTAAATTAAACATAGAAAGATCACACCTGGATTGTCCAATGTAACTAGGTGGCCATGTGACTAGAATGTAGCTGGAACCGATAACTTCTGGGGGCAGAATTTCTCTAAGTGTGTGTGTCTGTGTCCCAACTGACGGCGTCTCACGGCTCATGTAGCTTCTCTGCACAAGGGGTTGGCAGATCATCGGCCAACCCCGACACCCATCTCGCCATTGGTCGAGCACCTAAGACAGGCAATTTGCTGTATAGGGTGTCATAAAGAACATAACATAATCACAGCTCGCACGCACGCCACAATTATAATATTATGGAGAAAACACACTTTAATATTTAGCAGGGCACCAGAACCTTTTCACAGACTATTAGCTTATTAACAATTTGCTCTGAGCACAAGATATGCATTATTTCGTTTTATAAATCTAATTTTTATAATTCCTTTTTATAACTATGAAGTTCTTCTCTACCTAGGCTGTTCTCATTAACAAACACTGAAAGGGTAGCTGAGTGTAATATAGTTTTAAATTGCTTTAATCGAGTCAATAAGTTACATTTAATTCAATTGTAATTTAATTCAATTGTACACTAATTCATGCCTAACAACTCACACACACACACACACACACACACACACACACACACACACAGGTTACCTTTTATTAAGAAAACATGTAACACAAAATGTTTTGAGGTTAATGTAGTTGAGCTATTATAAAGACTAAATGCATACCTGGAGCTTGCTTTAATTTATCTTGCCATAGTAGAGGTTTCAACCAGGCAGAATATATCGGATGCCGTCAATCGAGACCAGAGAAACTTCCTCGGTGAGGGTTAGAACAGAAATGAGGCAGATTACATCGCAATTTTCATCCACGGAACTTCGCTTTCTGCAGGTTACGGCGTACAACAGCTGAGCAGGCCAACCAAATATTCGTCACCGCTTCTAACAAACGAGTCACCTACACACAGCGACGCGCGATACATTAGCATTGAACGACGGCGAGAACGCGCGAGTTTTAAAAGAAATGATACACGCCCATGCAACCGAGCTTAGCGTGTTAACCTTGCGCCGAACGAAGTACGGCACACAATAAAACAGTTTGTAATCAACAAGATAGTCTCTTCCAGCAAATCAACTAAAAATTGTTCACACGCAATAATAATGTCAACGAGTCTCGCACAATTATAAAACACAATAATTCTTCACTTCGACAGCAACTCGATCCTCGCTAACAAAAATCGCTCACGTAACTGAACTGACAACGCCAGACGCTCAGCTTTTATGGGTCGCGCAGAGTTCTAGAATTAACGTTTCATCCTTAATTTGCACGCCACTTAATGCTGACGCTAATGCGTATCTCAAGTGGCCTCTTGACGAGTCTAGAACAAACTTGAACGCGGCCTTGACTGGGCAACACCTGCCACACTGGACTGGAGGAAGAATGGAGAATGTTCTGGGTTGTTCGGTAAAGACATTTCCAGAAAACTTAATCCCGTGCACAGTTTGACAATGGTAGTGCGTCATCGGTCCCCACACAATCTCACAATCCACTTGGTTTGTCACCACAAAACAACAAATTTCTCCGCAAACCGGATGAAATTCCTTCTCCAACAAAAGCCTGTTATTTGTTCACTAGAAATTATTATTTCTACATGCTTTCTGTGTATTATTCCATGTGTCATAAGACAAAAGAAACTTTATATGAACGATTGAAGTAAAGAAAACAATGCGACCTTCGTTTCGTGCTATAGTGTGGGTAGTTCATGTTTTGTCTCATATCAAATTCAAACGCTATCGCATCGTAACGTCAGTATTCTTTTCTTGCATCTAACGCCACGGATCTAAATACGCACATGTTTTAAACTCATAATAAAAAATTTCTTACCGTGTAACAGTTATAAATATTCTCGCATTATTCTCATAAAGTCGGATTCAATATCACGATATAAAATGTTCTCGCAACTTGGAAAATATCCTTGCATCATAACATCTTGATTCAAAATGCCCTCATATTATAACGTCAAAGTCCCAATTATCGTATTACCATAACGTTATGGTTTAAAAATCTTCTTATCATAACGTCACGGTTCAAAATGTCCACGTCTCACATCGTCACGATTCAAAGTGTCCTTCGTTACAATTTATTATTCAAAACTCTGTCGCATCATAGAGTCACGGTTCAAAAATATTTCTCATCAATGTGGTATTATTATCACATTGATGCTTCAAGACGTCCTTGCAACATAACGTCTGATTTAAAGTATCTTCGCATTATCGTCATATACCTTCCCAATTCACAACGACCTTGCATTACACACGAACTGTCAAAAAAGCACTCGTGTTTTAAACACATAGTTCAAAACCTCTGCGAGTATTAGACCTTTCTTCCAAAAATCCACTAAATCGGGATTTCGTATCATTACGAAATTGTGCCATAACCTGCAAATGTTGTAGCATCGTCATGGCATTCAGTCTCTACTCCACGGTTCGGAATACTCACAACACACTGTGACCGTATCCGTTTTTTTTTTTTCATTCAGTTAAGTCGATACACAAAGGGTTATTTTATTATTTACTAACTATTGTTTACTACTGCTTACGGCAAGCTATTATCTTATTGTTGTGTTACTATATAAATTGTATAACAGGCAGTTTTCAATATAATTGTACACTAACACAGTGTAGAAGAAAGGCGAACTAGGAAGAAGAAGGTTGAATGAAACACATTTACAACTGCCGGACGTTTTATTGATTCTAAACGAGTTATTCTGAGTTTATAATGAGATGTTTATTTGAACAGGTGTGTTACCAAGGCACTCTTAGTCTTTCTATTGATTTGTTATTGAAAAGAAAATACGTTTGTTAACAGTTCACGACTCGTTCCAGTCATTACCAAGTTACAGTTTATTATCACAAAGTTAATAAACTGGTTGTAGCGTTTACTTATTACTAAAAGTTCCGTCATATTGTGTAATGTGGAAACTACATAGAATGGGAAATCAAATCTTAGCGTCGTCATTGCCTATAATAATACTGTGTGTCGTTTGTGGCTTCTCCATCCTCGTACACAGACAATCTCTGTTACAGACTTTCTTAGACATCTACTGTCTGACTGTTACAGCGTTGTACTGTATATTGTGGTCAGTTTATATGGCCATAAACATAAACTCCATGGCGTACAGCTATGTCAGTGTGATTGAACTGTGTCTGAGTACCTTCGCTTCTACGATCGTGATATACTATCAGATAAAGTTCTACGCGCGTCGAGTTATGAACTGCGACATCTTTGGTAACATCATTTACGTCGACCGTATGCTTCAGTATGTAGACGTTAGAGTGCAGCACATGCGCAACGGAATAGAGTGTATCGTGTTTACAATCGTGTACATCGCTTTAACTGTGTTATATAGCTTTGGAAATTTCCACTATTTAGATTTAGCGAACGACATTTATGACATTGAAAAACTGTGCAAGTATATCCGATCTTCGACCGTAAACGTGCCTTTCATGATGTTCATTGTGTACTGTTATTTTATGGTGTATATCCTTCGACAAAGAGTACGGCTTGTTCGTAGCGCCGTCGAGAGGTTCGACGAACTCAGCGACAGGAACGTGGCCTGGAGCAGTCAAATAACAGTGTCAGTCGTCACAAATGACGGAGCTGAAAACTTCCTGACGCAGGTATACGATAAGTATAAAGTCATAGGATCCATTTACCGCGGCATTTATGACACATTTCAAAACTTAACAAGACTGTATTTAACGTTTTTCTGTTTGTACGTTTTCGACATCACACTGTGGTATGCTGTAGACACAATTAAGAACACTGTCGATGAATATAAGCAGAATTCCGTCTTTATTACGGCGTGTCTTTTCATTATCGACGCAACGCCGTTCGTCATGTTTCAGTCAATGTCCTATGAACTGCAAGTCCTAACATGTGTTATAAACAATTTCTATTATAAAAGAGAACTGAAAAATTTACGTAAAAATACAAAACATTTGGTTTATAAGTTTGCACACGGGGAGAAAAAATATGACTTTGAATTTTTCGACGCAGTTGTTACCATGATTTACACCTTGTGTAATTATATTCTACTACTTGTTTTCGCTATGCGGGAGACTCTTTTTCGCTAAGATGACATTTATAGGACCAACAAAGTCTCAGTAAATAGGGTTGTCTTCTCTGTACAATGAAATTTACGATCGCACAGTATATAGGGTGATTATTCAAAATTGCACGGCAATCTCTCGGGACCTGATTCTATAGCTAAAACTAAGAAAAAAATGTCATATAAACGTAGGTCCGAAAACGGTTCTTTAGCGAGTTACGGCTCGCGAACCAGTTCGCCCTGATGTCTATTCCCATAGTAAAATGACGCCATACTAAAATTCTTGCGGTGAAAAGTGAAGGGTAAATTTGGTAGTTTCTTATGGTTTCTGATCTGAACAATTGAATAAAAGCGGTCCCAGAGTTCTATCTCAATTAGTTTCTAAGGAAAACTGTGTAAACACACAAAAATGGAGTCGAAAAACACACATTTTTAGATTTGGGATAAAATAAATTCGTTAATTCGCCAATAAACAAATAAACATTTCTAACTAACTTCGTAGAGAATTTAATTCTGAGAAAAGTGATGTGTTTTGAATCAACCTGTATATGTAATTCTGAAACGGACGATATCTTTTGAATAGTGTAGAGTTAAATAATACAGAGAAAAACGAGATCATGAAACACAAAGTGAAAAAATCTTGTGACAAGAAATACGCAAAAAAATTACAAGACATAGACAACCCTGTAAAGGGAAACGTGTGTGAGTGAAAAGAGAAAGGTAAATAACCAGGCTCTGCCTTTGTCTTCTGACGCGTGTGCAATTGATTATTTATGCCTGAAAATAAGTACGTTATTCACTAAGTACTGAGTACTTGTCATAACAAAGAGACCTCTAACTTTATTTGATTAATTTATAAATATTGTAATTTCCTTTGATTTCTACGATTATTTATGAGCCTTAGTTTAACACAATCAACTGGCTGACAAATAGACTTGCGTCAAATGATTATGGGATTACGCTGACTTCATTCTCCTGATCCCCCCTTAGTTACGTACATGCATACGTCACACATATTCGTCACGATTCTATACGCAATTGCTAGGATACTTTATTTAAAATAACTCAATACGTTTGATGAAATTAATTTCGCCAGTTGACCTGACACGGTCGTGAAAAACGAATAATAGGCAACAGTATGTTAGTTTATCTCAAATAAAATAAGAAAGGAAGAGATAGAATAAAAATTTTTGGAGTCAAGGAGGTAAAGATGCTATGAAATAGAAAATGTTAGGGAAACGCAGAGAGGTTCAGAAATAGAAATAAGAGGCGTAGCCATGTTGTTTTTATTTCTACTACACACTGACGCAGCGAAGTAAATGTTGCAGGGTTTAACCTCCACAAAACAATAAAAAAATTAAAAATTAAAATAGTTATGGTAAAAATGTAGTCATACAAATGAAATATTTAGTACGAATAGAGTAAGCACGTACGCTATAGTTTGAGCACGAAATTCCTCTGTGTAAACAGTGCTACTCGTCAGGTGCTTAAAGAACGGTTAAAATTGTTATCCCAATTTTTGATATTATGTCCTCTTAGAGAATAACAAAGAGGTATTCGTCAAATGATTAATCAGTCCCCAGTGTATCCAACTCGGTTACAATATTTATAGCTCAGTAATGTATTCTATAACAACTTAAAACATTTCTATATTAAATAGATTTTTGTTTGCTATTCGAATCTTATTCACATGTGACTGTTGCTGTACATGAGTTTCAAATCCATATTTAATATTGTCTGTTATTACTTTAATTAAGTAAAATTACCGTTACCATTTTAATACACTTCAATACACATAGTTGCTGTGGTCTCCAAGTTGCATGTACAATTACATTGTTAAAATTACTTTGTGTATCCAGGTTCCTTCCTTGCAATTTCTTTTTTATATTTTATACACAACGCGTTTCGAGACTTATAGTCCCATCATCAGGTGATAAAATATTTTCACTCACATGGAGTATGTCAATAAATTCAATTATTATTATTAGTAAATCCAAAATTCTTGGATAAATACAAGGAACATTGCCTAAGAGTAACATTAGGAACATTACATCGAACTTTCCCTTACATGTCATGAATCATAACCATAATTATTCCAGTTTTCAAAACAGTTTCAAACTACTGCATTTCTGCAAAAAGAGCAAACTCATGGAAGCACTGGAAGAGTTTGAAATTTACAGAGCATCCAAAACTCAGGGTGATCAACTTCTTAATGAAAAACTGCCTTTCAAATCCAACGAACTATATGATACAGCTATACGCGTGCTAGAACAATATAATAGATAAGTGCGGGCACAGTATATGTAAAATCGTTAGTCACTCGAAAGATCCGTAGCAATGCGCATAGTGAGATAATGGAGGGGGGGGGGAGTCGCTTAAATAACGGGATGTGTGTGACTTTTATTAATTGACATACTCCATGTGAGTGGACATATTTTATTTTTATCACCTGATGATGGGACTATAAGTCTTGAAACACGTTATGTATAAAATATAAAAAAGAATTTGCTAGGAAGAGAACCTGGATATACAAAGTAATTTTAACAATTCACTTTATTACCATTTTAAAAATAAATCAACAATTAACATCTTAAAACAACTCCATTATTTTGTGCATAGGTAGACCTAAAGAGTAATCCAGAGTTCAGATTGTCTTTACCAGCGCTGCATAGTCTCCCTCTACAGCATGATTTTGAAAGATTTGGTCTTGAGGTCCAACAGTGTCCACTTTAAAAGAATATTTTATTCATTTCTATTGCTAAATTTGTAGGGAACACTATTTTTGTCTGCAGAATATAGAAGAATATTTGTGCCATTTTCTTTTATTGTAATGCAAGATGTCATCTTTATTGCTTCATGATTTTGTAAAATTATAGACATCTATTAATGTAACACTTATGTTTTTCCACTTACCATCTTGATTACAACAAAATAAATAGCTGATGACAAGCTCTTTTCTTGTCCTTTATATTCTGTTTTTCTTTGTGCATTTTTATTCACAGATATCTAAAATTGCCACAGAATTCTCTAGAAGGTAATGCTAGCTGCTTCCCTGTCAGTACATATACAAAAAAATGTGAATATTAAAACACTGTATAGTATATCATATTTACTTTCTAACACAATTATCAAGATGATGTTTACTGTTAATTGGATTGAAAGTAACTCAAAAGACTTTCTCCTTTGTCGTTATTGAAATTTTAGTAATTGAGTTAGCGTCCTGACATGCGTACTATTCAAGCAAGCCCAAGGAACTTGAAGCAAAGTAAGTGTTTACGTTAGTCTTGTCACACTAGAATAGCGATACTTTTGTTAATATATTGTGGGGAGTGAGTTCACCTCTGAGTTTTTTACCGTAGCCCGTAACAGGACCCCTATTTTTTTACTATTTTTAATGGCTATTGTTATTGTGCTTTCTGCAGTATTTTCTTTTAATATCTCAGCTTCTACGTATTGGGTCAAATCAAGGTTAAAATTGATTGTTATGAAGTTCAGTACAGGTCTGCACAGCTTGGAATAATTAAAAGTGCATGCATTAATAAAAAATAAAACCGGAAAACCATTAAATACAAGAAAATTTTAAAACTCTGTAGTAATTAACAATCTATTGGATTTCTATGAAGCTTACAGGTATTAGTTTTAATAGCAAATAATATGTTGTGCAAAATTTCAGTCTAAAATAATAAATAAACCGTTAAAGGGACTGATTTGTTTTGAAAATTTATTAATCAACTACTAATCACGAACATAGTACCAGGAAGTTACACAACCGTATATTAAGTAGAAGTATCTAATTACCAAAACGTTATCAGTCTTGATGTATGGGTGAAAATTATTGCACTGCAAAGGGAACGATTTACATGCTCTGAAAACCAGTTTACAGGATAATGTAAACTAGATTATTGAGCTACAGAATCTGAAACACGGAGAACGTAGTAGTTTGGTTATAGATACCCCTCTGATTTGCAGTGTAATTAGTGTTCATGAGGTCGAGAGATAATGACGTATGACGTATGACGTAGGCTGAGCAAGTGTTATAGTTACACTTCTCATGCATTTCATCTCGTACCTCTGGATATAAATAGTCTAAAGTTTAATAATTATTTAGAATAAATTTGTGTAACAACGGATTAATATAGGTACTGATGACTGACAGATAAAACATGTCGAGGCTACACAAACACATGCGTATAGCCTACATGACGGTTGTCGTGTACTACGTTATCGACTTCTTCTTTAGTGTCCTGCCTAATCGGACGTTAACGACTCCTATTTCAGTTACTTTTCATATGACTCCTATGTCTTTACACTTATCTCGGTCTTGTAAAGAGTGCAACGTTATGTAGCGAATTGGCCAGACCACTGTCGAAGGTTACGGAACCAAGATAGTTTTTTCCAACCAATCTACTCGTACTTTTGTCTTCTATTTTTCTGTTTTTCCATTTTGAGTTTATTTTTCCAAGTATGCAAATTTTCTTCTTTTGATAGTGGCAAGTAATTGAGGCTCATGTTCCATTTTTTTAGATAAGGTGTCAATTCCAGTACGGTTTGCCCAAGAAATTCTCAATAGACGTCTACAGAGCCACTCAAAAGCATTTATACGATCTGCAGTACTTTGTCTAGTACGTTTTACTGTCTATGTACCACACGCGTACAGCAGCATCACGTCATATGCGGACAACACATAGCATCTAACAAGATATCTCTTTCAGATGGAGACCCAGAGTTCTGGTAAAAACGAACTGGTCCTACAACCAATTTAATTATAACAATAAATTTAGTTTTAACGTTAATTTTTAATCCCCATTTCTCATTATCTGCTTTGATAGTGTCCACAATCCGTTGGATGGATTCGGCTAGTATTACTTTATCATCCGCGTAGCGTACGTTGATAATTGTCTCCCATCCGAGTTTTACGCCGTCTTGTGTGTTGAAAGCGTTTGCAAAGATGTTCTCAGTGTAGATATTAAACAAAGTTGGAGACAGTATATAATCTTGTTGCGATTTATTTTTTACCAATGTTTACATCTACAGTGTCATGTTTACTCCAGTATAAATTAGTTAAAAGCCTAATTTCTCGTCTGTCCAGTCCGATTCCTTGCAATGTTTTAATGACTTTGTTGCATGCTCAACGCTCTCGAATATTTCTAGAGTTAGTATTTGACATGCGAAGTGCTGCTGGTATGAATAATCGGATATGTGTTTTTTAAATGAAGAAGTGGACTGTATAATTTGAGTTAACTAGCCATTTATTGAAGAAATTACATAATAAAGCGCATGGCCCATGCAATTACGTGTGGCGTACATTGCCAAGATAAATAGCGATAGAAGAATGAAAATTGTATAAAGAAGTTAAATAATTAAATTTCACATCGCCGCGGCTAGCAAATAGAAAAAGAGTATTGAGCGGATGAAGGCTGAGTTTTAACTAACTACTGTCGCAGCTCGCAACTGGCGAACTGTACTTTAAGCGGATGACGTAATTGCGTGGGCTGATTGCGCGCGGGTATATAAACAAATACAAAGATTTAACAGACTTATTGGTCTTGAACTCTATCGAAGGCTTTTTCATAGATACACAGAGTTTTTTCACTTTGCGACATCTTTGAAAATAGTGTACACACAGAAAAGGAACTGTTGCCTAATCGACAGGCTGACGCAATTTTCTAGAGTCTAGTTGAGCGTGCAGGTTCTCGGCTTTTCTCGACCCGCGTGGAATATTGTGAAACTTTCTTGTCAAATTACGCCCCTGATGCGACCAACATTTGATGACCATGACAGCCGGACAGCTGTGAGATAGTCAAGTTCTGTAGATAGTAGTGAGAGCTTGCGAATGGTCTGTTTAAAGTGATGAGAGAATGTTGTTAAGAGACTGGTATTATTGAAAGTGTCAAGTGTTTAATTGTTAAGTGTTTTTGAACTATTGGCAGTATTTCATTTTGTTACTTTTATTACTGGTGTTGTATAATGTATGCTGGACAGTTGTATATTTAGCACGACTATTGTATTACGTATGTCATTGTTCCATAAAAGTGTTAATAAAACATACCAGTGTCGACTTCTCTAGTGTTTAATAATTTCAAGGTAACGCTTCCCGTAATAATATAAGAAATTTTTACCGTAATCCAAAGCATAAAAATGGAGATGACACGTCAGAAGTAAAATAATAATAAATGATGCCTTTTCCTGAACAAGTTTTACATTTTAAGCTGCGACACGACGTCGGTTATATAACATAAAAGATATCATTTGCAAAGATCACGATGTTGGAAATATTATACTTTTCAAAGAGGTAAGGTGATAGAAAATGATAAAAACAGGTAGAAACGATCGAGAAGACAGTTACCCAGGGATTGTAGTCTCCGAGGTAGGAGAGTTGTTGGTAATCCCTGGAAAGGAGAGAATGACATAAGACTATGTAACTGAAATAGGCGTTCCAGCAAGAAGGATAACGTAGTACTCTACTTTCGAAATTTTCTGCCACTTAGAATACAAAGAAATACAAAACTTATATTTATATCAGTGGCGTAGAGTGAATGGAAGCGGCGCCGCTTCCCTTTTTAAACCGACTCCCTAACAAAAATAATTTAATAATAGTTTATCAGCATATACATTGATGAGATGAGAAGGAGAAGACAAGTTGATCGTAAGTTACAAATGCTTTGATTGGCTACATAAGAATTCGCTGCATTCAGCTCAGCGGATGCGTAATTCGTCGTAAGGACGAAGCGAAAGCTGTCTGCGATGGCACCTGTTTATGTGTCAGTGAATGAATAGTGTTGTGCTTTACTTTTATGCACAAATTATGCAGCTTACAATTTATTAGTATTACGCTTTTTTAGTACTGGGAATTAAATAGTGTACTAACGAATATTTTATTTAACATACACCAGTTACATTTTATTAGACTTTAGCTTGAAGGAGCGCTGTAGCGCTTTCTCTAGTCTCACCCACACGACACGCTATTGGTTGAAGTATCAAACGATTTTATGTGACATTTTCTATAGTACCATTTTACGTACGATGTCATTGGCTGTTTTAAGGTTTAGACTGCAAAATATCGTGATGTATTTTAAGATTTTTAGGATACAATTAAGATTGTTGAGATTGTTGTTTTAAGATTGTTGTTTACAATAAAGTATGTTCGTCCTAATCTTCAGTCTTCCGATAAATCGAAGTCTTAAGTTCTAAACATTCGTTTTCACTTCAGTCTACCCCAGAGGGACCTCCCTTCATCTCTTCAAGAGAGCTTTGCGTAATCAATAATTTTTTGCCTCCTTTGTTCCCCTCCCTCCATTTTTTCTTGTATCACGTTCCCTGTAAGGAAATTCCTTCTTGACATATGTTCTAAACAGTTACTTTCCTAAATAATTTTAGTTTTTCATCGCTGTCTCATTTCTTAACATCTCCATGCATCTTATATTCAGCATTCTCCTCTAGGTTCACATCTCACAACTTTCCAGGTAATTTTCCTCCTAACACCCGGTGGTATATGTCTCTATCCCACACAATGCTCCCCTCCAGATAACGTTTATCTTAATAGAAGATTTAGTCTGACAGTAAACAACTTGTCTAGTGGTTTTTTCTTTGTCAACTATTTTCATCGTTGCTATCCTAACATGTATATGTTTTGTACGTCCCCCATCATTCGTCATTAAGATATTGTAACGGTACATATAACACTACATCCACCAACGTACCGAAAATTAATTTGAAAGCCACTACTGTTAAGAATACATAAAAGGTCAAGAATACCACCATGGATACAGAAGGAGAAAGTATCATATGTTAACATAAGTGAAGTATCATGAAGGAGTAATTACTAGTAAATGTACCAATAAAGAGGAAAAGAAGACTAAAGACGAGACGACTGACATACCTTTCCCAATAGATCAGTGAGAAGAACAACGGAAACAAAAGAAGGATGAAGAATCAGGGAGAAGAACACAACAATAAAGAACCTCAAGAAAGAAGAAAGAAGAAACAATGCGAAGGAGACAAGTGAAAACAACATCATGTATAAAATAAATAAGAGTGAGAAAGAAATCAGTGAAGAAAAGAAGAAAGAAGATATCCAGACCAGACACAAGAAAAAAGGGAAAGAAACTGAAATATAACAAACTAACATAAACCTATGAAGGAATAATTGTACTAAGAAGAAAGAAGAAATGTTAATTAATTACATGATATAAATCCCTAAGCTGTACGGTAAAGTCAACACTGACCACAACTCATTTGATGAATACATTCCTTGTCCATGTAGAATAAACTGTAATCAATAAGGACTAAGTATTGTAAATAAAGAATCACCAACAAACTGAATAAGAATAGGATAAGTTTATATTAGCTAAATGATGTGTAGACATAAAGAAGAAGAATAGGTTCCAAAATAGATGACCAGTTGTACAGTGGGATTGATGTTAGTAAAAACCCACTAATTAACAATAATTAAGACAATAAAAGAGTAAACCAAAGGTACAATAATAATAACCAATAACCAATGTACAAACATTGAATGAAAGCCAATCAACCAGATTAATGCAGAAATACACAGCCAGCAGCAACACATTACTGCTTACCAAACATGCAACATAACCTGATCTGGGCAACCGGTTTTCAATAAAACTTAAGAAAAACAAAGCCAAAATAATATGAAACCAGAATGTATTGAGCTAGGAATTAACTAGATGATATAAGAAACGTTTTGTACACAATAGATTATATAATAATTAAATATAAAAGCTATATTAATGTAATCCAATATAACTATATGCTTGTAATAACAAAGATACATGATGCAAACAAATTATGTTATAAACTTATTATACAAAAGTAGTAACTCAACTAACAACTTGAAGTGGGGCAGAATACTGTTCAAATGAATAAATTCAACCAAGATAACTATCTAAATAATCGAAATAACAATAATAACAACAAAACTATAGTAACAACTAGCTGCAAGCAATGTTGATAACTACTAAACCAAGGTGATAACCAGTACATATGCAGAATGAACTGCAGCACATTGATAACAATGTCATTGAGACCATTATAATTATCATTTGAATAACAATAAGAATAATATGTATAGAGTACCAAGCATACAGTAAGGTAACTCCATGAAGTATGACAAGCCTACTTAACAAACAATAATTAAGGCAATAGACTCATAATGTAGGGAAAAGAACACTGTCAATAGTGACTAAACCCATTAATGTGTAAATAGGCCCTATTAGAAATTAGTTAAATGTTAGTATTATTAAAATATAAGAAAAAACAAATATGTATAGTCATAGACCTAGGATTGAATCTATGAAAATGGACATAGTATTAATATTAAGGCATAATTTTAAGGAAAAATTGTACAGTAAGATAAGAATACGATATTAACATCGAATATGGAATAAAAATAATGTATTAATAATAATTAATAGCTTAATGGACACTAAGTGTATATACCAAGTGCGATTTCAGCAACCCCGAATCCGAAATATATGATGAGGGGATTCAAAATAATCGTTATAAAAAATTTGAAACAATGAGGGTAATTAAAATGACATCAGTGCAGTTATAAGTAAGATATTGGACTTATAAAAATAATTTTATGATGCTGAGCCCTTGCGCGTGGGTATGTTGACCACCAATTCTTAATCTCAACACCAAAAAGTGACGCGTTTGTAAGCGTCTGTTTTGACGAAGCCCGCCGAAAATAGACGAATTAAAATATATTGACCAATCAGATCCTATAAAAATACGAAATGCATCACTCCGACAGAGGAAGCGAAGACAGTCTTTTACCAGCAACGAGGCGAACTACATGCACGCCGTTTCTCCAGAAAAACGTGCGTTTGACAGCGGCCAGATGTAGACATACGCTAACCTCAAACCATGAGTGGAGGTTATGTCAACTAAAGAAAATAGTGCAGTATATTTTTAAGTGAAAATAATTCGGAGTACATGCGCATAGGAGTGAGTGTAGTACAGTTATAAAAGTTTAATTAATTAATTAAAGAATTTTAATTAATTAAAAATTTTAAGAAAAAGTGTTAACCCTACGAACGACCAGTTACGCAAGTATCAAATACCCACAACTATTATATTATGATTGTATAGTAATATATACGTAACAGAACGCTAATAGCGTATTGAATTAACATCAGTTAATCAATTAAATACCCAATTCCACAAGGAAGGGAACTCTGTAATACAGATAAACAATGTCAAAATTGAACGCTTTCATTAACGACAATTTTAGCTATTTGTATAATTCTAATGTATTAGTATAAGCAAAGACATTGTATAAACAATGAAGGGAGTATGTGCCCTAACCATTAGTAAGATAAGAATGTTCAATATTTTATTTCAATAATTAAGGAAGAGTTACACCAGAGGGTAGCATAAATATATCCAATGAATTACAAATACCTGAGTTATGTACATCCAGTCTAGGAGATGATAATAATCCATGACACTGATTATCCATGTTCTAATAATTATTATCACTTATTAACAAATAATTAATAACTTTTAAACAAACAAGGTTGCACAAACCTATCTCAACTTTAATGTTTAACCATGAACAGTTGTTCATATTTTATATTCTTTCAAATTAATAATCAATGAGTTTATATTTTTTCTACTTATTATAACCGTACCAGTTTTATTAAATATGTGTATTTTGCAGACTCAAAGAACCTACTATTATTACTACTACTACTAATAATAATATTAATAACATTACAAGTTTAATAACACTTCATAACCTATTTGTTTACCAACAAAATTATTCGACTAGCCAAATGCAGTCATACCAACCTGAGATTTTCAAATATTTTTAGAGTCCATGTTCGAATTTAACTGTTAACCAAAAGGAAAGTAAATTATATTATTGTACTAAATTTTATTGTTCTAGAGTTGAATAAATCATTATTGTCATTTGAACCTTTGAAAGAGTTGGCTTTTATTGTAATCAGTAGATACAGCTTAGTGAGAAAAACGAGACGGTTGGTACCAGACTTCCAGAGCGAATCATTCAAATGGAATGATTTTGTCCAACCGCACCGACCTATATTATTTATATTATTACACAGTATAAATTATCGTAAATATCATGTTTGTGTATGTTTATGTTAGTGTATAGGCAGGACATTACTGATCATCTCACCACCGCCGATCAACGGAGAGCCAACGGAACTTCAAGTGAATCAACTCTAAGAAGTGAATTAAAAAACATTTTTAAACCAAATAAACTGACATTTAAAACGACGATAAAAAGTGTAAGTAACCGATTAATTCACTATCGGATTCAACAATAGGTTGAATTGGGTGGAATAAATCACTAACCAACGACTTAATAATAAAGTACGAGCTTTGAATAATAATAATAAACAAATTACAAGACCCCATATTAAATAAATAACCCTGAGACAAATAATTAAAATAAATATAAACTAAACATCGTCATATTACAAATTGGCGAACAACGTTTGAGACGATAAATTAGGTGCAATCACAACACTATTGACAAAGAACAAATACACCACGAATTCGTCTTATTACAATATTCAAGTATTTAAATTGTTCTAATCTGTTTATTTATTTCTTATAACGTTTAAACATTTTTCGCTGTCTTTATATTATCATTATTATATTTATTTGAACAGTTATTATCATCCCATAATCATTCAATTACTCTAATTTATCTAACACTTTATAAAGGTGTATTGTATTTGTTACTAGAATTGCAGTATCAACTGCATAAATGAACACATTTACATCACAGCTTCCTTGTTGCACGTAGGACTCTTCTCCTTTTTTCAGAACAAACTACGTCATCAACCAATGTGATGAAATCAAACAATGATTGCAGAACCAAAGTTTTAAGAATGAAGAAGCGTTCACACGCTTCGTAACAATGTTCAAGTGTTAATATCGAAACGCTGTTTAAATAAATAGAGTTACAGTAAAAGTACATTTAATTACAATTTAAACTTTCAAATTAAGCTCCATAATACAGTCCGGTATTACATACTACATAGGGTTGACATATTGCAGTCATAGCTTTTGCTTTCAGTTGCACAGTTGCTGCAATAGAGTAAACTGTGCTAACTACTTAGCTCTCTAAGCTGTTACTCCTGCTAATGGTCCTGGGTAGCGTACAAAACTACACTGTTTGCCATTTAGGACACTATTGAAAAGTTAAATGTCTACATTACTGTTTCTTCATATATAACATTTAAACAGCTATCAACTTCTTATTTTATTAGATTATCGGCTGCGTGGTTCAGAGAAAAGAAGAAGTTGAAATGAATTTATTTTTCAAATAATGTTAAAAACATTTTACGTTTTACATTATGGGTAAAAAAGGAATTTTATATTTTGAACTCTCTTACAAATTTACTTACCAAATTTCATACAATTTTGGAATTGCAATTACGTCAGTACTCTGTTATTAATACCTTGTAGTGGCAATTCAAAGTCCATTAAATAGAAATACAATTTCATATAATTTTACATTTTACATAATTTTATTATATATTAATTAAAGTATAAACTTACAGTTCTCTTTTTTAAAGACTGTTACATAAACGTAGATATATATGTATTTTTTTAATATATCTGTATAAAATAAATTATATGTATTTGAAATAGTGTATAATTATTGTTGGTTAAAATTTCAAAAATACGTTTCCTATTGTTGTATTTAATTGATTCTGACGTATATATTACCTAGGTGATCATTGCTGAAATGTCTTTAATATAGAACGAATTTGGTGTCACTAATAAAATTTAATAGCGTGATGTAACATGAAATATAAATATGTCAGTAGTCTATCTTTTAAATTAACGAAACAAGTAGAACACAAAATGTAAAACTAATAAGTATTACATTAAGAGACTTGAAATTAAATAATAGTACGACTACGATAGCACTCACCGTTGTCCTCAAACAGGAGCACAAATATTTCATCATCATAAAATACCTTCACAACAACACAATAAACAGTTTATTTTAACAAAAACAATTGCAAGTAACAATTGTTCATCGCTCAGTGTCGAAACAAAAAGTAAAAGTTAGTAATTAGAAGACAGCTCGTATTAGAAAACAAAATAATAGAGCAAGATTATATAATAATAGATATATAATATATTAATAGATATAGTAATAGATCAATAATATTTTAAGAGTCCTCAACTGTCACGTATTCTTCTGTTGCGAAGTGGATGCTTAGAAACACAATTGACAAATTTAACCTCATGTGCGCCACAGTCAAAGGATCTCTTAAGGATAAAATAATGTTACAACGGCCGCACGGATCGTCGGGTTGTACAGTGGAAACAGAATAACTGAAACCAATGAAGCCATTAATTACCACTTTAATTGTAAACAACAATAATTAGATATAAACAAAGACAGTCTTACACAATAATTGAAGTAAAACTGGACCAACACGAAACAATATATGTCACCTTGTTAGAGTTTGCAGAAATTAACACAATAATCACTTTCCACTAAACAGAAAAAATCACTCCGAAACCTACTGGTGATATCGCCAGGTTTAACTAAATGTTTTGGACAATTGATGCTTACATTTATACCTCCGCTAAGATTCCAGAATAATCCACTATTTTTTCCGGGCGGCCCACCGAGAATAATTTGCTTAGTTACAGGCGCTGGAACGTTCCAGACACTGTGTCAGTGTTTGACCTTGAACACAATGCACCAACCGAATAAACGACTAACGTCTGATACACCTGTCTCGATCCACCTCGACTGCATGCATTTGTCTTTTATCTCAATGTAGCAATAAGGTAGTCCATAAAGTCAAGTTTTATAAGTGATGGTTGAGCCCTGTGGGCTATATAAACACAACAACTGGGCTTTAAATACTAGAATTTGTATTTAGATGAGGTTTGTATTTACCCCAGTCGGCTTAGATGAGGTTTCTAATATCAGATCTGGCGGTAAGAAGAATGGGTGGACTTACAAAAGCTAAGCAATCAAGGAGAATCATACACTTTACAATTGAAATAAAAATATTAAGGCATATAAAGAAGAGTAAAAGGACGACATGTTAAGAATGGAGGACGCACACTTTCTAAAACGAATCCTATTTTACAGACTCAGAGACACATTGTATAACATTCTCTAATTTCGGTAAATGGTATTTTATACAAGAGCCTGTCCTTTCTGACAAACTTGGTGAAAACTATATCATTGTGAATTTTAGAGTGTTTCCATATTAACGGAAATATTCTCATGACATTTTGTACATGTGAAATAAAGTAAAACAGATTTATATCATAAATATAAACATAGGCTCTGAAAATATTTGTTTGCACGTTACGACAACTAACAATTTAGCTTAATTTTAAAATGAAAAGCATAACTTTGGACCCAAGTTTCTCTAATACATAAAAGTTTTATGACAAGATTGTTTCCTTACATAAATTATATGGATAATTGACTAGAGTATTCTGAATGTTGGGAGAACGTTTACAACAGCAAGATTTTTTGTACTGATCTTGTTAGAGTGGGTGGCAACAATAAACGTAACTTTTACTTAGGGTTGAAGTTAAGAGTTAACCCATTATGTCCATTTTTAATTTAAATATAACATTTTCTCTTTAATAGTAAATTCGTCTGTGCAGATGACAAGGGGATTATGAGACTCTTCATTCTTTCTACAGATGTATTTTTGTATTCTTTGCCAAACATTTTGGAGCAAATGTTTGCTACCCATTAACCTGTCTATAGTTTCGAGTTATTTAGTACACAAAAAAGAGCATCTTCGATAATCTTTCTTTAACGAATGTGTTTTTTTTTAATTATTACACTATACATTTAAGACCATTTATTTTAATTTCCTTCTGTTTCTTTAAGCGTTTATTTTAAAATTTAAGTAAGTCGTTCACACGCCGTAACTTAAACAAACACAGAGAATTCCAAACCTATGCATATACATGTGTCCAAGAATATTTTCAATCTGTGTCTAAATATACATGTGTATACATAATATATAGTTCTGAAACATTTCCAATCCTTTAGGTAACACTCTGCAGATAATAATAGCGGGTTAGTTTGTAGTTCTCGTAAATGTCTAAATCTTACATTACTTCGTGTAAATCTTTGATGTCAATCCTCATACTATTTTTGTTTCACTTCCGTTACGCACGAATTTCTATGGCACGAATATTTAACTATGCTAAATCAACAGCTATATTTAAAACATACTGAAAAAAGTAACTTGTAATTCAATTAATTACATGGACGTCTACACAAATGGTATTCACATCTACTTTAGTGTACTGTGGTTACTGAGAATTGACTTCTCCTCTTCCTTCTATAATTGTCACAGACTTTTATATGATTTTTTCTCAGATTTCTAACTTTTACCATGTAACATTCTTCAGAATCGCTTCTCGTTCTCCTTAAATCAACTTTCATGTCACCTAACCAACGTACCTGTAATATCTTG
Source organism: Magicicada septendecula (assembly GCA_034769895.1). Taxonomy (NCBI): domain Eukaryota; kingdom Metazoa; phylum Arthropoda; class Insecta; order Hemiptera; family Cicadidae; genus Magicicada; species Magicicada septendecula. The sequence goes on along the minus strand of CM068373.1, from coordinate 196,942,419 downwards.
AACTCCTTTCCATCAATGTCCGTTGCCTTCTTGTCAACCACCTTTCTTACATTACCAATGTACAATTCTTTAACTTGTCACAAATTACTGTATTACTATAAGATATCTGTATTACTCAATCCAATTCATTATTAATTAATATTTTTCATAATGCATCAGCGGTAGAAGATTTTAAGCCTTCTACTTTATGTAATATATTTAGGCTACTTTATGTTACTTTTATGTATTTAGGATATTATACTGAAGTGAGATCACTTCGTCTTCACAAATGTTTAGTATTTTGTATAATGGACCTATTATGCATTGAAAGACGTGAACGAACAGTACCTCATATATTGTAAGACAAGACAGCTAACCTCATATTCCATAATATATAATACTCTGTTCAAGATAATGATAATATTTTATCCTAAAATACATGTAATTAAGATATACGATGCAAAAATATTTCCAACAAATTTCAAATTAAAAAAAAGACTTACGTACTGTACAATTTGATCTTAGGAAAAATTGTTTACAGCAGTTTCTACGCAACAAACGCTGCCTTGTGGCATCGCGTGTCGGTCAGGTAACACAATTATCGAGGTAGAAAGTAAATGGTTTATTGGATTATATATAGAGGTTGTAAGCAGAGTCCTTCGCCTATGTGTGTGACATACGTGTTATATGTCCTGGTAAGGAGCTGTCACGTATACACACGTGTGACACGTGAGCGCGTCTATATACTCCATACAGTCTATAGTGTCTATACACTCCAAGGCTTCGTTCCTCCTTTTTGTCTCTTCTTCTCATCAAGAACACTACGTGTGCATCTGTATAGAGTGAGCGGTATAGTGTCCAGTTTTCACAAACAAAACAAGACTATTTGCTTCAATATGTTCAAAATGATAGCGTTCAGTATAATTTAGGCTATTTAATATTTAAAAGAAAACTAAACACATTTCTACGATGCATCCTCAGTGATCGGACTGTTTATATGCGTCCCCATCCCTACGTAATCTGAAAACAGTCCCTATTCCCGCCCTCAATCGTTATAATCAATCCTTCTTCGTCGTCTTCTTCTTCTTCAAGCTCTAGATCTTACGATCCGTTGCGCACTGCTTGGCACGACCATCTTGTCTTTGGTCTTTTGATAATCTGCCGCCTTTTCGGATTTTAAACCAAAATTAATTTTGGTACCCTGTTCTTATGCATCCTTTCAACATAGTCTATCCAATCTTGTCTCTATCGCTTTATCCTTTTGTTTAAGTTGTATATTCCAAGCATGTTCCTTATATCTCTACTTCTTAGCCGGTTCTTCCGTGATAATCCGTGATTTTTACTCACCGTAAAATTTTCATATTACTTGCCTCTATCCTTGGTTTTTTGCGTACAGTGTCCAAGTCTCACAGTCATAAACGGCCCATGGCACTGCCAACACATTATAAAATTTTAAAAGAGTATTTCTTCTGACCGTTTTATTCAGTTATAAACAATCCTATAAATTTAAAACAACAATCTTGAGTTTCTAACAGCGTTACAGTAAATAAATTACATTTAGCAGTATTTCACAAAACAATTAATAATTATATTTGTCGTGTTCCAGGCTTACCGTAAAATGCGTTTTTGAGCTCCCAGAGTGACTCAGTCTGTAGAAATGAGTACTTACAATAACGCCGTGGGACAGTCCTGATTCTTGAAGCATTGTATGCTTTGTGTCCCGAACGGTTTACTAAAGCAGTTTATCCTGCTCTCTTAATCTACTTTTGTGATACAAAAAAGGAGTCATTACTGTTATTATTATTGATACTATATCATTTCACAGCCAGAATCGGGTGTATGCGATCATCTATCCTAGCTGTTGTTGCGATTAGGTCGCAGTCACTAAGTTTTGATTTGAAACCTAGGGCGCTGCTCCTCCGCGATTCAATTATGTACGTACATACTTTCTACGCGAGCTGCGTTTAACATAGCTGTCTTTTTAATGGTCTGATACAGATGTGTACCAGGTAAGTTACTTAAATCTGCCACAATGATGCTAACTACTCCCGTTGTTCTTGCAACTCTGAGACATATTCGCGTTTTACCTTCCATATCCTCTCATTTTCTGTTGAGAGATCTCTACAGATAGCAGAGTTACATCTATTAGTAGACAGGTTTTATTCTTCTGATCCCGTATCTGCTTTATTATCTGCTACAGTTCTGTCCGTTTGCAGTTCTATATTCAATAGAATTGTTATCTGATCATTTTTTTTAACATATTCTGATTTATGATTGCTCTCGTCATTCGCGACTTCTATGTTACACCGTTTCCATATATTCCAGTGGATCAGCTTAGCAACTGTATCGTGGCGTTTTATGCGTTCTGTGAAAGCAAGGCTAGAACACTCACTTATCAAATAGAAAATGGTTTCATATTGATTCTTCCAAAATCTACACTTGACATTTTCTTGGGTCTTTACTATTTCGGCTTTAAATAGTTAGTACTGACTGCCACATCTTGACATCCAGTTTACAGATCTTCTGTTTCCACCAGGGTTTCCCTGTCTAATCACTCTTTCTTTTGTTTTGTAGTTTTGTTTTACTTGTTCTTTGTCTCTGGCATGTATTTTTGCATGTAAATCCATTATTATTTTAATTTATTACCTCTGTTCTTTTCTTTTCAAATTATTTATATCTATTGAATTTATCCGGCCTCTGATGACTAGAGGAAAACAATTTTCAAATTTAGCCTTAAAGTTGTGTTTGAAAATAAAATTTTATGATTGTTTTAAAAACGTATTCTGCTATTGCCGACTTCTCAGTTTTACTTGTTAGGTCATTTCGCCGATTCTAAATTGAAAGAGTGGTTTTCTAAACGCGCGATCGCAGGTTTATTTGTACTAGAGATTACTTAAATTCACTGTGTTCTATTCTAAAGTGACGGTCTGTAGTAAACACGGACAGCCCAGTACAAATATGTTCCTAAATAGGAAAAAGATTGAGAAAGTTAGGAAGTTCACCAACTTAGGAGGTAAAATCATAAAATACGGAAAAATTAAGAGAAAAATTTTGAGTAGGATCGAAAAGGCTAAAGTTTCATTTAACAGTAAATGGAAATTATTGACTTCTAAATAAATAGCCTTGGAAACAAGAAAGATGTTTCTTGAGAGTTATACAATATATGGAGTATACGGATATGAGACATGGACAATTAGAACATATAAAGGAAAAGACCTGGAGCACAGAAAATGTGACGTTATAGGAAGTTACTGAAAGTAACATATATTGATATGGTTAGTTATGATGAAATTATAACTAGAGTTGGGAAAAAAGAAAAAGAAGTTTCTGGCAAAACGTTGTAAAGCAAAGGCTTGAATTTATTGGCCGTATTATACGTCACGAGAATTTGATAAAAACAATAATAGAAGGTTGCACTGAAGGGAAAATAGGAAGAGGAAGTCCGAGATTCTAATATATTGTTACGACATTACAGAACAGTCTACGTGTTTATCGAATGTTACAGTGGAATCCGGCTGTAATGTGTGTGCGTACGTGATTATCAACATCCCCGTTCCGAGATTGTTCCGGACTCACCGGTCCACGCCTGCTGTGTGCAAGGCCGCAACCAATTACGTTTTCTAGTAGCGTACTTGACGCGCAGTATGGAATAATCTAGATTTTCGGCGGGGTATAAATACAATTGCCCAGCGACGCTCAATTCAGTTTGAGTTGCGGTTTATTGGAATGCGGTTCGTAGTATTATAGTTCAGTTATTTTCGGTCAATTACTCTGTGCGTTCAAGTGGTTATTAGTAAAAAGTAATTATCGTGGCGAAGTGTCACGGGTTTTCACTTCCAAGTTCCTTAAGGAAATGGAAGTTTGGTGATGGCAAAAAAAATCGTGTTCGAGATTATTGCAGATTCTCATTGTACTACACTCAAAACATGAAAAAAAGTCATTTTTCGAAAAGTGTCTGTGTGTGTATCTGTGTGTCTGTGTGTCTGTCTGTCTGTGTGTCTGTAGATTTTTTTATATGGTAAACGATAACAGCCGCAAATTCAAACAGAATCAAATAATTTTTTCCATACAGCCCTATTTGTAGATTATTCAAGACCTATTGTTTTTGGTGAAGATCGGTTAAGGGGAAGGGGTAGTTTACCAGCAACATTTTTTTTTAAATAAAGGGTAATTGTTTTCTATGGCAAACGATAACAGCCGCAAATTCAAACAGAATCAAATAATGTTTTCCATACAGCCCTGAATTGTAGAGTTCTCAAGACCTATTGTTTTGGTGAAGATCGGTTAAGGGAAAGGGGTAGTTTACAAGCAACGTTTTATGTTTTAACAAAGGTATTTCCTATGGCAAACGAAAACAGCCGCAAATTCAAACAGAATCAAATGATTATTTGCATACAGCCCTAAATTATATAGTTCTCAAGACCTATTGTTTTTGGTGAAGATTGGTTAAGGGAAAGGCGTAGTTTACCTGTAACGTTTTATTTATCAGGGGTAATTTTTTCTATGGCAAACGATAACAGCCGCAAATTCAATCAGAATAAAATAATGTTTTGCATACAACCCGGAATTGTAGAATTCTCAAGACCTATTGGATTTGATGAAGATCGGTTAAGGGAAACGATAACAGAATCAAATTCAAACAGAATCAAATAATGTTTTCCATACAGCCCTGAATTGTAGAGTTCTCAAGACTTATTGTTTTTGGTGGAGATCGGTAAAGGGAAAGGGGTAGTTTACCAGCAACATTTTATGTTTTAACAAGGGTAATTTTTTATATGACGAAAGATAACTGCCGTAAATTCAAACAGAATCAACTACGTTTTTGCATACCTTTTTGAATTAAAGAGAACTCAAGGTCTGTTGACTTTTTTGAAGATCGGTTAAGGGAAAGAGGTAGTTTGCCAGCAACAGTTTATGTTTTAAGAAGGGCAATTTTTTACGAAAGATAACTGCCGTAAATTCAAAGAGAATCAAACAATTTTTGCATACGTTCCTGAATTGTAGAGAACTCAAGGCCTATTGATTTTGGTAAAGATCGGTTAAGGGGAAGGGGTAGTTTACCGGCATCATTTTATGTTGTAACAAGAGAAATGTTTTCATGACGAACGATAACTGCCGCACATTCAAACAGAATCAAATATTTTTTGCATGCATCCCTGCATTGTAGAGGACTGAAGCTATTGATTTTGGTGAAGATCGGTTAAGGGAAAGGGTTAGTTTACCTGAAACTTTTTTTATCGGGGGTAATTTTTTTCTATGGCAAACGATAACAGCTACAATTTCAATCAGAATCAAATAATGTTTTGCATACGTTCCTGAATTGTATAGACCTCAAGGCCTATTGATTTTGGTTAAGATCGGTTAAGGGAAAGGGGTAGTTTACCTGCAAATTTTATGTTGTAACAAGAGAAATGTTTTCATGACGAATGATAACTGCCGCACATTCAAACAGAATCAAATATTTTTTTGCATGCAGCCCTGCATTGTAGAGGGCTGAAGGTCTATTGATTTTGGTGAAGATCGGTTTAGAGAAAAGGGTAGTTTACCTGCAACGTTTTATGTTTTAACAAGAGTAAAGTACTTAATTTTGATAAATAAAGTATCCTGATAAGAAGCTCATAATAATCCACTGTAGAAACGTAGATGAAATATGTATAAATGAAGAGGTTAAATGAACGAGTTGGGGGTAATTTTCTATTAATGAAAATTATAGTTGAAAGGGGAGGGGAGAATTTTTATATGTGTACTACGTTATCGGCAACAAGGAAGTAGTTCTTTGTTAAAATTCTTCCCGGGCTGTTTAGCCGTAGTCCAATGTTTTCTGCAAAACCAGACTTTTCGGCAGTGCCATCGACTATCATCATCAGTGAAAATCGAGTGCAAATACGTGAGGTGGTATACAGTACTGTTACAGAGGTTAGTGATCACAGTACTGTGGTTAAGGCTGAAGCAATAAGAAGAAAGAAGTAGTTTCTATGGAAATATTTCATTTCGAATATGATTTTAAATATAAATCTTAGAACATAGAAGTTATGTATGGTTCTCCATACCGATATTTATAATTGTGTGGGACGATTGTAGGCCTAATACAATTGTGTTTTATATTAGTTTACATTTTTTTTATTGCGTGTGAACAATTTTTATTTGATTTGTTGTAAGAGATTATCTTGTTGATTACAAACTGTTTAATTGTGATAATTAAAGCTGGTGATTAGCGACGTAATTGGTGTCCTGTATTTTGTTTTTCCACTGTACCATACGACGATTAGTAGAGCGTAGTAACAACATGAAACAGATTATTGGTAATGTAAGATGTAGTTCATATGAGGAGATGAAACAGAAAGCACAGAGAAGATCGATGATCGATGTGGAGAACTGCTACATACCAGTCTGCAAATTGCTAACTAAACAAGAAAGAAGAAGTTGTTTTTAGTAACCACCTGTCCCCATGTTTCCCCAACCCTCACACCACATGTGTTTCTTACAGTAAATGAGTTTAAAACGTTAAAACAGTAGTGTACTCCATAGCAATGGAAGTCGCAAAAAATTTCGAACGAGACTATTTTGCGTTGCTCACAAGTACTGGAAAAATCTAGAGGGTACTTTTGTGCAGCCTTAACAGAGACGCGCACCTACTCGGCTAGCCGAGAAACGTTTTCGGGTGTTCGAGAACGATCCGTCGTTACTATACTGTTACAGTGCACGGCGATCACAGTGACACTAATTAATAGTGAATTTCAGGAAAGTTGACATAACCCTACAAAAACAGTCTCTCCTGTGTTACAGTATTTATCCTATGTTAATATAGGTATCATGTACACAATTGTACACTATAAATAATAACGGTCAGTAGATTAATAATTTCGCAAGACGAGTAAACACTTCGTTAACATTCAATGGCGTATGTTCTATACATGCCACGAGTGCGGTAAACACCTTTACAATAGTCTTACACCTTTTATACGACAGTTCAGGAGTATACATAGTAATTCAGAGATAAATTAGTATATAAGATATTTTTTAAATAGTGAAACATATTTTTTTTTTAATTATTAGGATCATCACCGAAACAGTCCATGTAGACACAGACACAGTATATATTGTGTGTTATTATCCAGACTTGTGACTATAGAGTGCGTGTTAAGACGATCGCATGCAGTACACTGCTGAAGGAAATGACAAACAGTGAGCAGGGGCTGAGGGGCAGTATGGTGGGAACGCAGACCTGTGTGCGGTAACTCAACGTCTTGTGATTATTACTGCTGCGTTATGTACTGTTCAAAAAACTTTTATTTTATCATTATTTTTTATTTTATTGTTTTATTTTCTCCTTATCCATATTTTTTAAGGAACAATGAACACAATTGTATCCCTCAAGTACGAATCTAGTTAGTATATTATGTAATTAATTAACTTTTCAGAAATTGTAAATCTAGAGTATAATAAAGCTTTCGTACCATTTCTTCCTTTCATCTTTTGTATTACAACATTCACTGGCGTAATCTGAACGACTAATCGAGTCATGTTTGAATTCAAACACTTGAAGTTTGGGTTTATGCTTGGTAAATTCGGTTAATAGACCAAACTGCAAAACCTACTGCAACGTTGAATAAAAGCTTACACAAGTTTACTGTTTACAAATGCAGGCAATACCGGCAGTGACATAACGCTGAAAATGATTAAATGGTACATACTGTTATAAAAACACACTGATTTACAATATACACTTGAATCTTAAAGAATTGATTATGTGTTGTTACGCCATTCTTTTATATTTACAGCAATCCTTATTTAATCCTCATTTAAAACAATCTTTTTACATTGCAGTTAGGACGTATTGTTACGACATTACAGAAGACTCTACGTGTTTGTCGAATGTGCCAGAAGAATCTCGATCTAATGTGTGTGGCATACGTGACTCTAGACGCATTCGCGAGACTTTTCTCGAAGCCGCCAGCCGCGCGGACTGTGTCAAGGCCGCAATTAATTACGTAGTACACACTGGCGCTAAGATGTAGTTTGGAACGTTCTCGTCTGTGAGCGGAGGTATAAATACATGGCGGCAGCTGCCTTAGTTTTCAGTTATAGTTGCGATATATTTACAGTGCATTTCGAGTTATTATCGGGCGATATTACTGTGTACGTTCAAGTGGTTATTAGTGAAGTCTTGCGTTGTATAATCGGGCGGCATAATTGAAATACAATTGTGTTTTAATATTAGTTGACATTTTAATGCGTGTGAACAATTCTTATTTGATTTGTTGTAGAGACTGTGTTGTTAATTGCGAACTGTTTAACTGTGAACATTAAAGCTGGTGATCAGTGACTTAATTGGTGTCTTGTATTTTGTTTTCCACTGTACCATACGATGATCAGTGGACCGTCGTAACAGTATGTTTATTATGTATTATGTAAACTATTGATTACATAAACCCCAATGCACAGCAAACTCTGAACGTGAGACGAGTACACGACACTGATAACATTTTCTAAATATAATAAGGCATAGTCTCTGTAAATCCGATTTGAAATACTGCTGGTATACTAATGTAACAACAGTAAAAGTCTCTCTGACGTTAACTAAGACTACAACAACTTAGACATTGCTACATTAATTGGGAAGGGGCTTATTGACCTTGCAAACGTATGTTTGTTTCTATCACAAGTTGACAATATATTATTACTTAAGCATACACCGTCTAATTTTTATGCACAATCCCTGAGTGACGAGTTATCAACATCAAATTCTGCTTTGCACGTATCATTTTTACCCCCGTAACGAATACAAACATCAAGTATGACGACACATAGTGAAAGGAACATGGTGTGTTGGTTACAGTGTTAATAATCGCGACATTCATCGTCAAGGTCGCTACTGAAGTGACGTGGATCGCAGCTAAACATAAAAAAAGGCTCAGCATGTCAGTGGCGGGAGTGTTTAATCCCTCGACAGTGAAGTAATGTTCTCTACTGGTATAGTACAGTATGTAATTTGTATCAACTGGAGGACACCATCGGGTAAACAGAAAACCCATAACGTCGATCGTAAGCCAAGAACTAACAAACGAGAAAATAATGTAACGTTTTACAAATTTTACATAAATTTGTAGTAAGATCGATAAAATCTATGTTGATTTAATACACTGCTTTATCTAGACATTACGCCAATCGATGTAGAGTGTAACTTTAGCACGAAATGTAGTATACGTAAAATACCTTCCACAGTAAAGTTATTAAACGCACTCACATCAAGACATTCACAAATAGCCATATACAGGATTTTTGGATACTACAAAACTATAAAATAAAAGTGTTATGATCTAACATTTTTGTAGTAAATATTTGAAGAAAATAGATCATCATCATTAGCTTTACATCACGGCATAGACAAGGTGCTGCCTGTTCCGCCTTGAAAGATTCTCCAGCCACCTCCAGCCCAGGGAGCTTATAATTCTGCCAGCTGATGGCAGCCATTGGAGCTTATAATCCTTCTCTTTAGGCCTCACTCTTTATACGGCCAAGTTTAAAACAACTTTTATCTGATTCTGAGAACGCCATTTCTGAGGCCTGTATTGTACTGTCTTGTTTCTTGGTTGTTGTCCACAATTCACACACATTGGATAGTACAGTGACCGCCATAAATTCGTCAAACTTTAATTTTGTATCTCCACGTACCTTGTTTTTAAAAATAATGTTATTTGTCAAACAGATCGTCTGGAACTTACTTAACTTAACATCAATAACATAATTCTTATCATAGCCAACACCATTTCCCAAAGAGTTAAAACGGTTCATATGTTCTAGAATTTGATTATTAATCATTATTTTTTATCTTAATGATTCCTTGCCTCAAAATGCCTTAGAGCCTATAGATAAAACATATAATACAAATAGACCAACATGTATAGAAAGCACTGGTACACAGGCAGTTATTGTCAGAAGAGTTTTTAATAGTGAGTGAACTTTTATTCGGACTAAACTTATAACAAAACTTAATCTAGTATATATGTTTTACTGCAAAGTATTTCCTCATTATCTGATATTCTGTTTAAAAAACAAACGAAAAAGAAAAACGGAATGCAATTAAAAAGTTCTATCATGGCATTAGAAATTTATAGTCACTTTCCAGCTGTTTACTGCTTGTGAGACCCTTTCTTTTTCCAAATGTTTACTGTCAACTTAATTGCTAAATAATTTGATGTTACAGGGAAAATGAAAACGCAATATTTTTGTTGCCGTTATAGGCTCAGACGTGTCGATTGCTAGTTTATGAAGAAGTGGGGAGGGGGAAAAGCCCGCAGCTGCGTCCCGAGCCTTAATTATGTCCTCTACCAGGGGACGATGCATACCACACCTACTCACTTGGTCTTACGAGTATACACGGTAGCTAATACACTATACTGCGGATAAAGTTAGACACCAGAAATAAACTGTATTAAATATTGAGTGTTGAAGTATGTTACTGTGCTGTGTTGTAGACACATTATTACATATTGCCTAGTGTAGTAAGTGCAGTAATAACTTTGCTTTCTGTTGTACGGTTACCCACGCGTTTTCAGAATAGAGTGTGTTAAGGACTTGTCACAGTGAACTCCCACCTCTGATAATGGTACCTGTGAAACGCTAAGGATACTTCATTGTTTCCCATTTTATATGCCACTGAAAATGTTAAACCTTGGCGTTACTAACACTTTACATCTAACATTACCCCAACTACCAACCTTTTATTTTACAGGGATTGGTGACCTCTTGACATAGAGACAAGAGACAACAAAATTATAGAAATTCAGTTGAAATTCTTGTTTCAAAAAATTATGAACGGATCTCTACACAAAATACATTGTTCATATGAGATAGTTTCCTTTGTGTCAAGTCATAACTGTCTCCTTCTTTTACTTTATTAATACTTCATAATAATCATAACTTAATTTTCTTCCATAATTTAATATTAAGTATTGTCATTGTTGTGTCATTGTGTCTGGTTGGCAAATTGTGTTGATTTCTTTATTATCAAGTCCGTTAGACAAGTCGTGATTCAATTTGTATTCCTTGTTATTACTTCGTCTTTGTTTGCATGCAAATGACAAAGCGTCTTCGCCTTTGTTGGTTAATGTTATAAGTTATTCTTCTTTTTGTATCCTGTTATTATAAGTAATTTCTTCTTTTAACTCGATATCTGTTTTTTCTCTACATCAGCCTCTATTGGTGTGAATGTATAAGCTTCTTTATCTTCTAAGTCAGAATCTAAACTTGTTACCCAGTAGGCATACAGTGATTTCTGTTGAGACTCTAATTGATCACTGCACCCAAGCACAGTCATACTTAGTTTTCCGTACGATCATTCACTGTAGCTCTCTCTTGCCCGTTTTCACCCTCATGATTAATTTCTATTTTATTTGGTGATGGTAATTGGCCTCTGTTGCCATAATCTCCTTCTTTACTCGGGTTGCACATGCGAGTGTACCATTTTAGATGAAGTACTTTATAAGTATTATTGTCTAGACCTCTAATTATATTGCACTGACTATTGTTCTCTATTTCACTGACTTTTGAAGTGAACTGCCTAATCCTATTGTCTATGTCAGTTTTTTTGCATACAACTTAATTTTCTATGGCCAATATGTTGTTGTTATTTTTCTTTTTGTACTCAATTAATTACATATTGACATGTCCTATAATATCATTATCGTTTTCTGGTTTTCTGAAAATCTTATGTTCTAAACACTGTTGATTACTTTCTAAGTCATCTATTCTGTTGGTCAAATCGTGTTTCAGTTCTTCAACATCTCTTTTAATCTCATCAGACCTCCTGTTGTGTTGTTCCTAGTAATTTTGTATTATAAGTTCGACCTCCTGCTTTCGTATATCTAGTTTATTATCAATTTGACTTTTTGACTTATAATGTGAGTTAGCTCCTCTGTTTGTTTGTCAATTCTAGGCTCAATTGAGTAAATCTGTCATTTTGTTCCTCTCGGATATGTTTCAGTTCTTCTTTTAACTATTAATTTTAAGTGATAGTTATTTTTTCAACTTCTCTTTTTGACAATAAATTTTATAAGTCAATTCATCTGTTGTACGTTCTATTTCCTCTTTAAATTGTCTCATTGCTTCTATCAATATTGTAGCATCACAAGATGATACCAAACCAACAAGATGATACTCAACTGAATTATCAAAATAGTTAGGGAACTTGATCAAATAAACAATTAATTAGATAAAGGAAAAATTATATTAACTAATTCAATAAACCGTGAATAAATAAAGAATAATTGAAAACATAAAGTAGCCTTGTAAGCAAACATAATAAATAACTTGACAAACAGACATCTAAAATGACTAGACTAGACAATAGCTTTAACATAATAAATTACCCAATCGATTAGGAGAGTGAGTGAATATATTTTAATATAATATTGAAAGAAGTAATGTTTAGTAAATAAGCAAAAAACGTATTTAGGGTTAAGAAAAATCAGTTATGTAACAAGCCTAACGGTCCAGCTAGGTCTCAGACCTAAGACTGCATTTGTAATTATCATAAGTATAGAGTTATAATAAAAACTAGATACACTAAGTATGAACATAATTATCTGTATTAAGAAGAAAAAAATGATAAATAGTGATAATTAAACTGTGCAAATGACACAGTGCAAACAATAATAACAAAATAAAGTATTGTGAACAAAGTATGGCCATTAACTGGCAACCTAACCTTAAGGAAATGTATGACAAAAGACTATAAACCTAGATTCAGTATAAAATATACTGGAAGTATAGATTCAATTATATCTGAGTGTAAATAATAGACACTGAGACAAGGCAAATACAGACCATTATATTGTAAAAATGTTGCAAAAAGGTTTATTTTTTGTATAATAATATAGTAGGGTATGGTAGGAAGGAAAGACTACTATTGTATATTAAAGAATAATAGAAATGTAAGTAAGGATGTAATGTAAATAAACTAGTAATATAAAGTGTGACAAATAAACTGACTACTAGCCAATAATGTTAAAGAAACCACTATTGTTGTTTATGAACACATAATAACATAGTTAGTAAGAATTCAATGTAAAACAAAAACCTACCTCTACTTGGTAGATGAACAGAGACAATGTAAGGCATAAAAATTGTAATAGCCTATGTCCAATATGTAAAGAAACGGCATATGTGATTAGATAAGATATGAGTAATCTTAAACGTTTGTAATCTGTTAATAAGAATGTAATTAACAAGATGTATACTTGGACCAAAAACCCCTACCTATACTGTAGAAGATAGATAGGGACACTACAATGTACAAAGCATGTTTTAAATAATAATATGTATAGTAAAAGCTTATATGGTCTAGTAGAATTAAATACCAAATGTTACATTGTATTAAGTCGTTTTATTGTAAGAAGAAAAGAATAGTCCTAGGTACACAAAACATTTTAGGCCTATTCTATAAACCAAGAGTTTTATAGGAAGTTAAGGTTGATAATTATGATTAATATTATTAAATGGTTTGTTAATAGCATAAGAACATATATACAAAGGAGAAAACAAAAATGTAATAAAAAATATAACTTTTAAAACTAATGTATTAGCATAGGCCAAACATCAAAATTGTTCATTTTATAAATACTGTAAGGAAACATATCATGTGGGGTCTTGAATTGATCAGAAAGAAGAAAGCAAGGCAATGGTAATAATATAATAACAATTGTAATTAGCATAAAAAATTATGTTAATTTTAAGAATTTTTTTAGTTATGATCTCAGAAAACAAATGTGTCTCCACCCCAAAAACTGACGCTATCGTCGACAATGTATTAGCTATCAATCAATCGGAATTTTTATATTTGGTGTGTATGAACCCAAAGAGCATCTGCATCAACCCAAAAACTGACGCGAACAAGCCAAAAATTAGATGCCACGCCAGGAGTCTTGCGTTGGAGTCCGAGGTGTAAAGAACAACTTCTCCGCGTCACTTTTATCAGCAAAAACATAGTCAGAATCGAACTTCGGATAGGTTGTGTGCGGAGTGACAACAATAACATAACCAAGAAGGAACCAAAGTGTTGTGAATTCGTTATAAAATCATAAGGGCAATATAGTGCAATATAAAATTAACTGTGAACAAGAACGAGTGTATAAGGGAAGGAAAGTATAGTGTGAATACTTAAAAAATATTTAAATCGAATCTTAAATAATCATATTGGTATAACCTAACCAACTTTATACACACTTATGAACGATATATCACTGCACAAGAACACTAACACCATAGTAATTGTTAACCTTTTAACTATTATTTCTTTGAGTTTTATGTTTGAAACTGAATAATATATCCAGATTTGTATAACCTCAAATCAGCCACTGTTCGGCAGTTACGAACTTTTGTTATTGATAGATATAAGACACTATTTGTGTATACTATAATCAAATTATTATTGTGAAGCTTTGTACTTCGTAACAGTCATTTCCGTTAAAGATTATTGTAGTCAAAAGAATTCACGACTGAGATTAAATTAAAATAATCAGTATTAAGCTTGAGTGAAAGAAGGTGTTGCCAACCACTGAGCGAAAATTATAGTACGCCTGGTCAAATTATTATTAAAAAAAGTGTCATTTATTTAAATTCACAAGAGAAGAACAGCAATTAAAGTAAAAACAAAAGAATTAGAAATGAAATCAATTTAGTATGAATTATTATTTTAATAACCGATAATGTTTTTCTCAATTTACGAAGGTTAGCGTTTTAAACCCACCTTAAGGATTAAGTTGGCTGTACCTAAATTTTTGTACGCCACGTGCTATTTAAATTATTCAATCAGATAAGTGAATCAACATAAAATTAAACCAAAATAATTAAATTAAAGTCAAGAATTTTAATTAACCAAGGAAGACATTGGTTTCACTAATAAACAATTACCATAATAACCGGTTTTCATTAGGTTACCAATCGGTTTCAGCAACGTAAGGTATTTCTTTGACAAATAATTACATAGTGAGATACCAAACAATACCTTTATGGAATATTAATATAATTATCCATATGGCGCCCAATTTAATTAAAATATATCTATAAATAACTTTCAGTATGGGTAATAAATATTAAATTACAATTTAATTAACTGAACAACAGATAGGATAGAACATTATTCAGATGACAACAACAACGTGAGACGTTCAACAACAACAAATATCGACACAGATATTAGTATTTATTAGATAACATCATATTACGTGCACACACAAATATACTACAAATCAGTGAAAACAACAAGGTACGTAAAAAGAGTGAGTGTTATAGAATTGGCGCTTACAACGTGAGGCGAAATACATATAACAACATCGTACATAATATAGTATATTTTTGGAAAGTAAACGTGTTATAATATTGAATATCTGTGTCACATTTCCTAACTGGTTGTTAGTGAAATTCTTTCCCGATTCTCCTTCTGACACTCTAATACTTCTGAGTTCGTACCGTTTCTCAGGTTTATGTGCCATACAACAAAATATTTATAACCAACAAAATATTAAATAGTATTTTACTGTTACAATGATAAATTTAAAAACTTTTTAAAACTTTTATGTTGATCATTTTCACTATTTTACAATGTATAAGATTCATTATAGTACCTAGCTTCACATACTGCTTGTGATCCTTGATCATGTCTATGTATGATTTTAATTTCTGTTTCTTACAACTACTTCTAAATAGAGGTAATGTATCAACTACATTATGATTGAGTTTTCCTTATTGCACTATTACACACATAACTTTAGGTTAATTATTTTCAAACTTATTACATTTTAATTTTTATATTAAATCATTTATCACAATTTCTAAATCTATTATAATTTTACATTTCACCCACTACGATTCGGCTGAAAGCTTTCCTGCCTCTCTTTAACTTCTCACCCTGTTAAAAACTTCACAATTTTAGATTATTTTGACAAGGTTTTTTACTGTAAGAATTCACAGCAGTGCAATATATACACTAAAATTCTTGTACGTATATTTATATGATTTCATTGTTATACGCATGAATATTGTTATGCTACTACAGAACGTTCTACATGTTTCTCGGCTATCCCAGCAGAGCCCAGCTGCAACGTTTGTGTGCGTACGTGACACCTAACATACAAGGCAGTGTTACGTAATACGGAACATTCTCGTACATTCGATAGTGTTGTTCGACAAACTTCTCAACTAGCCCAACGTGCGTGTTTCTGCCAAGGCCGCGCTGAAGTATCCTCTAGAATTTTTGATTGCTTGTTAAAGACGCATATTATAGAACCCTGAAGACTATAAATAGCCCACCCCTGCCGCTTAGTTTTCAGTTATTGTCGGGCGATTTACACAGTGCGTCTCAAGTGTTGTATTAGTGATAAGTGATTATAGTGCGGAATTCTTCATAGTTGACATTATTATTATTTGTGTGGACAGATTTGCTCGAATATTTGTACGAGTATAATCTTATTGAATAGCTTGTTGATTTCAAACTGTTAATTGTGATAATTAAAACTGGTTATTAGTGATTTCATTGGTGTCTTGTATTTTGTTTTCCACTGTACCATACGACGATCAGTGAGACCGTCCTTACAATATAATTGTATACATGATTAATTAGTGTATTTACATGTGTAATGAGTAGACGGGGATCCGCAAGAAATATAATTTCTTTAGGGGTACCATTAAACAATTAAAATAAAGGTTTAGAAACGCTGATCTACCGGAACCTGTCTTTCCTAAGCCGTTTCGATATTTTAAGAAATACGTGACTATACGTACAGACAAGTACAGACTTGTCATTGGGAACAAAAACCCTGCATAAAACTAATGGTTGTTACATTGTCTTTGGTTTGCTTTCATCTTTCAACGACGTAACGATATTTCAAGAAACAAAACTTAAAATTAAACGGAAATCTGAAACCAATACACTTTAAACATTGTCTAATATCCAAAAAATTTTAAAGTAAATTTAACCTCTTACCTACATATTGAACATTGTGTGTGTGTACGGTCACGAGAGCGTTCGCTTATATTAATAGATTTTTGTACGTGCTTTGTTTTAGCAAGCCAATTACACAACTCGGAAGCACTGTACAGTTACAGTAATGTAAGTAACAGGGTCTGACCTATACTAAACTGTAATCACGTGAGGGGTGGGAAAGATGTAATGTAAATCCAACAACGCGATATGTGTACGTATAAAGTACAGGGAGTAAATTACCAAGACGTTATTAGTCTTGATGTGATGAGAAACTGTAAAGGGAACGATTTACACGCTCTGTAAACCAGTTAACGGAGAGATGTACAGTCACTGAGGACTGAGAAACGGAAAACAGTATTAGTTTAATCGTCTGTGAGATCCAAAGTAATTAGCTTTTGCTGTAATAGACTAACGATCTGAGACAGCTGAGAGAGAGGTTACAGCCAGTTACCATGTTTATCAGTGTGTGTGTGTGTGTGTGTGTGTGTGTGTGTGTGTGTGTGTGTGTGTGTTTCACATGTAAGTTGTAGTTGCATAACACAATAAAACCCTACTATACCGTACGTAATCAAATTTTATTTCCAAAAGAAGTGCATGCACAACCTATCACTTTCAGCGTTTCACGTTTCTACTATTTATACTTTTATATCTTCCTCTTTGAACTTCTTCTGTTTTCGTGTTCTCTTCCCTTATTTGTTTTTCATTCCCCTCCTTGTGTCCCTGTGATATACGTCCAAGCCATCTTAGATCTCCTCTATTATTTTATTGTCTATAGATTCTATCCTAAGATCCTGTCTTCTACTCTCAAATCGTATTTGGTGTCTTTTAGTTGTCCTCTCGATTTTTCAAAAATCTCATCCAAATTTTGGTAAACCTTGATAAATTTTGATAAAAGAATTTATATCCCGGGCTGTTCATCCGTGGTTGATTGCTTTGTTCTACCATTGTTTAAACGCT
The DNA here is from genome assembly GCA_034769895.1 of Magicicada septendecula. NCBI lineage: Eukaryota > Metazoa > Arthropoda > Insecta > Hemiptera > Cicadidae > Magicicada > Magicicada septendecula. Next base: position 196,924,499 of record CM068373.1, on the reverse strand, counting down.
TCGACCACCTACCGGAGGCCTTCTTCAGTGGAAAAAAGTTTATAAAATGTTTAACAAAAGGATGAGAGCCGAACGTAGGCCTACCCCTAAACAAGCAAAGCATACCTCTTCCGGAATTTTTCACCCATTTCTCAGTTTTTTAACTGATCCATTCTAATCTACCATTCTTTCCTATTGCCATTGGAACTTCCTATTTCCTTCCATGTAACCGCTGTTGTCGGCGGCAACAGGACAGGAAATGAAAGAAAATACAATTAATTACATCAAAGAGTAAATACTTCAGTTACTGATTCATTTGAAATGTGAACAATATTACGAGGGAAACTTGAAGATAAGCATAGTATTGCTTTTATAGTGCTGAGCGCTTGCACCGTCATTTTAGTGCTGTGTTGTCAGATCACACGTCGCGGGTGACATTCTACTGCGAACGGTCATTGATCTCGTAGTACTTGTCACTGTGCATACTAGACAAGGAGACACGTTGTCCGCCCGATGTGTTGCCACTGTAAAATATCGGTATGGAGAACCATACATGACTTCCATATTCTAAGATTTATATTTAAAATCATTTTCACCCAAACAGCCAGGCTGTGTCTTACCTGCCTTTTTATTGCTGTATTAAATGAAAAATATTATATTACATTAAAATGAAAAAATTATAATTTTATTGCCTGGCAAACAAAATTATTTTATTTTTAACAATTACCATTGTTTCAAAAAGTTTAAATAAATTTTCAAGTACTTTACTCTTGTTAAAACGTAAAAGGTTGCAGGTAAACTACCCCTTCCCCTTAACCGATCTTCACCAAAATCGAAAGTCATTGAGACCTCTATAATTCAGGGACGTATGCAAAACATTATTTGATTCTGTTTCAATTTGCGGCTGTTATCGTTTGCCATAGAAAATACGCTTGATAAAAAAACGTTGCAGGTAAACTACCCCTTCCCCTTAACCGATCTTCACCAAAAACAACAAGTCTTGACTACTCTACAAATCAGGGTTGTATGCAAAACATTATTTGATTCTGTTTGAATTTGCGGCTGTTATCGTTTGCCATAGAAAATACCCTTGTTAAAAAAACGTTGCAGGTAAACTACCCCTTTCCCTCAACCGATCTTCACCAAAAACAATAGGTCTTGAGAACTCTACAATTTAGGGCTGTATGCAAATAATCTTTTGATTCTGTTTGAATTTGCGGCTGTTATCGTTTGCCATAGGAAATACCCTTGTTAAAACATAAAACGTTGCAGGTAAACTACCCCTTTCCCTTAACCAATCTTCACCAAAAACAATAGGTCTTGAGTACTCTACAAATCAGGGCTGTATGCAAAACATTATTTGATTCTCTTTCAATTTGCGGCTGTTATCGTTTGCCATAGAAAATACGCTTGATAAAAAAACGTTGCTGGTAAACTACCCCTTCCCCTTAACCGATCTTCACCAAAAACAATAGGTCTTGAGTACTCTACAAATCAGGGTTGTATGCAAAACATTATTTGATTGTGTTTGAATTTGCGGCTGTTATCGTTTGCCATAGAAAATACCCTTGTTAAAAAAACGTTGCAGGTAAACTACCCCTTTCCCTCAACCGATCTTCACCAAAAACAATAGGTCTTGAGAACTCTACAATTTAGGGCTGTATGCAAATAATCTTTTGATTCTGTTTGAATTTGCGGCTGTTATCGTTTGCCATAGGAAATACCCTTGTTAAAACATAAAACGTTACAGGCAAACTACCCCTTTCCCTTAACCGATCTTCACCAAAATCAGCAGATCTTGAGAACTCTACAATTGAGGGCTGTATGCGAAACATTATTTGATTCTGTTTGAATTTGCGGCTGTTATCGTTTGCCAAACAAACAAAATTACCCTTGCTAAAAAAAAACCGTTGCAGGTAAACTACCCCTTTCCCTCAACCGATCTTCACCAAAAACAATAGGTCGCGAGTACTCTTCAAATCAGGGCTGTATGCAAAAAATTATTTGATTCTGTTTGAATTTGCGGCAGTTATCGTTTGCCATAGAAAAAAAATCTACAGACAGACAGACAGACAGACACACAGACAGACAGACAGTCACACACACAGACACTTTTCGGAAAACGACTTTTTTTCATGTTTTGAGTGTAGTAGAATCAGAATCTGCAATAATCTCGAACACGATTTTTTTTGCCATCACCATACTTCCATTCCTTAAGCAATATGGAAGTAAAACTAGCAAAACGCTCAGTTAGCAGATATCTTTGTTTTCGGAACCAACGCTTATCGGTTACTACTTACACTATTTCCGTTTTTGTTCGTCTAGTTATGTGTTTCTCTGTGTTACTGTACTCTTTTTAATTTGGTTATTTGTATTCTGATTTATTTTCTGAAAGTATAATGGCCTTAGATTCCACTGAACCAGGACTCTCTTTTTCGGCCAGTGAATTTAACTGAGTGATAGAAAATATACTAAAAAATCGTTTGGTTTGCGTACGTTTAAGGAAATGTGTGATGTTATTAATAATGGCCGAACTACTTCTAATATAAAGGCGTTAAAATCTAAATAATCTGGCGGTTATGATCGGCACCGTAACGTGTACTGTGTACGGAATATTCTTGCCTATGTGGGTGTACTAAGTTGATGAATCTTTTCTACTGGCGATGATTTTGTTTTCAACAGAAAACAGTACGTGGAGTAGTGATGGTGTTGCTGACACGGGTAATCTCAGGAGTGTCCGTAGTTGACACAGAGAAACACAAAACACGAGCTTGTGCAGTTGGTTATTATAAGAAATTTCGGAGAAATATCGAAGTGGTTTCTTCTATATTTTTAATGGCTGATGTTTTGTTCAATACTCCGCAGAAAAATATAACAGATGTAGACTATTGTAACAAGAAAACCTCTAAATGTTTAAGCTATTCATCATTTTTCGTGGTAGTTTTGATGAAGTTTGGCACAATATTAAAACTTTAAATGAACTGGACGAAGCATCATACACAAAAAGACCTTGCTTAAATGAAATTAGTATTTTTTCTGGTGACAAACTTTGAAATAGTTAACACTCAGAAAGGCCAAATTACTGTTAAAATTTTCAGATATTCATAAACTAGAATTTCTTGCAATACTAGATTGAAAAAATCACCGATTTTAAAAAACAATTTCCAAACAAAGCATTTTAAGAATTATTAAAAAGCAAAGGTAGATTCTTTAATATGGCCCGTTTTAAAAATAAACTTTTATATGTATACGGTTCCGAAAATTTAGAGACAAGTCGATATATGATGGAAATCGATAATTACATGCCAGTTGACTTACTAAAGCATCATACGAAATAAGAAAACTATGCGCCTTGTTAGTTACAATTACTGTTACAAGTGCTTCTACAGAAAGGTCATTTTTGAGCCCTGCGGTGAATACATATTTACCAGAACAGACTGTTTGCACTACTCCTTAATTCGATTGAAAACTCTCTTTTACATAACCTAAAGAATATGCCTACATTTTGAGTCTATTAAAAACATCTTTTTAGAGAAGAATTGCCGAATCGAGCTGCAGTACAAGTAGGCAGATCTCACTCTAAGATAAGTTACAGCTAAAATAATTAGACATGAAATGGGTGTCAAAATGGTTGCGCTGTGTCAAAAGATCTCTCTGGGCATGTGTAACTGGCGTCGTTTTCGAACCAATTATGTTGTATTCAGAACAGTGGCATGAATGGTGTATCACATGGCTGTGTGTTTACGTTGGTCACCTCATACCTCACTTCCTGCCCCCACTATGATCTGAGCGAACCGTTTCATGTCTTACTATTTCATCTGTACAAACTATTAATTTTTTGACTACGTGTTAGGCTGAAGGCAACCGGCAACAGCTGTCATATACCTACGCCACGCTACTGCTTATTACGTTGGTAAGTCAAATAATGCATTATGAAAATTAGAAAAATAAAAACACTTTGTCGAAAATTGTAGTCGGGTGTCACATCTGTCAATACCATGGTAAGCAAGCTCCACTGGAATGAAACAATAATAGTCTAGGTTAGGCTTTAGACAACTGCTGTTACTGACAAAACGCCATCTACATAAAACACCTATTACAGTGCAGCGAAACAGCAGATATATCCTACTCGGCGATGGCATTTTGAGCTTAATTAGTCAAATTTATGATATTTACGTAAAATTGTACACAATATCATAATTAAACTTTGACAATTGTTTAACTAAATAGAAAAGCATCCGTTAACTGTCTTAAGCAACGATGATATTTAATTTTTATAGCGGCAAAGCAAAAGAGAACTGTAATGTAATGTTCGATTTCAGGAGCTGATCAATTCTATTGTTTTGTAATTAAGCAGTTTTGTTTTCGAAGTAAATGTGAGCTTCCAGTAGAATATTACGTCATAAATAACAGTAAAATTTTCATAAATTTAAATGAGTTGTTAATTAGATGACATACGACATTCGATTGTCGTTGGCGTTGCAGTCTCACTTTACAACCCTTCTCGACGTAAGATTTATCGTTAAGGCAACAGGCTCCCCTTGTCGTCAACGCATTACCCACGAGCAATAGACCATTACCCGAGTGTATTTGTACTCAAGTCTAAGTCCGTAAAACATGATATTATATATAAAATATTTACAAGTTTTTGAGTTCTTTTAAATTGTTGTGCAGAGCGTCGCGTAACCCAAGGTGCAATATCGTTTGTAACGAACGTTATCAGAAGTGACGCTCAACGACAAAGGAAAATCACAAAAACAGAATATTCAGTTTCTACTCTATGAAATAATAAAAAATATTATGAATAAAAAATATAAAATGAAAAACATTATTGAATTTGAAATGTTATTTGAAAATAAAAAAATATTTATATGATAATACAAGAGAAAAATATTTGGAAAAGAGTAAAACGTTAAATTATAAGTCAAGGCAAAGTATCAATCTGTGGTCTAATTAAAAATATATCTCTGATAACAACAACGTAATTAAACAACATAGAGTTAAATCTTTAATATATTGAACGTTTGACCAGAAAAATATAAAACTATTATATTACTAGATAAATTACTAATACTTCACCTCATTATAGAATATAATTGTAATCGGAAAGTCGTTAAACGCTCTAGTTTCATTCAATCCAGCTATCACAAACCTATTGTTTCATTTTGAAGAACTTTTTTTTCGTGTAAACGCTGTAATCAATAATTACGAAATGACAACGATTTACAAGACATGAAACAACATTATGAATATCAAAGACATAAATCATATTTTAAAAATAAAATTGATTTCTAAGTTTTGTAAATTACTCTCCTAATTCGAACTTCAATTACTCTTCTAATACACCTCTGACCTGTACATCCTTATGCACCATTCAATTATGGATTAATTAAACCTAGTAAATTTAAGTCAGACTTCTAACAAAAACAAAGGAAGTTTCATGTCAAACGTTCGGATTCTTTCAACCAACGCACAGGTTTTTATTTAATCTGTAAACTCTATAAGAAATCGAAAGCATTAGGAATATCACATGAACTCAGAAAATAAAATTATAAATAGACATCACTCTAATTATACAGGCGATAATTTTTAAATGTTGTGGCATCATATTAATAAGACGAACGTAATAAGAAATAAAGTAATTCACGAAGCGAGTGTTACAAACGAAATTGGGTGCGTTTCATATAATCTTGTATGTAATAATAAAAATCTACGAAAGGAAACTAAAGCAGTTTTAATATTGTTACTTACTTGTCGCTACAATTTAGAGAGGTAACATAAAAAACTAAACAGATAAGTGAATTATAAAATTGAGGTTTTTAGGAAAATATCATGGAAGTCTGAGATTACGAATGAACTGAAAATAAAACGTAAACACACTTGGGCAATGAACAGAATAAACACTGAGGTCTATAGAAAACACCAGATTAGTCTAGAAGGTTGGGACTTTAAGTGGAAAAAAGAGAATATACCGTCTAAAAATAAGTCGTGGAGACATGTCAGCATAACAACCCGAGATGAATGAGACACAAGACACATGCAAAGAGGAAAAAGCGAAACACATTTATTTCTTAGTTTATTGTTAGACTAGTTCAGAAAATTGTAAATAAAACTGTAAAAGTAATGTTCACTAGACATGTAATATACATCGACACTGATTTGTAACGTCTAGAATTGACTTGCGTAATAACGAATGGTAAAAATGTCGGTGTATGTAGGAAGTTTGTTAATGACAGGACTGTTTGTTGCAAGCTACAGTGTGGAGAAATATCGGAGACCGCAAGAAAATCAATTAAGTAAGATTAATTTATTTACCAGTTTCACTTAAATGTTACTAGAGACATTCTGAACAAATGGGTCGTGTAAACGTTTAGAAACTTGAAACTTGAGAAACCAATTCAGGTTTAGTTTTACTTTTTTAAATGTATATCTTAAAATTTATTTTAAAAATATCCAGCATATTCTTTACACAATCAAATGTTTTCAAGGATTCTGAACAGTTGACTGTTGTTACCAAGAATTGCACGTCCTAGACCTTTGACTAAAATTATTATAATTGTAGTACTGGTGTATATTTCAGTTTTAAACTTCGCTAATAGTGTAAGTTATGCTAAAATTTAAAATTACACAGACTAACATTACACGGATTCTGTCCAGGTGACTCTCGTCTCTAAACTTATTCTGCGATTACACTAAATCTGAGTTCTCTCTATTCAAATTGTAGAGTTTAATCTAAAGTTTTTAATTGAAAGTATGCATTAATAAATACAGCACTCCGTGGTATGCGAAGAGGACGACTGAGGTTGCCCTGTCGAAGTAAATGTAGGTTGATATCAGCTGGACGACAGGTTCTGCTGAGTATTATCCCTAAAATGTAATAAGTAAAACTATTTTACTAAAATATATTTATACCCTCTCACTTTTGTGTAACACGAATTAGTTTGTACATTACGGGGTTCACGTTAAATCATTTCGCTTCTGAGAAGGTTACAGCGAGCTTATAAATGGCATTCTTAAGTTGTAAAATGTTTTTTGAAGTGTTGTAGATGATAATAGAATCCAAACAATCGAGTTTCACAGATCTTTCTCAACACAGAAACTGCCACCGCCATGAATATTTTTTGTTCTTACCAACACACGCTACAGAATTAAGTAAATTATATTCAGATTACGTATGCAGTGTTATTTTAATAAAACCTTACCCTCTGTGACACAGCAGCCCACGTACTAGTATTATCAATAATAATAATAACGATCGTCGTCTTCGCCATCACCACCACCATAATCAACAACACTACCATCGCCATCATCGTCATCGTCGCCGTCGGCGTCATCATCATCACACGGTATTTTATTTGACACCACCTCTGTCATCATTTACTTATTTCAAGTTATACCCTTCATCTCTTCAAACTTTCCATCAATTTTCCGTTTTCCAAACTATTTTTGCTTTCTGCTACATCATATAAAATTTAAGAATTACAGACTCATTGATTCCTTTAACCATCTGTTCGTTGATTATTTTATCCAAATATTTTATTTCTTGACAGTTTCTTAATAAACAAACAACGTTGATGAATGTCTCTTTGTTGTATTTAAGCACTTATTGTTAATGGAAATAACTACATTTGTGAGAAAGGCCGCGGCATTGTGTTTCAAAGTTTACTGTGTCTTATAGAGCCTTACTAATAAAGTTAGGAATGACGATGTCTCATTACTAATTAAATTAAAAGTCACATTAAAACACAGGCTCTTGTTTCTGTTATCATTATTCAAAGATATAAAGTAATGAGCGAATTAACACATTCATTAAGGACTCGCACCACTGTAGTTGCAAGTACTCACCTGCCCATACACGCAGACCCGCGATTACACACACATACATTCACATACATTACACACGTGTGCACGGGAGTGTGTCACTTCAACAAAACGCGTTGTTGTTGGTAATAAAGGTAAAGAATTGTATATGGAGGTTACAAAAAACGGCAAATAATATTTATTTTAGTTACCCCTAATGGCAGAATGAATTGACAGCGAAAAACCATTCTAGAAAGAGTAAGCCTAGTATATTATCCGATATAAAAAGGGATATAATAATATACCCGAAAATGATGCTTTTACCTATCGTTATGCTTTTTTGTATTATTTCTCTTTAGAGGCTGATGAAAAACTCATAATGGTATAGAGAACAAAAGAACACTTTGAAGAAAATAACATAACTTATTTTCTTGTATCCAAAAAAAACGTATAACATATATTCATCAAACATATACGTAATTATTATTTCTTTAAATTACATTATTTATTCGTATTTATTTACTAATAGTTCAAAATTTGGACGGGTGCACAATGTAAACATATTTGGGTGTCAAAAGTGATGAAAATATTAACTAGAGAGCTCGTAGTACAAATCTATAAAAGTACTTGAACATAGCCTTAAGGCAATTCTTCTGATTAAGGTACGTATGTCCTTTATTCATACAATAGAGGTTTATTACGCCACTGTCAATTATAACTTGCAATACAGTATTTCTTGTTGGGCAGGAACTTACTATTAGATGAAGATAATTAGAAGTATGACCGAAGCAGAAACAGACGATTCTTCTCTAATATTATTCAGATATTTAAAAAAAAAACTTTCTTTACAATTCTTATGTTTATACTTTACTTATTGAGTCTTAAGAAATTTTTGTATCAGGCGGATTATTTGAGAGTTGGAGCAAAGGTCTATTCAAGAAGACTGCATGCCCTTGGTTGTGTATTTCTCCCAGGTCAAGAAAGTAAAACTTGCAGGTGTCTCTTTATTTCTTCTGCGCCAAAATCTTCAAAATCTTGTAATATTCTTCCAAACACAATAATTTTCAAACGCTTAAAACATTGGTTATTGCCATTGGAGAACTTTTAAGGTTTCTTATACGGGAACGTTTTGAGAATAAACGCTAATTTAACAATAAAAGAAATAACAATAAATAAATAAATTATAATGTTACTTTGATTTTAAATACTGGTTTAGAGTTGGTTCTATATATTTAACTATAATATATAATATACTATATATATATATATAATATATAGGGCAACTTAAAATTTGCTTTTAAGAAATATTAATGATTACGTTATATTTTAGTGATTTTTTCTATCCAGCTGTCACATTTGCTTAATACTATAAGAAAACGGGTGACGGTTAACAAACATTTTACACATTACAATCATTTGTTAACATATTAACATTTTAATATAACATATTAAGAAAGTTATATCACAAATGGAAATTATTGCTTTTTTATATGGAACAGTATTACATAACAGTGAACAGTAACAATAATATGTAACACTTTTTTGTATTACTTAACTGTGTATTTATCGTGCTTTTTTCTAATTTACATGTTCTTTTCTTTTTCGTATTTTTGTATATTATGGAATAAAGATTAAATCGGATTTATTATGTGCATAGCCTATTCAGTTTTATATATGCAGCATATATAACTGAACACAAACTTTTAGTTTTAGAAGTTAAAAATAATTCTGTGGAAAAATCATAGGTAGCCTACCTGAAAATAAAACACGGAACGATACCCGAATGAAATTTTACAACCTGTCGCTGTTCCCACATTCCTGTAGCCAGTGCTAGTGAGACATGGACTCTTGTTAAAATGACGTACAGAGGATTCAGGCAGCTGAAATGAAATTTTTAAGAGAGACGCAAGGTTGTTCTCTCCTGGATCGGTAAAGGAACGAGGATATTAGATCCTAATTAAACATTGGAAATTGTCCTTTTAAATTGTACCCGCAGTAAATTTTCGACGTTTTTAATATGCGATTGGATCAATATATTACCATGTGAAGAAAAAAAATGTACTAATTGTAAATTGTTCTATTTCTTAATGTAAAGTGAAAAAACGTGTTGTTTTCATTTGGGAGGTTAGGTAACAATGTTTTCGGGTTTTTAGTTACTGCTGAAATAAATATAAGCCATGGTTGAGAAAAACATGACGTTTAATGTGTATATACAATGCTTATAACAGAGTAATACTTAAAATAAAGAACATAACGTTTTTAAGTTGGCAAATTAACAAAACTACAACAGCAAATGTAAGCTGAAGAATACAAATATTTATGGCTAATGGAAAAAACAAAAAAAACAATGCATTAAGGAATGACAACACGTGCTCTACATATTGTACGTAATGGATGGTTAGCCACAAAACGAGTATTTGTTGGAAAACAAATATTACCTTAAAAAACGAGTTCTGCCACAAAAAAGTGACATGTATAGTACAAGCCTTACTTTGGAATTTAGTGGTTTTCCAGTGATATATTCACAGAACGAGTAGGCTTATTAGTGAAAAAATGAGTACTACTGGAAAACGAGTTCTACTAAAAACCGAGTTCTGTCACAAGAAAGGGAGACATGTATAGTAATAGGCCTTACTTCGAGTTGGGTTTTTTCGTGGTTTTCGCACACAAAAAATAGTTTTAGATTACAGACGTATCGGTTTCCATGTGTAACTTCAGTTTTCATGTTAACCTAACAACACCAACTTTTGACGTCACAGCCACGCGCCGGTGATATATTACTACTACAAATATATTCCATTAAAAAAATTATAAACAAACCCAATTGCAATTCCTTGCCAACTATTTTGAAACATACGAAATTACAATTTGTATAATTCTTTCACTTACATAAAATTATGTGCGATATGACTATATATCGAAGCCAAAAATCGCATAATCAAAATATCGAAAATGACTGCGGGCACGCATATTGGGACAGTACAAACATTGTATCGTTGCACCAGAAGATAGAAGACCACAGAAGGAGATGGTGTGAACACTTGAACTGCGTGCCTGATATCCGTCTACCCGTGGGCTATCATCCTACTGAGAAGAGAGATGTCGGTAGACCGAGAAGGAGATGGGTTTCGGAACAGGTATAGGTCTAATCCTTGGAGTCGTGATGATGATTATGATGATGATGTTCAAAAATAACAACTTAATTTACTAGTAAACTGTGATTATTTTATCGTTAAAAGTATTACTTAATCAGTGAGCTATATTGTTTGCTTAACAATTTACAGACAATTCTGCTGTAGAATGTCATCTTTACGCCAAAATGTAAAATATAGGCATACATGCCTTAGATAAATCTCTTTCTAATGTTTCTAACACACCTCTTTAATCGTGACTTACATGTGCCAACATTCCCCAGAGGGGTAGCAAGACATAGTGTCAAACAATGTAGTGAAGGTTTCTGATAAGCCACGGAGATTCTTAAAGCCTTCTAATCCTTCAAACCGGTTTTGCATAGATTTCAGTATTTTTGTTTATGCAGTTTACATATCCTGAAGTTTCTATTTCATCTTGATAGCTGTTTTTACATGTTTATATTGTAATTCGTTTTGAAAGGAAAACAATGAGAAAGATATACGGCTCAATAATGGAAGCAGGAGAGTAGAGATGCCTTCGAAATGCTGAAATCGATGAAATACACAATGCGCTTCATAAAGACAAGGTGGATAAGCTGGCTGGGACATACGGAGATAATGCCACAGGAGAGAATGCCCAAGCAAATGCTAAATGGAAACATAGAAGGAACAAGAAGAAGGGGTAGACCCAGAAGACGATGGATACATGAGGTGGACAAAGACTTAAGAAGTGTGAGTGTACAAAACTGGAGGAACGTTGCAACAGAGAAAGAGAACTGGAGGCGAGTGGTGGCGGAAGCCAAAGGTCATCTCGGCCCGTAGAGCTCCGGAATAAGAAGAAGGTGTTGTAATTCGTTATCTAACAAATACTTATTATACATTAAAATACGTTGTTTGTATAAAGGACTTGATCAAAAAAGTACACGGTTTGCCATATTAAAGTATCTGTACCTCAATCTCAAAAAAGTAATTTATGTTAAAAGCATGTAAATTATACAATATATTTTTTTTAAATCCACACTTGTCACCAACAGTTTGTTGGATTACTTTTTTTTAAGTTAAGCAGCGATACCAAGCTTAACTGCGTAATTTGTTTTAAATTATTTCTGTTTGTTTATAAGTCAGAAAACGTGTTCACTCATCCATCCTTACTGATACACAAACGCTGGCTCAGACAAATTAGCTACTGATTTTTTGATTCAATGTCGTGTCGCGTAGAGTTTAGTTTTTGTCGCCTCTGTCAATTGCTTTAATCAATTACACTCTGACAGGTTGTACGTCTTTTGTTGAACTTCGCGGTCATTTGTCTATGTTCTTTAATCCTAAATACAACCCCACGAAAAGCGTTTTTGTGTTTCTTTTCGTGGCATGTTATTTTAAAAATATAGACACTAAATTAGTTTCATTTACTCTACACCTGTCTAAAAATTATTACAATAGGGATTTTTTTTAGAATTGGTCAATTTTCTTTGTCTTTTTATAGTTGTTTTTTGTATTAATCGTTCTGGAGTTTCTTTGAATATTCGATCTTAACGTATTGAATCAAAATGGGAAAAAATAATTTTTTATCAATATATTTTTCTGCAAACTTGTAAAGGTTAGAAAACCTAAGAATTCCTATATAATCAAAATTATCATTATAAGGTAGAAATATTAAATATGGGGTCTGAGAGTCTAAGGGACTTACAATTACCTACATATTTAAGCAACTGCTTATTTGTACAAAGAAATGCTGACACATACTGCTTTGCTTGAGTCCGCCCCACATGTCCAATTCAAGATCAAAAATTTGAGTTTAATTAAACTTTTAATAATTTTAAAAGTACCGTACCTACATTTTCAAAACAACATTTCTGTGTACAATGAACAGAACACGAGTTATCGACTAATCCATTTTAAAAAGAAATCGAGATTTATTTTCAAACTATCTATTTAATATTTTAACTTGATTTTTAGTATACATTTTGCAGATTTTCGTAGTCCGTTATCTATAAGTACCATAAAACTACATCTACTATATTTTGAGTTATTGGAGATCTGTATTTTTGTACTTTTTACTTTAACAACTTTTGTATTCTGTATTCAGAGGGAGAATTATTAAATTATTAATTAATAAATCTTCTTTATCTATATGAGATATCGACAAGCTAGAATGGCTGCCAGGTTGACACATATTTCCGAATTAAAAATCACATATTTCATACCATGTTTACTAGGTAACAAAGGAGACACTAGGCACGCTAGGTTGCTTAGTGTGGCGTCTGCACACCAAAACGTATCTGCCGTCTCTGCACACAGGAGTAACACTAATTTACCTACTTGTAAAACAGAATATGTTGGTGCATAGCTGCCACGAGGTATATAAGGAGCCATATTTCCAAATAGCAAGAACAGTGTGGTACAGTGGCAAAACCGGTGGGAAGAAGTCGTTATCAACAGATAGAGCACCTAACAGTATAACAATGTAGCTGGATTACAAGCCGAGGATGTTGGATTGTTATTTATAACAATTTATTGTTGGAAGACAGTATATAGTATAACCAACATCGTTATGAGGAAGAAGGAGGCGGAAGGACAATGAGAATGGAAGTTAATTAGTACGGAGATAGGAAGTGGTAGAGAAAAAAAAAAGAATTATCGAAAAGAGAAACGGGCTACCTGAGTTGTAAACAGATCCAGCGCAAACGTGCGGGTACAGAGGGTTTTAGCGGGTGAACGCCCTACTAGACACCAGTTCATTACGGTCTATAATGACTGTTCTCTTTAAAAAAAACCTTGAGTTTATGTAATAGTATGAAGTTCCGGTGATCGTACCAGGGCGCCGGGGATTAGAACCGACATTACATCAGAAAAACTGATAAGCATAATTTTTGTTGACACCCCTTTAAAAATAATTACTCTTGTATTGCATTATTTAATACTTTTTAATTTAAAAAAAAAGATGCGAATAGTACAGTTATTTATACTGACATTTAAAGAAACACTGAAAAAGTATTGTATAATAATTAAAAAATTTAAATACTCGCGTTAAATCGTGTTTTATTTAACCGTATTTTAAATCATAGCAGAAGAGAAGCAACGTTTCTGAACGCAGACTGTAGCTGTGGGATTCGCATAACAAATCCATTGCTGCGTCTCCGCCATGGACTCAACTAAACGTACAGAGACGTATAAGACCTTGGATTAATAGCCAAGTCGTTTGTATCCTAAGCAACCAACATTACGTATAATTACTAATAATTAATATTAATTAATTATAATCTAACCAAATATACTGTTGACTGAATGCAACATTCCTACATTCCATAAATGAGTTTGCCGTTACCGTTACTACTTTTAAAGTGTACTAAGGAACAAAGTGTAAAACCAGGCTAATTCTTGGCAGTTTTTCATTTTAACGATCTTTTCTAAGTCTTTACTTACATTACATACATTATAAGTTACATGCATTACGTATAGGTACATACATTACAGTCTTTTTTGTTTTTTTTCAAACATTCAAACATTCAAACATTAGGGATTACTAAAAAAAAAACCTTTCTCCATTCACAATCCGCGTACAACAATAACCATTACTACCTTGCATGCTTGTGAAACTTGGTGTGTGTGTGTGTGTGTGTGTGTGTGTGTGGAAGCTCGACGGAAACGTGTCTTTTTGTCAGTTTCAGCTCTCTTGTATTCCAATTTTGAATAATAACCACACAAATCGGATTCTGGGCTCAGTTGGTTTAGATTAATTAACGCCGAGAGATCTACCTTCCTATATAACGGCACGGTATAGAAAGGGACAGACTTTAAAGCAAATAAACCTCCACGCACAACTCTACACCTTGAACACTCTACACAATATTACCTAAAAATATTGATTCCTCCGTGTAATTAAATTTTTCATTCTAGTAAAGTATCATACATTTATACCTTCCAGCTTTTACGTATCGCTTTTCAGGGTAACCCGGTGTAATGTGTAGTTACGACGGTGTAACTGATCGTCGTATGGTACAGTGGAAAACAAAATACAAGAGACCAATTAAGTCACTAATCACCAGCTTTAATTATCACAATTAAACAGTTTGTAATCAACAAGATCGTCTCTTACAACAATCAAATAAAAATTGTTCACACGCAGTAATAATGTCAACGAGTCTCGCACAATTTTAAAACACATAACACTTTGCCACAATACTTTGAACCGCACTAAAACAAATCGCAACTCAAACTGACTATGCGTCGCTGAAGTCTTGTAATTATACCCCGGTGAGATACCAGAATATTCTATACTACGCGTCAAGAACGCCACTAGAAAACACCAGAACGTAATTGACACACAGCTCGCGCGGACTTGTGAAATCTGGATCAGTCTCGGGCGCGTGACAAGTGTCACGTAATTGTCCTTCATCTCAGTAGCAGCAATACGTACACACACACACACACACACACACACACACACACACACACACACACACACACACACACACACACACACACCTTACAGCTAGAAGAGCCGAGAAACACGTAGAATGTTCTGTAATGGTGTAGCACTTTTTTTACATTACGTAACAATATAAATAGCTGTCATTCTACCTTCACAGTAGCTTACTGTAACACTCGGCTTTCTATTGCCGCATGTATTCAAATTCGATTGCCTTATGTTTACGCGCTTTCACAAGTTATTTTTTAAATACGTGTTGCTAATATTATACTGAAAGAAAAGTTATTTGTGATTAAGGAGTCGACTAATGCAGTTACTACATTATATGCAATCATAGGTTTTAAAAAAAATCACAAAATTATGTTTTTACATAAAAAATTGCCTTATTAATTTTATTTATTCTTTTCTTACACACATTATTATAAGGAATGAGCGAAAAATCATACAACCGAGAATTTGAAAACTCTCTTATCGACAATAGGAACGTTTTGGAAATTAGAGCTATATTGTTGATTATTGAAGATCTTTTTCTAAAGTTGCATGAGTTTTAACGACTCAGTAAGTTGTGTGATTACAGGGTCAGTATAATTGACTTTACAATTCTGTGTTGTTTACACATACGCGTAAAATGTATTAATGAATTCTTATATGCAAAGGCAACATTTATTTTTGAGTAAGTTTCTTAACACTGACGTGGCAAATAAACTGAAAATAAAACTTATTTATTGATTTATTCATTTATATTTATTTAGATGTAATTCTGATTTTTTTGGTTGACGCAACTTTTCAACCACTGCATATAATAGAGCCCATCAAAATTTCATACATTTTTACATTCTACGCGCCTATTTAATAAAATATTAAGAACACCAATAACAAAAATAAGAAATATTAAATAAAGATTATAATATTTCAACAAAAGCTATGTATTTATTGTTGCATTGATATCTATATTCACATCTATATCTATTTATATTCAAGGTTTTTCCATTTCTTCTATGCTAGTAAATTATCGTTTTCTTCGTTGCCTCTGCTTTCGTGAAATCATAAGAATTATCCGATTTATTGTTAATGTTAATTAAAATACTTGATAGAGTTTTTTACCTGTCCCTGAGTAATTCTATATTACTCTTTTAGTTTTGTCGTGTAATTTACTTTTTTTTACTACTACCTATGCCCGATATCAGAAATCTTATTCTAACATAGACGCGTGACAAATTTCAAATTAGAAGTCGTATTGTGGGATACCATTCAGTTTTCCACTTTAATCCATATTAATTTTAAATACTTCAGATTAATTCAATTAATTCTGAGTAGTACTCAGAACGACTTATCTTTTGCAACAAACATTGATTACAGAAAACATGCCACAGCTTATTATTGATTCATGCTAGACAATATTTATACATATTAATCTATATTATAATGTTAATTCATATTAATTTCGATCTCTAACATGGCATTTCTGGAAGTAATACTAAAATACCCCAACCACCGTTTATGTTAGATTTTTTTAAGATGAATTGCGAGCAATTTCAATTTGGACGTTGTGATATGATGCCTGTCTACCACCAACACGCTTTTAGTTGGACAAGTTAAATATTAACTTTCCTTGCAACCATTTTAAATAGTTTTCCAAATTTATTTTGCAGAGAATGAAAGGTAAAAATAGCTTGCTTTATTTCTACATCGTGGAATTGTCTACAATTGAAACCCTTTTCACCTTCCGTGTGAACCAGTACAAGTCTTCAATGTTTTGAATAAAAATATTTCATTTCGTGGGACCAAATTTCAGAATGCCTCTGACTATTTTGCATACAAGTTTTACAAGTCTAGACTATTTTCCATCCAATTTCCTCGATACATTTTAAATTGATTAAACCCATTGGATTTTGGAGTTATGTTACTATGCTGTACCTTCAACTAAAAGCGACCTATTTGTTTACAATTTTTCCCTCAAACTCAGTTTAATTTAAAATTTTTAACTGTCCTTTTTGCTTGAAAATAATTTCTTTTCGTATGTTTTAATATTACTTTTTTAAGAAACAAAGACAGTTTCAGTGACGCAAATGTTTAAAATCAAATTGTTACGACGGTCTACTCGATCGTCGTAGGTACAGTGAAAACAAAATAAGTACAAGACGCCAATTAAGTCACTAATAACCAGCTTTAATTTTTACAGTTAAACAGTTCGTAATTAACAACACACTCTACTACAACAAATCAAATATAAATTGTTCACACGCAATAAAATGTCACTAATATTAAACACAATTGTATTACAATTATACCGTCCGATTATGAAAAAAACACCACTCTTAACTAATAACCACTCTTAACTTGAACGCGCACAGTAATGTCGCCCGATAATAACTCTCGAACCGAACTGTAAATATATCGCTGCTATACTGACTTGAGCGTCTCCTGAGTAATTGTATTTAAAGCCACCAAAAATCTAGACGATTCCTAATTGCGTCTTAGCGTCCGTATGAACTACGTAATTAGCTGCGGCCTTGAAACAGTCCGTACGGCTAGCGGCATCGAGAAGACTCACGCAAATGCGTCTACAAGCACGTACGCCACACACAGTAGAGCGAGATTCTTCTGGCACATTCGACAAACACGTAGATTGTTCTGTGATGTCGTAACACTGCCTCCTTCTTTAGCCTGTTCGTCCTGAACTGGCAAACCGTCTCTGAAGTAGTACTTAGCCAGGCGATCTAGGTGGACGACCTTGAACTTTCGCTGTCCTTCCTGTCAAATCCGATAAACAACATCGTTAGTTTTTTTTTCACAGTGTAGGGTCCTTCCCAGTTAGACTGAAGCTTAGGTGAGCGACCACGACGGCGCTTTGGATTGAACAACCAGACCTGATCTCCTTCTTGGAAACCCACACTATTGTGCGAATGTCATACCGAGTTTTCATTTTATCACTGGCAATCTTCAGCCGTCCTCTTACCAAGCGATTCAATTCTCGCAGTTGGTTTTCTAATTGCAAGGAATAGTTCTGCGGCTCTTGGGACTGAGTCTCAGGTGATCCGAACATTAAGTCCCCAGGAAGACGAATCTCCCGCCCAAACACCAATATTGCTGGATTCATGCCGGTTGTGTCGTGTACTGATGATCTATACGCCATGGGGAATAGTGGTATACGTTGGTCCCAGTCTGTTTGGTTCTCGTCAACAACCTTCGAAAGATGCTGCTCAAGTGTCCTATTGAATCACTCAAACATCCCTTCCGACTGAGGATGCAGAGGCGTTGTCCTGATCATTCGAATTCCGAGTAGACGGCATAATTCTTTAAACACTCTTGATTCGAAATTTCTTCCTTGATCCGTATGGATTTCCATAGGGGCTCCATAACGGCAACAGAAGTTGTGAACTAACTCCTTTGCCACAGTGGTAACCTCCTGATTTGGAATTGCGTAAGCTTCCACCCGCTAAGTAAAGTAGCCACCTACAACCATGATGTACCGGTTTCCATCGTCAGTAACTGGGAATGGTCCAGCAATGTCTATGGCAATTCTCTCGAAAGGCAGTCCAACGTTATACTGCCTCATTTTTCCCCGGCTTCTGGTTTGTGGGCCCTTGCTTGCAGCACATATTTCACACGTCCGACCCATTCCTCTACGTCGTGACGAAGATGAAGCCAATAGAATCGCTTCCGTATTTTGTCAAGGGTTTTGTTAACGCCAAGATGGCCTCCAAATGTCCATCATGCATCTCTTTCAAAACAGTCTGCACTTTACTTCGGGGAACTATCAACTACATGACCACGTCTCGTCCATCTGCACTTTCCCAAGCCCTTTTCAGCAATCCGTTTTCTAAGCTGAGAGATTCCCATTGTGCCCAGTAGACCTTCAGCACTTCGGAACCATGGCAGATATCTTGCCAATCCGGGCGGCGACCTACCTCTTTTGCTGTCAAGATCGGTCCGATGTCTTCATCACTCATCTGTTCTTGTCGGCAGTCTTGTCTTGTCCAGCCGTCTGCCAGGATATCTACAGTGATGGCTTGAACATGTTCGCTTGAATTTTGTTCTTCCTTTTTGTGGCCATGTCGGCAGTCTTCCGGGCACGGTCTTCGTGATAAGCCATCTGCATTACCATGCAGGCGCCCCCGCCGATGTTGTACCTTGAAGTTGTACTCTTGCAGAACGAGCCACCTTGCCAACTGACCTTCCGGATTTTTAAATCTCAAGAGCCATGGAAGCGAGGCATGGTCGGTACGTAGTAAAAACTCTCTCCCAGAGAGGTATTTATGGAAGTGCTCCAAAGCTCTGACAATTGCCAACAACTCTCTCCTTGTAACACAATAATTTCTCTCCGGTTTAGAAAGCGTCTTGCTGTAATACGTTATTACTCGTTCTTCACCGTTCTGCACTTAAGACAAAACTGCTCCTAGACCAGTATTGCTTCCGTCTGGTCTGGAAAAGCGAGAATTGGCTGCGAACATAATGCAATCTTCAAAGTCATAAATGCTTGGTCACACTCTCTCGACCCCTGGAAGTTCCGTTTATTTTCCGTTAGCTCACGTATTGGTTTAGCAATAGTAGCGAAGCCTTTCACAAAACGTCTGTAATATGAGCATAACCCCAAGAAATTCCGAACTTCGTGTTTACTCTTCGGAACTGGCCAGTCTCTTACGGTGTCTACTTTATTAGGATCCATGCTAACACCCGATGCCGAAACCAGATGGCCCAGATACTGTACTTCCTTCTGGAATAGAGAACACTTCTTGGGGCTCAGCTTCAGTTGGGCACCGTGAATTCTAGTTAGAACTTCCTTAAGGTTTTCCAAATGGTCTTCGAAAGCCTTCCCGATCACAATGACATCGTCTAAGTAAACAAGGCAAGTTTTCCACGTCAGGCCTCGGAGTACCAGGTCCATCAATCTCTCAAATATTGCCGGTGCATTACAGAGTCCAAATGGCATAACGTTAAATTCGAATAAGCCACTTGGGGTCAAGAAAGCGGTCTTTTCCTTGTCTTATTGATGAAGACCCACTTGCCAATATCCACTCTTCAAGTCCAATGTGCAAACCACTGTGCTCCGGACAACGTGGCCAGTGTATCGTCAACGCGAGGTAGTGGATAGCAGTCTTTTTTTGTAACGTCATTTAACCTCCAGTAGTCTACGCAGAAACGCAATCCGCCATCCTTCTTCAGTACCAGGACTACAGGAGAAGACCAAGCACTTGACGAAGCTTCAATTACTCCCTCTGTCAACATGTCCTGTACTAACCGAGACATTTCCTCTTGTTTAGATAATGGAGGCCTTCGAGGAGGTTGGCGTATCGGTGTTGTGTCCCCGGTATTGATGCAATGTTGCAAAAGAGAGGTTCTTCCCAGTGACTGTCCCCGAGCTGCATAACAATCTTTAAATTCGTGTAAAAACTGTCTGAGTTCTTTTACCTCACCATTTGAGAGGTCGTTAGAAGATCTGTTCAATAATTCTTGCAGTTCCTCTGGTAATTTGGAATTATCCGAAGCACTGGATTTTCGTTGAGTTATTCCGTCTACCCAGGCCACAGGAGTCAATTTGCCTAGGAGCGTATTGCTTTGTAAAGTGATAGCTTGAGCCAAAATATTCGCCACTCTAATAGGTAAAATTCCGGTTTCGTCAGGTTTTACCAAACGTCTGGCAATTAGTATGCCCGGTGTGCTGACTACCTGGGGTTCGAATATAGAGCACTGGTTGCCCCTAGTATCTACCGCAGTTCTAACCATGATGATCTTTTCGGAGTTTGGCGGAACAGTTATGGCCACTTGGTTTACGACGTCCATCGATTTTTCTGCTGTCGTCATTACCTCTTCGCCTCCGATTCTCAAGACATTGTTTTTGAAGTCCACTATAAATCCGTATGCGTTCATAACGTCCACACCAAGAATGTCTTCATCCACAATGTCTGCAACAAGTACTTGATGATTAAACTCAAGTCGACTGAGGCGTTGATGTATCTCCACTTTTCCAAACACTTTTACAGGCCGTCCAGTAGCTGTTCGCAAGCTGCAAGAGCACCAAATTGGCTTTCACTACGTCGGGCCGCACAATAGAAACTGTTTCGCCTGTGTCAACTGTAATCGAGGTTAGCCTTTCTTGAACGAATCCGGTAACCATCAACCTCCCGCTGTTTTTATGAAGTGTAGAAATTGCGTATTCTCTAGGGGCTTCGTTCCTCCAGTTAGTCAGCACACGCCCCGTTGTACCGACTATTGCTCGTTTCCCTGCTGCTGAATTCTAACGCGACAATCTCGTTGTAGATGTCCAGGTTTCCCACATCGATAACACTTCGGTCTTCCATCCTTTCTTATTTTATTCTGTGGCGCCGACCGTCGAGTCTCTGTTCCTTGTTCTTCTTCCTCATCGTCTGTGCCGTCGCGATCTTTTAGCGCGCACTTTATGACTTGTCCAACCAGACGTTTTGGCGGCCTCAAATTGCAAAGCATGTACCAGGGCGTCCGCACTGTTCTTGTATCTTGCCATTCATAACACTTGCTGTAGTTCGTTATCTCGGACACCGGCAGTAAATGTCTACATCGCAAAACTCGTTCGAAAATCTTCTGGAGCTTCAGGATAGGCTAGTCTAATTAGTCTGTCGATACTTGCTTCAAACTCATGAAGAATCTCCCCGGAATGCTGTCGCCTTGCTCTCAACTGAGTGCAGTACACATCTCGCAAATGTTTATCACCATACCGTAATTCCAGAGCTTTTATCAATTCGGCATAGGTGTTTTGGCTGTCAGGTGGCACTTTCTGTAGTAATTCTGCCGCAGGTCCTTTTAATGCAAGAACGAGTGAAACAGCCTTGTCTTTCTCTGTCCAATTATTTGCGCATGCAGCAGCTTCAAATTGGCGGAGGTACGTTGCCCAGTGACTGCTTCCGTCAAAGGTTGGAGCTTTGACATGAACTGTCCCTACTGCAGGAAAAGTGATTTTCTCTATTAACTTATTTTCTGCGTCTTTCTCTGTCTTTATCATTGATAGTCTGTTCACAAAGTTGATTTGGTTGTAACTTCAGGCACTGCTCGACTTCATTTTTAATCTGCTCTTTTATATTTGTAATCGAGTCTTCTATTTTTGTTGACATAGCTTTTTCTACACTCGTGACTGATTTCTCTACTTCAGCTATTTTATTAGACATCAATTCTTCAACACTCGAGACAGATTTTTCTACTTCAGCTATTTTTAATGTCGTTGACTCTTGTACCTCTGATATTTTAGTAACTTGTTTATTAAGCTCACCTCGTAGGAAACTCAATTCTGCGGTACTATGTTCTTGCATCTGTTTCTGCTCCTGTATTAATGCTTTGATGTCTTCTGTTTCACGTTTACGTTCCTCTGCTTCCTGCTTACGTCGTTCCTGTGTTTCTTCCCTTTCTTGTCTTCGTTCTTCTTTTTGTCGTCTTTCTGCTTCTTCCGCCTTCTGTCTGCGTCTTTCCTTTGCTTCCAGCAGGAGGGTTTTCTGTCTCTCTTCCGCTTTCTCGTCTTGTCGTTTTTTTGCTTCTTCCGCCTCCTGTCTGCGTTTTTCATCCTGTCGTTTTTCTGCTTCTTCCTGTGTCTGCCGCAGCAGTGTTTGTAAACCTTCCATCATCTGACTGGGATCCATGTTTACCGATTAATTACGAATCACCCGTCTTGTACAAAGTGTCCACTGTTTCCACTGTTAACCGTTTTATCCTAGTTCTGACACCACTGTTACGACGGTCTACTCGATCGTCGTAGGTACAGTGGAAACAAAATAAGTACAAGACGCCAATTAAGTCACTAATCACATGCTTTAATTTTCACAGTTAAACAGTTCGTAATTAACAACACAGTCTACTACAACAAATCAAATATAAATTGTTCACACGCAATAAAATGTCACTAACATTAAACACAATTGTATTACAATTATACCGTCCGATTATAAAACATCACTCTTAACTAATAATAACCACTTGAACGCGCACATTAACGTCGCCCGATAATAACTCTCGAACCGAACTGTAAATATATCGCTGCTATACTGACTTGAGCGTCCCTGAGTAATTGTATTTATAGCCGCCGAAAATCTATACGATTACTAATTGCGTCTTAGCGGAACTACGCAATTAGCTGCGGCCTTGACACAGTCTGCACGGCTGGCGGCATCGAGAAGACTCTCGCAAATGCGTCTACAAGCACGTACGCCACACACAGTAGAGCGAGATTCTTCTGGCACATTCGACAAACACGTAGATTGTTCTGTGATATCGTAACAATATAGTCTAACAATAGCCTTATAGGAAAAACGTCTAAACCTACTTTTTACTTTCTTTTGGCAAACGTCATGACGCGGCGAAAGATATGTAGAAAATGCTGCTCGCGGATTGGTACAGATAATTGAGTAGCTTTCCAGCACGTTCCAAAGTTGTTTATTACTCAATTAAACATTTATAAATTGTATTCTTCAGCTCTTGCTACCATATAATTAATGGCATTTCTTACTATTTCCTTAAACCGCTATCACGATACTATTTTTTTTTTATAATTTCAAAATTGTTTGAAATAATGTTGTTTTTTACTCACATGAATGTAACTTTATAACATACACAAATATTATCTTCCATTTAAAAATTACTATGGTCACGCATATATACCTTCTCACTAAAGGTAGCGGGAACAAAACGGATATTGTAGTACAGAACACTATTTAAGTGCGATAGGATTGTAAATTTTCGAACTACTTTTTTCAAAATCAAAATCAAATATCGATTATCCTGATATTCATTCGTTCACCCCCCGCCCCCCAATAAGCACAACCGTATTATAGTAATGAAATTAAACCCACAAATAAGAGACAAAACATATTAAAAGTAAACTACTTGATTACAGAGGTTATTTTAAATTTAAAAACATGAGCTTCTAATAATAGTCAAATTATTATCAATTCGTTAAACATAATTCGTTATTATCAATTCGTTATACATAATGTGTAACTGTACTGGGTAAGTTCTGTGTTTGTAAAAGTGCGATCTGTTGTTTAGTTAACTTGACTCTTAACACAGTTAAAGTAGAATATATGTATATCGTGTTACCTTTCCCTGTTGATTGTGGCCATTGACGTAGACGTTGTTTCCTAATGTTGTAAAATAAAAATTAAATCTACCTGGCATCACGAACTCCAGCCTCAGTTTAAAAGGCACGGGCACTGTTAATTACACTACATTCATTAAAAATTATTAACCATATTTACACACTGACGTAATTTTTAAATCGTGATAAATATGGATTCTGTTCTGACTCAGCGTGTACGTTGGTATGCGTGCATGCGTGGGTTTAATGATTGGTAGAGTCAATAATTTCGTAAAGCTGCCTAGTCTACACGTAACGTTGACTTTAAACTGGTTCCATGTGTTAATAGAATATGTATGTGACACTAATTCATGTAGCGTACGTGGTGTAGCTGTTAAAATTAGTTGTTGAAACTGCAGGCGCAGAGTACGCAAACTAAAAGCTTTCTATATTTGCCTACACTTCGCCTGCCACTGAGAATGAACAGTTTTCCAACACGCTTATTTGAATGTAGATTAACCCGGTCTGAGCAACGTCACCCTTATCTCTGTCTAGTAGATACTTCATACTTCAAACAAACACAAACACGCAGTACACACACACGCTGACTGCATCTATATTCCAGAATATAACACTTTTGTAAGGCACAATTTTATTATAAAATGTAAAATTTTATACTCGGCTTCTAGTCAAACTTGTTATATTCATATACGTGTATTTTATTCACACAGTGACATTGCTGACTCAGGAAAAGAGATGAATCAGCTGCGAAAATTTACTTAAAAATTATTAACTGCAAATAAAAACCGGAAAAACTAAATCAGTGGTTAGAAATAAGAATTTTAATGATGTGAAAGAAGATATACAACTGAGCAATAGGTAGAACTGTTTGAAGCAAGTAGAAATAATGCCTTTATCTAGAAAAATTATTACAAGTGACAACAGATAATTGCAGATGTTAAGAAAAGAACAGATCGCATATTCCTTTGTTATTCTATCAATATGTTTGTCTTTCATGAATTAAAAAATACATGATAAAAAATAAATTTGGTTAAGAAAAAAAAAACTCAAAAAATAAACCAGTAGTCAGTTGACTCAATTATTCATTATATGTGTTATAAATTACTGTATTGTTACCAAGATACTATTATTCGTAATACTTTTTAAGTAATATAAGCAATAAACATATGTAATGTAATATTTTTTATTTATTTTTAATATTTACATATTATATTAATGTTTTATCTACTATTTAAGCCGCTCTATAATTAAGGGAAGAAGAGTGTACTGTTCTTCAAAATAACGTTAATGCGACCTGCTGTTATTCCTCAAAGCTGTAGGATACTCACCTCTCCCGTCATTGAAACCAATGATCACATTGTCTCTGATACATTGAAAGTAGTTGATTTACAGTTTGTTGAAGCAAAGACGCGTAACAGCCAGACATTACTCTAAGTAAACCCTTAATAATTCCACCTCCGTTATTACTCGTTGTTGTGTTTAAGAGAATTGCTTCTAATCACACTGATCTTCCAACGAAAGTGTAAGAGCTCCTTGAAGGCAGAGAACATGTTCAACAATGAACAAAACAACTTCTTCAGACCTTAAACGTTTGTCTTTTCCAAATTATACGTGATAAGAAACGTTGTTTCACTACAATTATAAAAATTTTATTAGACAGAGATTACATTTTTAAGGTCAATTCTGAAGGTTAACAAGAAGGGATATTTTCCCAGTCATCTTCAGTGAGTCTACCGTTCGTTTCGTTCTGCAGTGAGTCAGTTGCCGGCGAAGCAGAACGAAATACCCACTGAAGATGACTGCCGCAGCTTCGGCCGAAATGGCTAGATTATAACAACAGGACTACGGCCCAACATCCGAGAAATTAATTTTTCTGAACTTAACTCCGAACTTAACATTTATTCATCTAAACGTTTTAATGTTATAAAGAAGAGATGAACTTAAAATTAATGCAATCAGCAAAATCCTTACTTTATAATTTAAACAAAAAGATCAAAGAATATAGAGAAGGGTGGAAATACCACATGTCAAGGATAAAAGACAAAGGCCTGCTGAAACAAATCTTGTTTTACAGATTCAGAGGAACAGAAATATTGGCAAGACAAGAAGAACATGCGTTTATCAACGAGTCACAAAGGACCAAACGCTCTTGTGCTACTGGGAAAAGATATTTTTTTATAAAGATAAAACATTTTAATTTACATTACATACTCTCGATTTGAAATGAATCGATGATTTTCACCACTCGGATTATAGAGAAAACGAAAGAAAATCTTTAAAATAGTAACATTATTAATAATTTTTTTTAAATTGTATAACGTGATTTGATAGACTTACTGCGTTGACTCGGTAAGATATCTGATTCAAGTTTTACAATCCATCAGATGCGACATCGATGTTCGTATTCCTCCTCCCATTGCAGATTATACTCTTAGTTCTCTCCTATTCTGTTGCATGGACTTTACGCTATTCCTATGCTAACTAATGCTCCATTGTACTGAATGATCATTTTACCTTTACTTTTGTTTCTATTCACTTAAGTTTCTCAGTAAGCGTTCAGGAACACTAAGTCCTCTATTTTATCTCCGCCTGTAGCGTAATGAACTAACCGCTGCGGTTGCAGTCGTCCTGTATTAGCAATGCAAAAATACTTTGACAAAACTAAAAAGCAAAAAATACACATGTGTTATTTAATAAACTTAGTGCATGAGAATGTAAAGTGGTCTGCACATTCAAACATTACACTGTCTGATCTGTTGTTTCAATTTGCACTAGTCTGCTAACACAATTATGAAGGTAAGAAACAAATTGTTCATTGAATAACATACACACATGCATAAATATATTCATTCGTACACACATGTATACATACATGCAGACATGTATGTTTCATATTGCAGAAATACTTTTGTTTCATATTGGGTTGTCTAAGAGAAGAAACACATGCACGTTTAAACCACACACACACATGAAGACTGCAGCGTAATCATTTTCCTCTCTGTCGGTATTAGAATATAAAGCCTTGTATTCTTATGGAAATTTATTTTGTGCCGCATCTCTGCAGCTTTTATGACATGATGGTTTTCTTCAGCAACCTATTTTATAACGTTTTTTGTGCTGTATTTTAGTTTCACTACCACTTGTAGTAGAGAATCCCGTTTGTCTCGTCTAAATCTAGACTTTAGGTCTAACAATATGGACTTGTTGGAACGTGTGCAGGGCCGGAAAAGTATTGTGTTTCAGTACTGTTGCGGTTGTAACAAAACGTTTGCTGGACTATCCGAGCCACCAGCTGGTCACATAACTGCTGTCAGACGAATATTAAAACTAAGTTCCATTAATAACTATAGACGCCCTAAACATTTTTATTAATAGCCCTTTGCATTCCTAAGAATCAAATTAAAATCACGTGTGAAAGTAGAAGTTCTTTTCACAATGAATGTATTCTAAGTTATTTATTTGAACTGTATGAATCTGTTAATAGTACCCTGTTCAACCGTTAGGTTTACTAATTTTACTACTTTGAACACACACGTCTAAAGGAAGAGATGTTTTTTACATTATATTTCTGAAATATACACCGTTACAATTACGTCGTGGAGTTTGGAAACATTAATCTGGGCTCATTAAAATAAAATTTGAACTAGCTCCTTTTATAAGTTACTACTACTACATTACTATACATTCTATAAAAAAGTTT
Source organism: Magicicada septendecula (assembly GCA_034769895.1). Lineage (NCBI taxonomy): Eukaryota > Metazoa > Arthropoda > Insecta > Hemiptera > Cicadidae > Magicicada > Magicicada septendecula. The sequence goes on along the minus strand of CM068373.1, from coordinate 196,896,402 downwards.
AAGGCCTTTGTTTAGCTGTTACCCGCGGCTTTGCACGCGATATTGGACTTTTATTAAGTATTTAAACATAAATTGTATTGTCTATGTCTATAGTATGGCGTTTTGTCAGCTCGTATAACAATTTTGTACTCATTAGTCAAATTCTCTCCAAAGCTGTTTTTAACACTTGTACTATTTTAACTTGTACTAAGTAATTACGTTGGTGTAACAGCCTTTGGAGATTTAAAAGTACTCGTTTATAAAGCCTTTGGAGATATTTATATAGTACCTGTTAAATCAAAAATGCTAAATTCTTTATTTTAAGTGTTACTGTGTTAGAAGCATTGTATAACACATTAAACCTTATGTTTTCCTTAACCATGGCTTTTATTTATTTCAGCAGTAAACTAAAAATCAAAAACCGTTGTCAACTAACCTCACAAATGAAAACAACGCGTATTTTTGCTTTGCATCAAGTAATAAGACAATTTACAATTAGTACACTTCTTCTTTTCCACATCGTAATATATCGATACACTCGCATATTAAAAACATTAAAAACTGCAGGAACGGATGCCGCAGTTCTGATGCCGCTAAATATTATTTGTTTATTTACTTGTTATTATGGTAATTAATTCTGATCTCCATGGTGTTGTTGACATCTTTACACGCGTCAATGAAAAAACATAATTAAAAGGGCCTAAATCGTGCGAACGGGGCAAAATATCAAATTCCAAGTTAGACAGTATTTTTCGCCTTGTGTCAAAGGTTACCTGTGCAGGTGGCAATCGGTGTAACGGTGTGGATTTGTATTCAGTACACATAAATCCTCAGACTTTGAGTTTTATATATGTATAGATATAGATGAATAAATGACGATTCTATTTGATGTCAGTTGTTTTCGACTTGCATTGCCTCTATTCTGTGGTCCTTTATATATTTACTTTTACACAAGTGTTTGGCAATACATTTTTAAAGTATTAAATTATTGATGATACACATATCATATGAAAAATATTTTAAACATTCTAACAAAATACTTTAATAAAGACATAATAATTCCTGAGTTATACAACTACCGTTTACATAACATAAATGTTTCTGTTAGCATTCATGCTAGTTTTGCTGGAAATATGGAGTTTTGCATTGACAAGGAACTACTGTTAAAAAACAAACAGGAAACAAATTTCACAAATGTTTAAGCATGCGCATGAATTTTTGTTATCAGAGATATAAGCAAACAGCTGCAACAATGGAGTTAAGTATAAATTCTGTTTCCACTCTTTGTGCTCTAACTAGGGTTTGTGGAACCATGAGTTTATTACTGTAGATACTGATGACAGTACACATTCAGAGTTTTCAGACCTTACTATCCTGAAACGATTATTTTATTCAACAATTATTCACCATGCATTGTTTTCCTTTTAGCAGAGAAGGGTCAAATAGTTTGTATAAAGTTATAGTACCGTACATAGACGATTTCACATTTAATCCTAATATGTAGGAAATACACATCTTCAGTTGTTCGTATCAAGCGTCGTGTCTTTATAAGCTTCATGATAATTCGATTTTTATATTGTCCTTTTATTTTCAACAGTTTACAACAGAAAGAAAATTTTAAGTACGTACACCAGTAGTAGCTGCTGTTGGAAAATACTTTTTGAAATTTATCATGAATATCGTTACATAAATATAAAAATATAACTGTTTAGTAAATAAGCAAAATATAGAGATAATTAGAAATTATATATGTGTTCTTCGGCCAACCTTATATGGGAGAGCCGCTTATGGCGTCAGATCCATGTTTGTTAATTTTATTCTTTTGTCAATGCTCTCTCTAGGTGACTTTCCTCTTTACTTTCACTCTTCGACTCTGCATTGTACACTAAGTATTTCTAGCCAATTTTTTCTTATAATCTGTCTGAAATATTTTATTTTGGAACTTTTCTTGTCGTGCTAAAGAGCCCTTTGGATTTTAATTCTGTTAATGTGGATAGTCTTATGGAATTCTAAACATTCTTCTACAGCATATAATTTCAAAGGTGCCACAATTGCCTTTTTGTCCAGCATTCTGAGACATACAAAAATATAAAGAGCACAGAAAAAAAAACTATTTTTATTTTAATGCTCATATCCTGGCTTTTCCATACCCTGTTTAGTTGTACACAGTATTGACTTTTGCCATTTCTGCCCTTAGATGCATTTTATATTGCTGTGTGTGTTACGAGTTTGCGTCATTAATAGAAAATACATATGGGAGAATTACATGCGTGCTGCTAGAACACAAAAATAAGAGTATTCAGTCGTTATTAACAACAGGCCAGATTGCACAGGCTTAAACGTATTTATTGGTCAACATATGTTGTTTGACATTTCGGTCTTTTACACCTAAGACCGTCTTTATAATCTTATGCACGGAATATTGTTAAAAAACACAGAATGTCAGCGTTAATAAACTGTGCATTGTTAGTTGACTTATGTGTTTCCAGTTGTTTCACTGTGCATTTCTGATTGTCAAAATTCTGAATGTCCTCTACAAGTCGAAGGGAAATATGTGGGATCAATTATGATAATATGTAATCTACTGTATACGGAGTATTGGCACAATTTAGTAATGTCATCTGTGTGTTTACTGACAAAAATAGACCTAAAAAATTTTGATGAAAACTTGGAAACACGAAATGCAGTTAAATGCGTTGAATTACTGCACAGAACGTATGAACTATGCGTTGAATTATGCGTTGGAGTCTATACCACAGAACTGTGGGCCTGCACGTAGACACCCAAAGTGCAGAAATTTTATACCACTGATGGTGGCAGCCAGTGGAGCTGCCGAAACGTTTGGTTTTGTTTTAATCCAGGGACCACGGCCAAACAGCCCGGATATCTTGCATAATTCAAATGACACCGGCCGTGAAAGCCTAAGGAATAAATTATAATTATTTTACTTGAAGACCGAAGGCTTCACCCAAAACGGCGTCCCTTTCAGATCGAACTAGTGATGACAAAAGAAAATGGCCGCTTGCTCACCACCTCAAATATATGAAATTAATCTTCTCAGTTTTCTTTTAAAATATTTAAGTTTATTTATAGTGTTCACTGAAATTATGCCGGATTGTGTTTTCCTTCACCGTGTTGGTGTGTTCAAGTGTTCGTGCAGTTTCCTTGGTGTTTGTGAATTCGTAAATTATGTGTGTAGTTTGGTTAAAACTTACCAACTTCAAACAGAGATTTTTTTGTTTATCTTGCATTTACTAGTGTATGGAGTGCCTCTTACGTGTATTTTCGGTTCTTGATAGGAATTTTTCTGTTAATTTGTATTTATTTCCTCTTGGTTTTAAAATTTTTCTTGTTAAAAAATATTTGGTTTGCTTTTGGTCAACTCAGAATTGATTCCAAATATACTTTTTCACTCGGTTATACGGAGTTAATGTTTTCACTTTCAGATGTAACAATTGAGTCATTCGTTCCTCTTCTCCCTTCATCGAATTTTTTACCAACTTTTCTAATTTCTGATTGGTTGATTCTGCTACACATGGGATTATGGGATTTTGTATTATTTCAAATAACTGATTTTTTACCTTCCAGTATAAGTTACGCCCTAATTATTAACTAATTTCGCTTAATTTGATTTACATAGTTGTATTCCTTACTTAATTACAAACAATTTGCTATCTCTTTTGCCATATTTATGTTACTTAATAGGTAAACTTTTACATTTACAAAACTCGGTTTATAGACCCTTTAGGTATCTGTTTTTCACAAAATCATGTCAAACTTCTTTAAGTTTCTTATTACATTGTATCATTACTAAAAAAAGAACATCCACTTAATAATCATGACTTGTTTTTGTTAATTAACATTGATTTGTTTTTTGTCAATTGACTTTACTACTATTTTTAATATTCAAACTTTCTGCCTAGGTCATGCTTTTTGTTCAGTTTAACATTTTCTGAAACATTGTTTAGCACCTTCTGATATTCCAAAAAATATGTTTACAGTCCTGAAAGATAGCTTATTTGTTAAATCTGTTGTTTGATACTAATTAACATTATTTGGTTTTTCTATTAGGCTATTAATTTTGACAATAGTTGGTTGAATTTAGCAGTGGCCTATGTCATGGTTTCACATTAATTACTATGTTATATTTTAGTTCATTAATCTTTTTTTTTGTTAGGACCCTTGTTACATACTACTAATGCTTAGCTGTTTTATTACATTTGAATTATATCTTTTCTCATCCTCTTATTACTCTAAGACAAATTATAAACATTTTAACTTGGAATCATGATTCCATGACTTATATACTACTTAATACCAAACATAAAATTCAACTTTTAAACTAACTTTGCATTAGTTAACCCACAACATTGGGAACTCTATATAATTAATTAACATAATAACAAAACAAACTCCTTTCAACTCCTTCTACCTTTCTAATGTTTAGTTATTTCTAATTAGGTTCATTTATTATTTTTTTTATGAATGTTTTTATTCACTTTTGTGATTACCATGAAATGACAATTGTTCTTCACTTTCATAGTAATATCCTCATGTGTTCAGGGGTGTGTGAAAAATTAATTATCAATGTTAAAGTTTAGATCTATTATATAGTTTAGCTGCTATTATCACTTAATTTGTGATAGTAGGTTTTGAATACATTTGTGTTATCATGTGTTTTGTCCATGTTTATGCATGTTCACACTTACACTGGTACTGTTAACCTGATTATTGTTGATTATATTTTGGTTTGTATACTCACCATTTCCTTTTTATAATTAATCTCACTATTATTCTATTTTAATGTAATTGCTTATTATCAATTACATTCGTTTGAATACACTACATCTTGTAGTACATCTTCACATGTCACTTCCACTGATTTTTATACTATGTTTGTTGTCATGAGAAGAATTTAACTAGACCATCTAGTTGTTCTTGTCTGACTATTGACAATTACCCTTCCGTCCTCACATCACTTTTACAACTTAATGTTATTAACAATGTTTACTTAAAACTATTGTACAATGGTTTTTTTAGTTTGGTTTCTGTATTGTACTTCAGAGGTTTTAGATTGTAATGTAATTATATTTATTTTGGCTTTTGTGTACTAAATGTTCCTATTTTGTGGGTCCCCTTGGTTTGTCGCATTACAACGTGTACAAATTAAAACTCCCATGCTTGGTAAAATATTCAGGAAAAGTATTTTCTATTTATTCAGGAAATGGATCTTTTTTCTTTTATTGCGCATATGCAATTAGTGACGACAGTCATGTTAATGTTAAAATAACACAGTTGCTTTTTACTACAAACATTTAGAAGGGAGTTATGAGGCAAGTCTACTTTACCGAACAAATTGCAATACCAATATGAATTCCATGAAGAATTTAATATTTTCTCTCTCCGTATGCTGCACTCTCCTTGGGTTTTATTCTGTTGACGTGAAAAACAAGAAAATAAAATGTGTTACAATTGCATACTGCTGGACAATGACCGTCATGTTTTTTGCAAGTTGGGCAATTTGTATGACCAGAAATACAGTACAACGTTGTTCGTGTTACATATGAACTTTTACAAGTTGTAACAGTTATTATGGTAACCTTTTATCGCGTAAAATATTTGGCAACCGAGGATGTTATAAGTGACACTTACAAAACTGTTGTCTTTGTCGATACGTCGCTTGAACGACTCGCCGTCAAAGTAGCTCACAAAACGCCAGCTGCAATGCGTTTCTTGCACTGTTGTGACCGTTTTATTGTGCATTATACACGCGTGTTTTTTCAGTCAAAAGGAACAGATATAACTTAGGCAACATCTGTTTAGTGGATCGTATCATGTATATAATATGATAACGAGGCTTGGTTTGGCTTACACTAGAGTAATGCTATTAACGCGATTTGTATTTTTGTTGTACATTGTAAAACAAAGAATACACATCCTTTGCTTTGCTGTAGAGAAAAGTGAGGTGTGGTTTGTACCGAAAACTGCATGGGCTAGTGATGTATCTGTATCGGCTGCAGATACTCCAGATGGAATAGGCCTACTGTCTGTTAATGGAAGAGTAGATGCTTTTGCAGATATACTAAAAGCTATTAATGGTATTTATGATACACTTTACAGCGTCACAAAAGAGTTTAGACATTTATATTGCTTGAGTGTATTCACATTTATTCTGAAGATACATCTGATTATAGTTATCTCTGCGTTCACGAAGTGTGCTCTGTATATAGATTTTCTAATTTCATGGCTGGCGTTACTCCAGATTCAGCCAGTAACCTTATGTGTGAGCACAGAATATGAGTTCAGTAGTATTCATAGTCTGTTGGGAAACGTAAAGTGGTCAATTAATTTTCATCGTTTGAATCCAACCGCAACTAGAAAGAATATAATGGTCGTACTTCGTACCATTAACTGCACTTGAAAATTTGGCTCTGAATATTTTGATATAGACTTTAGATTGTTGTCAATTATGTTAGATTATGTAAGAATTTTGGTGTTTTCTATGCTATCTCAATACTGATATTCATATAAATAATAATATGTGACATGATTCCTCGACAAATTATGTCTAAGATGTCTCTGTACTCAATGGTAAGAGGAATGGGCTACAACATTTGTTTATGCTCGTGTGAAATTGAAACCAACTGGAAGAGAAAAAGTAGAACGATCAAAGAAGCCGTCTATGCAGATAATATTGGTACACTGAGCTGGGAAATAACAAAAGCGCCTACGAGACTCGTAAAACACGGCAAGGCAACGCATGAGGCTGTTCCAGGCGTCTGGCGATCAAGGTCAAACATTGACACAGTTTCTAGCGGATTCCAGAGCGCCTAACTGAAAACTGACAGATTATTCTCAAATCATAGCGGGGTATAAATATAAGCGTCAGCAGTCAGCTAGGTACTTCAGTTAGACTTGGCGATATTAGAAGTGCGGTTCGGAGTTACTGTTACGGTTTAGTGGGAAGTGATTATTGTGTTAATTAATGGGGAACTGTAATAAGATGAAATTTATTGTTGTGTGCTGGACAAATTTAACTTCAACTATTGTATAACAGTGCCTTGTTAAGTTCTACCTTTGTTTGGTTCTAACTAAAGTATAATTAGTGACTTCATCTGGTGTAAGTTATTCAGTTTCCACTGTACAACATGATAATCCGTGAGACCGTTGTAGAAATATTAATTGGTTAAATGCGATAGTTACGCCAACTGCTAGTCAGATAACAGAAGCTGCAAGAAGAATGCCAGGATACAAGCAAACCGATTGTGTCAGTACAACCACAGACAGAAAAACCATTAAACATTTGACAAAAATTGAAAAGAAAGTGTACTGATAAAAAATGTGTACGAAACGTTAGGCCAACAAAATGCTTCAACAAAAAGTAATCTGTTAAAATTTAAGATTTTGGAACTGTTACTCATTGCATCAGTGATGTGTGAAAGGTACGCACGCGCTTACACGCACGCACGCACGCGCACACACACACACACACGCACACACACACACACACACACACACACAGATACAGTTCTTGATCTTGGTTGAAAGAAACCATGTGTATTTTTGACACCCAATTTTTATACTGTGTCGGTGACAATTTGGTACCGCTCAAGGAAGATATGGATATCTTTCAAACCGTACTGTTAGGCCTGTACGTATGAATAACAATACGCCAGAAAATTATAAATATCATTTTCCATCATTTCCTACAATTAACCTCAAAGTCTAAGCGATCATTCCATTTCACATGGAATAACCATTTACAAACGTTACCAATTTTATTTCAGTATCATTTATTACAAATACTTTTTTATAGAATCTTTTTTTCTTTTTCATACAGTGAAGTTAATTCCTATGAGTTTATAAGTTTTCAGCTGTGTAATCGTTTATTATACTTTAACAGTCCTATTACTGTTACAGAAATTCAAGTATATTATTTTATCCATCTTCTGTTGTATACTATAAATCCCCGTAAATTGAGAGAAAATTCATGGTTGTTTTATTGACCCAATGTAAACATTACATTTGTAAATTCATAACAGTTTACATAATTTACATCGTCATTTGATTGAGATATATGACAACTTGAACAGGCTGTAGTTTATTGTATCGACCGTCTCTTACGTGCCTGCCAATTCGATTAATAATATTATTAGTACAGTTACCTAAGCATCGTATAGTGCGGGACTAAACACCACTTAGGTTATGGCGGGTTCAAAGTTTGCCTGTTACTCCTTCGTCATTAGAAGCGGTAAATTAATTACACCCTGTAGCCACAGACATCGGAGTGAAGACAAATGTATATTCGAATCTAAGTGACAAATGTAATTCGGTTTAAGCTTAACAAACGCAGAGTAAATATTAACAAATCGTTTAAAAAGGTACTTATACGTTTTCCTATCATTTCATTTAAATCTTTTGTTTCTTTATCTCCTCAAAAATCTTATTATTCTTCAAATCAGTCATTTTTTTGTCACATACAAGGTTTTTCCAATCCGTTCTCAATGTTTAAATCTATTGTTGCAGAGAAATTTGCAAGCCGCCAGTAGTCGATACGTTGAACGTAACAGGATCTTCTACTGCAATTCACACATTTTTCAACTGCATTTACAGCTAGCTACCTATGTAGAAAAGGTGTATTTTGTCAAAGTTAACTTGGCGTGGATTAGTGAATGCGGAGTGTTTAAAGGCGGATACGTAACTGCAGAGAGCAGACTTGTGTTCTCTGTTCGCGTACTCCACGTAACCTGTGACCAGCAACCTTTCACGCAGGGGTGACAATCCTCACTCAATCCCTATGATGTTATTCCTCCCCCAATTTTAATAAATGGAGCCCTCTCTTCAGCATTAGGCCTTCTCCCCACCTTAAAACTGTTTACTGAATAATAAGAAACATATTTTTAGGCTCACAATCACACAATATGGTATTTGAAACATGTACTAAGGTAGCGACTTTTAATTTAAAGTTGATTCCAAGTCAATCAAGTATAATCAAGTCTCAAAAAAGCAAAGTTCTTCTGTCTACACTTTTACCCTATGTGTTATCTAGATAATCAGTTCTACTGGCTGAGCACACCAGGAGTTCAAAAAGCAGTTCAGTAACCGCCAAACCCTCAGAAATACTGAGGCTGAAAGTTTGCCAATCTACTTAACTACATTAACGAATTTGTCGTTTATAAAACCTTACAGTCGATCAAATCTTTATTACAACCTGAAAACGATAACTACTAGGTTTCGCCAGACAGTAAAAGGGAAACAATAATAGAAGTGTCTGCTACGTATTTTCGGTCAACAGAGAAAATATTTGTCTAAAACTTTTATTTCACATATAATACAATTTCATTGGAAATTAATATTAAAGATCGTCAAGATATATCAATAAAAGGAAATGGTTTTTAAAAGTCAAAAAAATGTTTGTTTTTATTGAATTTTATAAATTTTAATCCGTATTATATTATATCACAACGGATTAGAAATGTAATTATTTAAATCATAGAAGTACACATCTTGTGTACATTTCCACTTATTATTAAACGTCGTAAAATAGAAAATATTTCATTCTTGTTAAATATACACATTCACGTGCGGATTGTATAGCTACTGTTACCCTGCCTTATAATTTACATAAACAGAGTTTTGTTCAGTTAATGTAGACATGTCTCTTGTTTAATTACACACACGTTCGTTATGGCCACAGACAACAGGGTCTATTGGCAGAGGTTACGACACACCTAACACTGACTGTCCCGCTTGTTTACGTATCAAATTATACTAAAAGCTTCTTGACAGCCTTCGTAATACGCCGCTTTCACTCATACGCGTCAGCTTTTTACAAAGTGCGGTGATATAAAAACAACATAGGTTTCCCTTAATCCTTAAAGACATGATCAGCAGCAGCTGTCCTGTCACGTTTACTATATTGTCGCTCCCAGTGTATCCGTCTGTGGATGATGTCAATTCTATCCCATATTTGCAAATGCCCGTTAAATCATATATAGCAGGGTGTATTTTGTCAGAATATATATATATATATTATAACGTTTAATTTGTCATTATTTTAATTTATTTAAATTTATTCTGTGTTGATTATTGTGTACCGCCCCACGTTGTTGGAGCCAAACTATATAACATGATATTTTATTAATTATTTTATTTATCGTGAATGTATATTATTATGTATATTATTTATTACTGTACTCATGAATTAATCTGGGTTGGTCTTAATTTCGGGGTGTCAACGTCGAAATGACTTAGTTATTATGATTTGATCTGAATAAATAAAAATAAGAATTTTGAGTAAGTAGTTTTTTGTGTGAAGTTTTAAATTTGACTAACAATAAATAAACCACTCTCTTCAAAATAGAAAAACTGAAGTAGGGTATTTTATTTCCTTAGTATTTACCTTAATTTGTAAGTATAACATTCAACACATACTATTACCCTTGGCTATACTAGTTGAGTTGTGTGAAAGTTGGCAAGACTCATCCCAAGGATTTAAAAAAAAATTATTTTATTTTAATTTTATCAATATTAGTGGATCCTTTTGACTACAAATATTAATGTTACGAAAATACCAAAATAAAGTACAAAATAATTACAATATTTGTGGATCTTATTCTAATACTAGATGTGGTTAGTCAGCTTAACAGTTGGCAACACAAATTTCGTAAAGATGGCGGACCTAGATTTTGTCCAGTTCTGACTTTTTTCGATTCTAAGTGAACGAGTTTAAAATATAATAAATTGCATAATTCTCTCCAAATAAATGATTACCAGTGTCAAAATTTACATAAAATAGTGGGATTATATGTTCTAGTGTGTACAGTGATCAATAAAGTTCATCGGAAATAAGTGTCGTGATAGTGGATTTCGGGTTATATTAATATAAAATTGTTTTTACCTCACCAATTAATAATATTTGTGACTGATTTTCTGTTTTTTACTATTTCACTTTAATTAAATCTTCAATAATATGATTCAACGAAATACACTGTTTCTTCTAAACACTGTTTGGTTCAACCTAACCTGTCTTCGGTTCGATTATTAACTTTTTGATATGAATTACTACGGAGAGTATATCTGTACACAACCAAGTTCAACAAACAAATGACGTTTTTTTCTCAATTTCGCTGGCGTACCTGTCCAAAATGTAAACATTTCTGATTGGCTGGATTAGACTGTCATTGTTAACTGACCAGCCTGGCTTCTTGTTAAAATAACGAGTTGATTTTTCAGTTCACAAACCCTGAACTTATGTAAAATTTAATTTAAAATTAAAATGCACTGGTAGATCTAAAATCTCTGTTTGATGCTCACAATTTTGATATCTTACAAGCCATATTTTTGTTGCAATATTGAATTACTAAAATACACCATCCAAACCCACATACTAAATCCTATCTGAATTTACAAACATTTAATAGAAACAATAAAATATAATGTGAGTTGCTTGCCAATTTCACTCCTAATCTCAGTTTACAATGGTGTTAACATTAATTTACTTAAGTTACTAAACAAAATACATATTACAACATCTTTTAGTTATTAACATAAAATCTCATTAACTGTAACATTATGAAAACTAACATTATGAAAATTGAAAGTTATAAACAATAGTATAGAATTAACATTTAAAAGTTAGTGTAATAGATTACTGTTAAAATATTTGATGACTTTCTGTTTAAAGACTGACATTTAGTTTATACAATTTAATACCATAACTTTAATAGAAAACATGCACTCCATCATTAAATACAAAATTCATTTAACATTCATGTTTCTAACATTTCTAACATTCATGTTAGCAGACAACACTTGAACGGGTGCGCACCCTACATCACGTGCACATAATATGCTTGCTTCTGTAATTTTATTTTTTTGACAAACGCAGTTTTGTGTGATATATGTGTTTTTTGGTTTTTAACGTCTGATGATGAGGCATACGCCTTGAAACGCGTAACGTAATAAGTTTGAGAAGTCACACGGCGGACCGCATACAGGTAATCACTTATTATTATATAAAATTCATTTACATTATATTAAGCCAAGACTCGGTACAAATCCCTGAATATTATAAACCTGCTATGTGTACATACTATGACTATTTTCATTAATGACAGCACATAACCCATATAAATTATAATAACATCATACAAACAAAAAAGAGAATATTCAATCCATCTTTTGCTCTAAGTATTAAGTGTTAACTTGTATTCAAAGTTTGTTAACGTTAGATGCAGTCTACAATATAACTGCACATTAACCATGTCCCTTGTAGATCTTACATTTATGTCAGTTTTTCACTTATAACCTTGTTTAGAGTCTATTGAACCTCTTTAAAGTAATATAAAGCACTTTATTTGTACTTAGTGTCACTTCTAACGCACTATATCTAGTATGTCACTTTTACACACAGAAAAAGTTTTTTAACATTTGAGTGTCAATTTCACTTTCTTTTGTTTTCTTAGTCCTTCATTAGTTAGTTGGGCAGATTACTTATTATTAAACATCTCTTATATGTTATTAATACAAACATAATTAATAACTTAACACAAAACCTCTAACTATATAATAATCAATGAACATAAATTATTTTATTGACATTATACCTAACCTAAGTGGTTTAGGCTCTGTTTATTTTGTACTTTCTTATTGATTTTGTACTTTCTTGTAGTCACGGTGCAAAATACTTATGTTAATAATTAAGCTTTATTATTCAATTTTTCTATATTCAGTCTATTTAAAATGGTTTGTTAATAGTTACGTTTAATAGAAAGGGTTTATTGGTGATCACTGGGTGTTAAATCATAGTTTGTTTATGGAAGGTGCAAACTGTCACGTTACAATATATATAACTCAAAGTCTGAGGATTTATTGGTACTGAATAAATACACACCGTTACACCGATTGCCACCAAATTTGCACAAGTAATCTTTGACACAAGGAAAAAAACACTGTTTAAATTGGCATCTGATATTCTGCCCAGTTTGCACGATTTGGGCCCTGTTAATTATGCCCTTTTGTTGACGTGTATAAAGATGTCAATAACACCATGGAGACCATAATTAATTACCATAGTAACAATTAAATGAACAAATGCTATTTGACGGCATCGGAACTGTACCTTTATCCGTTCCTGCAGTATATTTTCGATGTTTTTAATATGCGATTATATCGTTATATTACAATGTGGAACGGAAGAAGTGTACTAATTGTAAATTGTCCTATTTCTTATTGCAAAGCGAAAATACGTGAGGTTTGCATTTGTTAGTTTAGGTGACAAGGGTTTTTGGTTTTTACTTTACTGCTAAATTAAATAAAAGCCATAGTTGAGGAAAACATAACATTTAATGTATACATACAATGCTTATAACACAGTAACATTTAAAATAAAGAACCTAACGTTTTTGAGTTAACGGGTACTTGTCCAATTATATTATCGTCTCAACTTGCTCAAAACGAAGTATGATGTTTAAAAAAACACTATCACGCAGACAATGTTAACAACAAACGTGATGCCTCATCAGAAAACAGTGTCATGTGTAGTGTGCTGTAGTTGTACGAAACGGACTTCAGGGCCGTAGAATGAATAGGAATAAACAACCTCCAGAATGGTGGCAGATATCGTAGTAGTACACACGTGCAGTGGACACCTATCGTAGTAGCACAGCGGTAGCTAGATTAATAATCGTATTTTAATAGACATGCTTTTATTAGACACGTTTGATTTTATCTGACTCTTTTAATAGGAGAAACACGTTCTTTTTATAGGAGAAAAAAATTAGGCCATTATTTTTTTTTTTATTTAAGATATACCAAGGAATAGTATGTTAGGGAATTTTGTTTCTATGAGATTATTTGGAAATTTTGCTAACTATTCTATAAACCTGTTAATTTACCAAATAGTGTTTCCGGAATCAAATCTTGTAATTAGATACAAACACTAGAATCTCATTGTTTTCTTTATTTTATTTTAATAATAGTCGCTCACATACTTAATCTAAGATGGTCATAAGACGTACAGGTCGGTAAGACGATTAACACATTACAAAAAAAAACTGACGATTGACACGAGCAAGCTTTATTGGTACTGTAAACAATGAGATAGATTTAATGAACACCGAGTGAACACAGGTTTGCAAAATTATCGCTGTTGTATAATACGATGTAGAAAACCAGAGACAGTAAAACTATGCCATGTATTACAAATACCTTTATTAATCCTAAGATCACATTCTAATAACAAAAAGACAACAATAAGAATAACACGAACTCCAAAAATAACACTTTTTACGTAGTAAACGCTTTTTAATCATGTTTATCTTAGTAGCGACCAGTCAATTGAAAAGTGCTTCTAAAGTGCTATAATTTGTGACTGCTGTTTTCCATTAATTTGATGATTCTTTTCATTAGTACAATCAAACCTTTTGCAGTCTATTACAATAAAACTTCCTCAAATCTCAGTTTGTCCAAAATACGTTGCTTACTTCAGTTCCCTCATTATAGGCAACCAATTGCCTGAAGCAGTATTTAACGTAGGCAATCAAAAAACAAAGCTCTCAGTAACACAAAATATAAGCGATTACAGAATAAAGAATGTTTTTAACATAAATATTTAAGTTTATTGATAGTATAATTGATCATCAAGCAAAAAAATTATCTTAATAGTTAACAAATATCAATTAATATATCGAACATAAAAAATGAACTTTCTGATGAGAAGTTTTGGAGTTACAAGGTTGAGCATACTTTTACACGAGAAAGTCAAAAGACGATATAAAAAAATAAAGCCATATTAGATCAAATTTTTAGAAGAAACACAACTAACACATGGAGCGGATACATATGTAGAGCAGTCTCAAACCTCTGTATAGCGAAAGTATTAGTTTGGGATACTGTGGGCAGAAGAAAATAAGAGAAGACTTACAAGATCTTGGAGAACCGAAGTACCTTTGTATCTGGAAGAATGAAAGAATCTGTAAATTAGAGACAAAGTGTTTAAGAGAAGAAAAGCAGGAACTGTGTGAGGGGGCGCGTGAGCGATCTAAACAACTTGACGATTTCTGATTCAGAAATTTTTATTTTTGTTGAAGTCTTGCGTCAAGTAATTTTGCAAAAGTATTTGCACTATATGTAGTATGCATTGAGGTACTATGGGCATCTATGAAATGACGGAACTTTAAAAGTCGAATGTTGTGTATATTTCCACGATATACAACGTATTCCTACGATTTATTTGTTTTACATATTAAATAAATAACAATTAGTGAACATGCCTGTAAATTCGTTCATAGATTTCATAAGAACCCAAATTAGGTTTAGTTAAATTTTGTTAGTTTAACTAAATTATGGATAGTCTAAACAAATTCAGTGATAAAATAAATATTTCAAATTTTCTGTATCAGTTTCTTATTAGTTTTGTAACTATGCAAACTTTGTTTTTCTATGTACCTTGAAATCAAATTTTAATTTCACAGACTCTTTGCTAAAATTGGCGCACAACTCAATACATCATTATACTCAGATACGTAGGCCTACACTATTCCATTCTATCCAAAAATTCTACATACATAACACTATTCTACATACCTCCAAAACGTGATATAAGCTCGTTGGTATATCAGTGCGATTAATAATAATCCTCTTAAACGTGACAACGGAGATGAATTTATTAAGGGTTTAGTTAGTTTAGTGTTTGGCTGTGACGCGAATTCTATCCTACAGGCTATAAATCAATCGGTTTCTATACAGCGACAAAGCGTTCACTGGAGTGTGAGTAGTCTACAGCGTTCTCACTGTAAGCTCAGCTTCTGTTCGACAGTATATTGCAACACAGTTACTACTATCTTTCCTCATTGTATATTATTATACTGTTATAAATCAATTCATATACTTCACTCAACACTTTTTACCGTTGACTAACACGTTTGTTATATTATTATAATGTTACGACGGTCGCTAGAATCGTCGTATTGTACAGTGGAAACACAATAACTGACACCACATCGAGTAACAAAATGTAACGTTAATTACAATAGGACTAAACAAAAACACTTATACACTAAGTCAACCACAGTACTGGAGAGGATGAGTACTGCCTTATGGTCTCATTCCTTGATGAAGGGAAATATCCAGCCGCACCTCCAAGTGGTGGGGTATGGGCCCACCTACTGGTAGCTAACGCAGCTCTGGAGACCGAGTGAATGCCGGTATAAGCTGTCCCTCCTCTTCTTGTCGTTGTCAAGTAGAGGTTAGGGCACCCTCTTGCCCTTGGGGTGATAAATTGCCCCTAAAGACCTTCCATTGGTCAACGACGTAGGATGTGGGAGGCAAGGAGAAACCACCACATTAAAGATCCTTATGGATATCTCAACAGGGAAAACTGGTCTCTTTAGTCTGGTAAGACAGCCAGTTTATAGGAGAACACCCAGACAGAAAATCGAGCTGGACGTTAAGCCTGAAGGTGGCAGCCCCCACCATACGTCTTACCCTGCGATATGCTAGTAACATATCCAGGGGACATATTCACTACTAAATTGCCTCAAATAAGGACGGATAATAGTCGGACGGATCAAAAGTTGCTGGCCACAGCTGTGAATAAAAGGAAGAAACGACTTGATATTGTGGGGATGACTACCGCATCCCCAAACAACTATGGAACTATAAGCCGAGGGGACGGAGTGGTGTAGGACGTCCGAGGGAGCGCTGGAGTGACCAGCTGTAATATTTGCCTATTTGAGACCGGAACAAACCATTCTTGGTTTAAACCTTGATGATGATGATGACTTATACACTAAAACATGATATCAATAACATTTTTTCGAAACATGCACATTATATCGATAATGAGTTCTTAATGTGTTTGAATTTACTTCAGTTCACACATTACTGAACACACACAACACTGAAACACAAGGAATTTCCTAGAAAAATATGTAACTGTCCAGATGGAGGGACAAGCCTCAGAGGGTGGGGAAGGGACTTTTGAATTATAGCTTGTTGTGTGTGAGCAGGGCGGGATGGGGTGGGGGTGAAGGGTTGTTTTCAGGATATTTGTTCATTCCCGATCTGACGATGAGCTGTGAAGCTTGAAAGCGCTAATCGGAATAATTTTTATATAGTGGTGTGCAACAGTGATAATTCTGCTTGTGATTTTAACCACTAACACAACTTTCTTCATTAGAAATATAAATTCCCAACTGGCGGTTATATACAAACTGACCGTGCATAAGCAATAGCAACCAGTATCTTTTTACATTGTTACACCCAAATCCATCAGGTAAATCTTTTACTCGGACTATCCCTACCGTAGTATTTTAGGTTTGACATTTTGATCCATAAATGGTTACAATGATTCAATTACCCTCGAATCTGGGAATGAAACAAATTATAAACCAAATATTAGCATTAAAATATAAATAATTACTATTAAAATCTCATCATAACAAAATCAATCTTACAAACATTATAAACAAGATTTAAGAATAAACGTAATATAAGAATAGACATATAAGAATAAACTGCAAAATAATGTAAAATAAAATAAAGGTTTTTTACTTGTGAGTGGCGGCAGAAAGGCCTAGCGGCTGGACAGCTGTCTTCTTTCGTATTTATACCCCAGCCTACCTGCTAAAGACCACGTCCCCTCCCCTACTTCTCACTCCTTCATAAACGCAAAATTCCAAACACGTGCGGAAATTTCCGACGTACTAACACCTGTCACCACCGCACTTCCTTATATCACATTCGTCAAAACATGAAACCAAATTTGAGGAATGTCCTTGATTGCTTAGCTCAAACAGTTCTCTTTAACCATGATGAAAGACGCCTCCTTGAATTTACGTTGTCCAGTCTTAGACATTTACTGTATGGACATCTATACATGGGCATCCCACTGTATTCTGTGCTGTTTGTCCCAGCATGTTCCATCAATCTCGAGGTGTTCGGTCTTCGTCTTACATAACTGGACGTTCTTGATGTGTTCAGATGCCTGCCCCGTTTCTCCGCGGTATTGTGCCCCACACTCACACGGAAGTCGATATATTACGTTCTTTGTATCTAAATTGAAACCGCTTGGTATGGTTCTGCTCAGCAAGTTGCCTATGGTGTTATGGGAACTAAGGGCAGTCCACACACCGTACCTCCTTATAATCCTTCTTATTTTCTCGGAAATTCATCGAATTTACGGAATAACGACAGTACCCTTCGCTTGCATTGTGTCGTCACGAGTCTTCTCACGAGCAACGCTATAAATAATCTTCTTCACATAGCCTACTGGTCATCGTAAACAATCTTACTGAAGACCCTACAGATGTTTTCAAACTTCTTCTCGCAGCAAACTTTTATTTGAACAAACTCCTACTGCACGAGAATACAACTTTTTAATAACTCCACACTTTACGTGATCTGGGTAAATAGAATTAACATAAATATACTGATTAATTTAGTTTTAAATTACCCGAATCTACAGACTCATGTTGTTTATTTCTGTTCTACTAATCACTGATGAACTCACGAAGCCTGATGTTGACAAAAGTTCAGTACGGAATTACGAGACACTCGTGCGCGCACTCTGTCGGCAGACAATGTGCGACCTCTACTCCGCGGGACCAATCTGGCAAGCATGCCAGCGTTTCACCAAGACAAAGGCGTGCCTGGCTATCTTTAGGCCTTTATTACACTACGCAATTGATTGCAAAATAAGTTGCGGGCATTGGTTTAGATGCAGCGTATTACACTTACTGGAATCGGTTGCACAGCTTGCAACTGCTTGTGCAACTTTCCGTTTCACGCACTCGTTGTGGGGCATTGATTCAAATGTACCTATTACACAATGCAACCGATTGCATGCAACTCTGCTGCGCGCGTATTCTGTAGACAACAAAGAAATTTCATGACATGGGACCGACACAACATATACAATTTTTTACAAACGCCAATTCCTCAAAAACAAAAAGTGGGATTTTATTTAAACAGAAACCAAAATAAAATTTGGAATGTTTTCTTAATTTCACTTGCTGACACCATGTAGCTATTGCTTATAGAAAAAAGTTTATGGCATGCCAAAAATTCACTACATGCAAATTAACAAACCTTTTATGACATGGAACCGTTTTAAATCTCTGTTACAGTTATCGGTTCAAATTTATGACTAAAATATATAGATCAAAGAAATATCTTTAAATGTTATTTTCTTCTTACTTTTATTTACATTATTTTGAATAAACTAATTGTTTTCTTCTGCTAAGTCTGCTTAATTTTTATTTAAATACCTATTTTATTAATTTTATTATTTCGTAAACTTAAAAAAAACGTTTAAAAGATATATATATATATATATATATATATATATATATATATTGTACTGTGACAGAATAAGTAGGTCAAATAACTAAGTAGGTCCAACATAAAATCACAGTTAATGAAACAAATTACCTAATTCTAATAAACAAATAGACAAAATGAAAAACCCCTAAAAGGATCAAAGCAGTACAATAAAAGGTTTTGTAATAATCAATGTATTCTAATTGGTAAGAAAATTACTGTAAACAATGTTTAAGAGTCGGAGTGAAAATAAGTGAGAATTATTAATAGTCATTAATCACACAGACAGGACTGTGAAGATTAATGTTCCTTCCAGTGAACCTAAGTGTAAGCACAACAAACCAAAAAACAAATGTGCAAACAAACAAAATGATTTATATAAGTTTTAAATAGTGACAGTATTTACGTCAAGTTATATTTTAATATTAGTAGAATAATTGTAAGTTTTGGTAATAGTTGTTGAATTTTTGAATTTCCTGTGTCTTTTTAACATCTAATGTTTATTCAAAAGGAAAAGGCTACTAGTAGTATCAAAACAAATAATGTATGCAACTTATTCAGGGTAGAAAGGATTAAGTTAAATTAACCTAATATAATACTTAAAGGACAGATCTTAATGGACTGGAAAAAAATATTATTATATGTTAGACAGTTTTATTGAAAGTTAGTTACTTTGTTTAATGTTAGTTGGAGTCTTAGCCAAGAGGGCAGGACATTAAGTTAAGATGTTTGTTCCATGTTGATGTTTTTATATTATTAGAATGCAATGAATATGATTATCTCATGTAATAACATCCAAGAGAATTATTGTAAATAACCAGAAGGTCTTAAACCAATAGGTCAAATAATAAATGTAAAATGAAACATGGTGCTAAAGAAATACCATGACCTAGGCCAGTATTAGCATTAAAATTATTGCCAAAGTAGCCAGTAAACTATCAAATCACTACAAATTAATAGGAATAGTAAAATTCATAAAATAGGCATTGTTTTTATAGTGGTAACTACATTTTTAAAATAGATTAATGAATTAGAATATGATTTTGTAAATGTCAAACTGCATGAAGACCTATAAAACAGAATTTTGTAAATTTCTAAATTAACTATTAGGGCACTCACATGTATCATGTGAGATGTTAAAATGTTTGTATTTTTATTAGGAATGTTATTCTGTTAACTAATTTAATGTTTATTAAAGATTAAGTAGGGAGTAAGTTGGAGTAGAAAATGTAAAAACAATACACTGTATTTTAAATAATTAGTGTCACATGACCCTTAAACCCAACGGTAACTTTGCTAATTATGGTCAAGCCAGTTGAAAGAAAAAGAAAAACTGGACATTCTGTTGTTAGACACGAAAGTATCCAGGTCATCTCTGTGTAGCTAAGAGCCACAATGTATAGCAAAGAATCAAATCTAAGTGGAATAAAAAAGTTAAAAATTTTACAAAACAGAATAAAACATCAAAAGGAATAAAACGAAGATAATATAAAATAATAATAAGTTAAAGAAGAACTAGAAAAAATAATATATTAAAGAAGAAACCAAAAAAGTGAATAAATAAATCTACAATTTTTGTGAGACTTAACTTTTTATAATAACATTATTACAACTTCACAACACCAAGATTAAATCAATTAACACTTTTTTCAACAAAACACTAGTGGAAAGAAAAAATAAAACTAACTTAAACACAGTGAACATTTTGTGTAAATTATTTTATTTGGAAAAAACTAGTGGTGAATAAATTTCACATAGAGTTAGATGGACAACAAGGATCCATCTTGTTTTTTGTTACTTTGAACGCTGGGTAACCCACAATGCACTGCATTACCAGTTTAAATTGAATTTTTGTCACACTTTAGTGAAATTAAATTTGTTGTATTAGTAAATAAGATTTAAATATTTGTAATGTATTGTACTTTTCGTGAGCATTTCGAAATTTTAATGGCAGTCTAAAGAACACGAAACATTAATGTAATAAATAAACGCAAGATAGAAATCGATACGGGCAATTAGCTATTTCAACTTTAGAATTTTAAAACTGAATTCAAGAAAATAAAATGTTAATAATTATACCCAATTGGTATTAAATGTGTTTTATTTACAGAATAAATTAAAATTAAATTAAAGGATTTTTATTTAATAAGAGAAGAGCGAAACGATTTCAGCGATTTGATTTTCATCATAAATAATAGATCACGGGGGTAACCTCCAAATACACAACTCGAAACTGCAATCGAATGCAAACGTCAGCAAAACCAATTTCGCCATACAAAACAACTTTTATGCATTTTTATCAAAACCAATAAAACAAATAAGAATATATTTTTTTTTAATAATTAATTTTAAAGCATATTTCAAAGGAGCACGAGTTAAAATTTACATCACGTTACACATTGGCGTTTCCAACGCGGGGCGTAAAAGAAATTTCAACTTATATTCAACTTACTCAAACTCAACATATCTTGGACAATTAATATATAATATCAATAATTATAAACAAAACGAGTAAACTAAATCAGCACGTTACAATATATATATTTAATATTTATAATCACTTTACTTCAAGATATTTTCTCCTTATTTGGAACATGTTTCAGGTACCGAAACATAAGGGGAGAAAATATCTTCAGGTAAAGTGATTATAAATATTAAATATATTACGACGATATACTTAGACACTTACTTTTGCACATATGCTCTTACTCATTTGTGCGCACTTACCTTCGTCTCGAAGTATTTACTTATACTCTTCTTCTGCAGTATTTACCTTGATGTTCCCCGGCTGGGTCGCAGGCTTTGGTCGGTGATTGAGTGTGGATAAGCACGTGAATATCGTTATACAATTTCAATACAAGTAAAGAGTACAGAGGATTTAGTACTGGTTGTGAAATTAGTACGACTGTGTTAATAAAATCATATTCATTTGATTTATTATTTAAAAAGTTCAAATTATCATATTATTAATTGTTTTGTGTGGGTTAATTACTATTTGAACCCTTATATTCGATACGAATATAATGTAATTATAACGTGTTTAAAATCTTAGCTCTTATATTCTAAGACATATTATACACAAACATTAAACATATATGAACTGAAATATTTACACAGACATATAATACATAACACATATATTATTATAATACGTGATTAACACGTATAAAATTGAATATTCATCTTGTCTCAGAAAGTGTGGTTTTTATTATATACCAGCTAATAAAACAATTCATTAATTAAAAATTTATTAAAAATACTAATACAGACCATGTTATTACTTTGATTAATTCTATTATTAATGTCTCAATTAATTAACAATCTTCAATTTAAGTAACTCTCGTACTTGAATTTAATTATCTAATCAAATATAAAATATGGTTCTATACTGACCATTTATTTATGATATTAATAAATTTATATTTTCTGTTCAATTATTCTTTGAACTTGTTTATTATGAAAAATAAAATATACTAATGTTTTTGTAAACTTGTATATGGAATCTAGAGCTTCTTTCGATAGACCTCAGGATCATTTATAACATTAAATAAATGTCTGAATTCACCTGCATAATTCTGCAACCATTTAACTATGTCGTTACCGTCTCCGGACTCTCGAGTTTGTTGATCCTCTTCGGTATCACCTTCTCTGTCTCTGCGTCGTTGAAATTACTCTCACGGTCTACTGGATGCTGAGTTCTGACGTGGACCTTTCGTCGTGATGATGTACGGCTGGATGTAGCTGTATGTGGCTGTCCCTGCGTCCTCTCGTATTTTGCTCTGGTTCCTCTCCTCTTCTTGTCATGTCCCTCGTGGATGTCTCGAAGTTCTATGTGTACTTCTTGAAGTTCATCGACGTGACAACTTCTTGTAGATTACGATATTATAGTCTTTTAAAATAAATCGTGATTCACTAATACTCTCACCGACGTAATGCCGGTTACATCGCACTTCAAGTTATGTAATTCAGATTAAAAACATTATTTGACTTTGTGAAATTCGCGGTTGCGAGATGCGTGGATTTTACGTACTGATCTGAGTTTACCTGAGTTTTATCTGAGCTGTATCTGAGAAAGCGTGTGTCGCTCGCTGGGGTTTTATACTGCTGCCGTCGTTCCATTCCTGTTGGAAACTGTTTTGACAAAATTGAACAGGTCCGCGCGTCGATTTAATTGCTAATTACAACCTACGCGTCTTCCTATGAAGCGCACACTTTTTTATAAATATTATTTCACACATCGTTAGGTATATTATTAAACTTTCATTATGCAAATTATGAATATTAAGGTGTGTAAATTATGGCAGTTATGGCATTATTCACACGGTGGCTGAACGGTTCCCACGATCATTGACCACTTAATCTTCAATTGTAGCGCCAGGCGTTAGCTATGTTTTTACATATGTCGCTGATTCGTGTGACTTCTGATTTTCGTTCAGTACTTAAAAAACTGTGTAAAATTTTCCACACTCGTATGCATAATTCAACCTGTCTTTCATTTACAAACGTACACTAACACACACACACGCAGACTGATACACACGCGGTGCCCTGTCGTTATGACGTCACCCTTGCCAGTCGGCGCGTGTTGGTTTCTCCCCTTCGCTGAGTTTAAAAACCAACTAAGCTTTTAATTCCATATGCAGGCTCACTTACAAATATTTATTTCTTTAAAATTAAATACTACGTTTATTTCTTTTATTACCTCTTATATCTAACGCTTAATTATTACATTATTTTTATTATTTACATCTTATATATCACATACGTGCGTTCGTATGTTATCATACCTCAGTCAGGGGTTGATACATAGACTTATGCTAAACGTATCGTTGCAATATATACATCAAGAAACAGACTGCAGCAAAAATGGTTTGAATATAAATATATATACATATATATATTGCAACGATACAGCATATGGCTGTATTGAGCATTGATTTAAATAAATGTAAAATTTGTAAAATTATTATAAGTTTGTTGTAAATGGACATGGCGGGGATTGTAAAAATGTTTCATTGTTACACTAGGGGAGAAATTAACATGTTCCAACAGGCAAGGAACACCTGTTCGATTGTATGTGTGTTACGCGTGTATCTGTGTGTGTTAGTGATGCATACAGACAGGAATCCCAGCAACCCACCCCAATTAATTACTAAAATAAATATTTTAATTCACTGTGTGAAAACTAATTAGTGTATAAACAAACAAAAGGCATCAAAGTGTGTGTAAATTTTATAGTTATCCACAGTAAAAAATGACGTTAGTAGGACACACTACGCGAAGTCAGTGCGAAATAAAGTGTGCCAAAAAATACGCAAATTACCTTAAGACGCTCAAATTAATACAGTGAGTGCTTAATCAAATTATCTAGATTTGTGCTATCTCAATTCTTTACAAAACATTGTCATTTGCAGAAAATTGCAAATATATGGAAAGGTTCGGGAGTGGGGGCTATCATGTGATCTGCAGGTCTCGACAGGACAATTTCGGAACCAACAGGTGCGGAATCTCGAAAGGGTATAAATTAAGGGTTAGATTGGAAGCCCTTCCCCTTTTTTCTTCAAGACACAGTTGCAGTCGGACATGCTGTCCGTCGGCAGAACAGTTTTATTATAAGTCTCATCTACGAACGAATAAAGACGTTTCAGTAATTATGTTTACACTATTACGGGAAACGTAGAGTACCGGGACCGTTTAAGTCAGCAAGAGTATCTACAGAGAACCTATAAAGAGCGACGCAAGATGCTGGACGTTAGGAGATGCTTTTTAGACGCCTAACAGCCGAACGAGATCCACCTCGCAGACAATATTAATTCTCTGGGACGGACCACACACTGCTGGAGAACGACGCTGGACTCTGGACATATCCAGGACCACGCCAAGCCAGGAGTAACGGTAACCCAACTCTGGACAATGCTGGACCCCGTCAATAAGTCGTAAGGTCATCAAAACTCGATGTGACATCCATAATGCATTTATAAATGATTTTTTTTTAAGAGCTCATAAAGACTATATAAAGAGACAATGAATTAAAAAAAAGTTTATAATTAAGTAACTAATGTAATAGAGTCTTATTTAAATGTTTTAGTCGTAAGAATGAGCGATCGCATATAGATAAATATAGAAGAAAAAAAGAGTTTAAATTTGAGATAGTATTTTTTTGTATCAAAGAAAAATAATTGAAATGATTTGATATTTGCATTTTGTAGAAAATAATAATTTAAATTTTGAATACGAAACAAATGCCAGTCTAAGAGTAATTAATATAATTTTAAATTTATTTTTAAAAAACATTGGAATAGACTGAGCTCGCTGAGGCCACATCTGATTTAAATGAATTCAATTAAAATAAAACTTAATTACATTTAAATTTTATTTCTTTTATTAAATCAATTTGAATAAATGTCTGGATTAAGATTATTAACATGTCCAGATGTAAGAGTGTTTTAAATGTGTGTAACACCGTATAGCTTAAGAGATAAACACTTAATAACGAGTGATAACTTGATCGGAGATTATTTACAATGTTTTATTATTTATAATGCTTTTTAAACAATAAACATGACTTTTAACTACTCATAAATTTACTACTCCTATTACAGTTACACCTGGTATCGTTATAACTGTTTACACCTGGTATCGTTATAACTGTTTAAATACCTGGTATCGTTATATAAAATTGTCGCCCATCAACGTGGGGCACGACACGGCTACATTTAATAATTAATGTATGCTCTATCATTACTGGTAATTTATATGATATAATTAATATTATATTTTAATTTTTTTTTGTATGTTAGTATTTTAAATTTGTTTTGTGTATTGTATTGTAATAACGCAACTGGCGCCCACCACAACAAACAGGTGTAATTGTAACATGAGTAGATAAAAATAAATAAATAATAGTAACTAAACAATAAATAAATAAAAGCTCGCATACGGTTCACCAATAATAAATTATAAATAAATATTTTAATAATAATTCACTATTGCATCACCAGGAAGCTTGAATATGGAAGTACTTCAAACTATGATGCGTGCCTGGGTAGATGAAATAAGCACAAAACAGACAGAAAATATAAATAAGTCAACAAAAAACTGAAAGAGGAATTGAAACAAAATATAGACGAATTAAATAATAAATTAGAAGAACAAACAGAAAATGTAAATACTAAATTAGAACAACAGGTTGAGAATTTTAAACAAGAACTATAAGAATCTGAAAGTTAGAAGAATTGAAGAACGATAATCTTGAAATAAAACAAAGTATAATCGACAGTAATATACAATTAACAGAAAAGATTGTTGATACAGACTCACGTATTGACGCTCTTGAAAATAATTTTAAACAAGCCTTACATGAACAAGTAGTAAGGATTGAAAATAAACAAAAAGAATTACATCTCGAATGGAGAAGAGATATCAAAGAAGTACATAAACAAATAAATGATAATTTAACTACTATTACGCGAGAACAAGATGAGAAAATTCCAACTGTTAATAATATGGTACAAGTTAATACTGGTAAAATTAAAGACATAGAAGCGTGCACAGTACTTATAGAACACAAAATTGAAGAGCCGTCGAAGACTGATAAATACCGATCTGAAGAAGTATCCCATATGAAGGAAGAGATGCAAAGTGAGATGAAGCAGCCTAGAGAAGAACTTCGTAGACAGCCGACGCAGACAATGATGTTCACTGCACCCATAGAAGAAAGAAGTAAGATAACCTTTGCAGGTAACAAAGGGGAAAATAGCATGCAATTTTTGGCGAATATCGAGAGAGAAATTGAAAAAATTGAAAGTATAAGTGACGACGAGGAGAAAATGAGTATTGTCACCCGTCATTTAAGAGATTCTGCAAGTCAATGGTACTCCATAATTCGAGACAATATAACCACGTATCAGCAATTTAGAGAATCATTCGAAAATAGGTACTGGAATATCCACACTCAAAGGCAAGTACGTGACCAATTGGAGTATGGTAAATATAATCCGCATGGACGCCAGAGTATTGAGCAGTACACTATAGCGCAGACTGAACGCGTAAAACATTTAAAACCAAAGTTCTGAGAATGAGATAGTGTCTAAGTTGTCTTACCATTTCCATAGAGATATTCAGTTAGCTGTATATTACCCAGGGTGTCAAAACGATCGAACACTTCTTAATACTTGTCACTCAATCGCAAAATATTAACAAGAGTAACACTTCACCACACAATCAACAAACACGCATTAATTATCACGCTAGTTACGACCGTAGTGATAAAGCACGAGAACGTGACGATACGCAAAACCGTGATAATTATAGGAGAAATTATACGCCGCCAACGCACAGTGTAAAGCAACACACAGCTGTGAATAACGCATGCGACGCACAGAAGGAACAACACTCCGAGAGAAACGTGCACGATACAAAAGGGGGTTTGGCCTGGCCAAATTTGAAGAAAAAGTTTAGTAAACCATATGATCGCACTGTATCCACAATGCAGAGAAAAGAGAAGAGAGCGGGGAGCTGTAGTGTGGAAAGCAAGAGAGAGAGCGCAGACGACGAAATAAAAGAGAGACAGCGACAGGTGCATGTTCAGCCATCCTGTTCCCGCGACACAACACAATGACGGAGAAACAGGACGTGCTGTTACACAATAAACAATATATTTCCGTGCGACGTTAGAAATGAGTTATTAGACACTGACAGGAATGTGATACCAATTCAACAAGAAATAAATTGTCCTATAATTAATGTACGAATTAATGGATGTAGAATTAAAATGTTAATCGATACAGGTAGCCAATTAACTGTACTAAACAATAAGTGGGTACAACAAAATAAAAAATATTTTAAACAAATGGCTATTTTACATGTCAATAATATAAATGTTATTACAGCCATGAATAAGAGAGAAAAGGTTAGACAGCAAGCTTTCGTAACTTTAAATTGTAAGGACTTAGAAATAACATATCCTATGATCATAATGAATAAACTTATATATGATGGAATTATTGGACTATGATCATAATGAATAAACTTATATATGATGGAATTATTGGAATAGATTTATTAAATACTTTAAGTGTAAGGATTGATATTAATAACAATAAGATTTTATGTAATTATAAGGATGTTCTATATGAATTAATTATAAATGAAAATGAAGAAAATTTTGAGGTAAGTGTAAAACCTATTGTCGTATCCAAGCCACGTATACGATATGCACCTACTCAGTATGCTAATACAGCCAAAGAAGGAATGTCATCTCAGGAAGAAGCGAAGTTATTTAAATTAATAGAAGAGTATAATGAAGTATTCAGCGATGTACCGACGCAGACCACAGTCTATGAACACGCTATTATGGTATCAGACCCTACAAAATTTGTCAGACGAACGTATCCAATACCCATGAAGTACGAGGGAGAAGTTGAACTGGAAATACGACAGAAGATAACATCATTGAGCGGTCGAACAGCAACTTTCTTAATCCTCTAGTTGTAGTAAAGAAGAAGAGTGGAGAAGTACGTTTATGCCTGGACATGAGGAGTTTGAATAGCGTCGTTCTATGTGAATTCGATTGTGCACCACCTGCGGACGAGTTATTTTCAAAGTGTGAAGGAGCACGTTATTTGACTAAGTTGGATTTACGATCGAGTTTTTGGCAAATTCCAATTAGAAGAGAAGATAGAAAATACACCGCCTTCCTATACAAAAATAAATGCTACCAACTCAACATTCATGTTTCGTATGGTATCCAAGTCACTTTTATGTAATAATAAGTGATTACCTGTATGCGGTCCGCCGTGTGACTTCTCAAACTTATTACGTTACGCGTTTCAAGGCGTATGCCTCATCATCAGACGTTAAAAACCAAAAACACACAAAACTGCGTTTGTCAAAAAATAAAATTGCAGAAACAAGCATATTATGTGCACGTGATGTAGGGTGCGCACCCGTTCAAGTGTTGTCTGCTACTGATTGGAATTCGTTGAGCAGTCTCAAAGCAGTATCATACAGGCGGTTGGATACAAAGTTCAATTGTTCATTCAGAACACAATCACGACTGCTATCATTATTATATGCATTATAAATTTCCAGCTCCTCCAAGGCATTCATAAAACGGCCTTTGTTGCATATATGCAAAGGCATTAGATTGGACTTAAAATCTGTATAATTGTGATTGTGTTGGGTCAGATGACGAGTGTAATTAGATTTTATATCATTGTAATTATGGGTCTTTTTTGGTAAGTGTTCACGGAAGCGTTTGTAAAAACCTCTTCCGGTCTGACCTATATAGAAGCTGTTACAATCATTGCAAACCAGTTTATAAATGCCTGTTTTTTCTTCAATAGGTAAGAGCAGTTTAGGTCTAAGCATATTAATTAGTTTATTATTCTGCTCTTACCTATTGAAGAAAAAAACAGGCATTTATAAACTGGTTTGCAATGATTGTAACAGCTTCTATATAGGTCAGACCGGAAGAGGTTTTTACAAACGCTTCCGTGAACACTTACCAAAAAAGACCCATAATTACAATGATATAAAATCTAATTACACTCGTCATCTGACCCAACACAATCACAATTATACAGATTTTAAGTCCAATCTAATGCCTTTGCATATATGCAACAAAGGCCGTTTTATGAATGCCTTGGAGGAGCTGGAAATTTATAATGCATATAATAATGATAGCAGTCGTGATTGTGTTCTGAATGAACAATTGAACTTTGTATCCAACCGCCTGTATGATACTGCATTGAGACTGCTCAACGAATTCCAATCAGTAGCAGACAACACTTGAACGGGTGCGCACCCTACATCACGTGCACATAATATGCTTGTTTCTGCAATTTTATTTTTTGACAAACGCAGTTTTGTGTGTTTTTGGTTTTTAACGTCTGATGATGAGGCATACGCCTTGAAACGCGTAACGTAATAAGTTTGAGAAGTCACACGGCGGACCGCATACAGGTAATCACTTATTACTACCAACTCAAGGTAGTTCCATTTCGTTTGAGCACGAGTTTGGCTGCGATTGTAAAATGTCTGGAGAAAGCATTAGGACCAGAAGTGGAGCCTTACACCATAGTGTTCGTGGATGATATCTTGGTAGTATCAAAAACACTTGACGAACACATTGAACATCTTAACCCTATATTCCACAAGGTTAGGAAAGCCCATATATCCCTTAACCTAGACAAGTGCGAATTCATAAAATCCTCAATCCAATTCCTAGGTCATAATATTTCATCCTCAGGTATTCAACCCGATCCCATAAAGATATCCAGTATTACCGATTTCCCTACACCTAAGAACATTAAAGGGTTACGAGCATTTTTGGGACTCACCGGATACTATAGAAGATTCTCACAACAATATGCAAAAAGAACACAACCGTTGCTGGAGTTAACAAAGAAAAATCACAAAGTGGGAGTGGGAGTGGAAGTGGGAGAAGAAACATCAAGATGCCTTCGACCAAGTCAAGAAGTCATTCATTGAAAACATAATGCTTCATCATTCACAGCGAGATGGAAGATTCGTTATCTACGCAGACGCTAGCGACTACGCGTGTGGAAGTGTGATGTCTCAACAAGATGCTACAGGAGAACACCGTGTCATTGCATATGCCAGTAGAGTATTCAAAGGGGCAGAGAAGCAGTACTCTTCATCTGAGAAGGAGATACTTGCTATAGTACACGCCTTGAAACAGTTTCGATATTATATTTACGGAACGCATTCTGAAATACGTACGGACCATCAAGCGTTATCATTTCTATTAAAACGTAAAGTAACCAACGCTCGATTATTACGATGGATCCTACCAATCGGTGAGTATTCCTTTACTATAAAATATTGTAAAGGGAAAGATAATTTTATAGCCGATACATTGAGTAGATATTTCACAGAAGAGTGTGAAGAGGTCTACGAAAATAACCATAATGAGTTACAACTGTTAGCTATTAAATTTACTGCTGATAATGATGTTAAGCACATGCTGAAGAATCTAGCTCAACAACAAGACTTAGATGATGCTACAAGAGGATTTAAGCTACGAGATCACCTACCAGACCATTACAAGGTACAAGATGGAGTCTTATATAAACTAATGAGGCAAGATTGAAAAGTAGTATTAACAAATGATATGTTGCATAAATTGATTCGACCAACACACGAAAGTTTAGCACATGCTGCTGCACTTAAATGTTACTTAAGCCTACGTAAAAATTTCACCATCAATAATATGTTCAGGAAGATTAAAAACGAAAGTAAGAAGTGTTATGAGTGTCAAACAGCAAAAGGACCGAATCTACATACCTATGTGGAAATGCAGAGTATCCAAAAGGACCAGAAAGGAGAGCTAATTGCAGTGGACCACTTCCAAGATCAAGTCGTGGAGTGAAACACATACTTGTTTGTATTGATGTATTTTCCAAAGCCGTACATCTGTATCCAATTATGCGACCCACAACTAAAGTTGTTTTGAAAATACTCTTGCAGAAATACATTCCTCAATATGGTAAAATGAAGAAGGTACTTAGCGACCAAGGAGTGCAGTTCCAAAGCGATGTATGGAAAAAGACTCTTCGTGAAAATGGAATCCAACCTGTACTCACATCAGTACGACACCCACAGGGAAATCTCGCGGAAAGAGTAACTAAAAAGTTAGGTAAATATCTACGAATCTACTGTCACGACCAACACAACAAATGGGCAGAATATTTACCTTTCTTTGAAAAAGCAATAAATGAAAATTATAGCGAAGCAACAAGTTATACGCCAATCGAGCTAGATGAAGACAAAAAACCTATTAGATTCTGGACCAAATATGTAAGCAAGCCATAGAATCAAAATGTACCTATTCCATTAAGTGTAAAGGTTGAGTACGCTAAACAACGCATCATAGAACAAGGTAACAAGAGGAGACAAAAGTTCAATAAAACACATAAATTACAACGATTCGACGTAAGAGAACAAATTCTTTGAAAGCTAATCCCGTTGGAAAACGCATTGACAACATAGCGAAGAAATAGAAATTTTTTCGGCTGTACAACGGATCTTATACGTTGAAACAACGCGTGGGAAGACACACGTTCATCGTATACGACGAGGGAAAGGAAAAGGACATCGGCAAATATCATGCGACGTCAATCAAGAAATTCTACGTATGAATAACGAGAAGAGAGAGAGAGAGAGAGAGAGAGAGAGAGAGAGAGAGAGAGAGAGAGAAGAACAATGCCACTGCGCCCGTCCAAGGTCAACGCACCGCTCAGCTGTTATAATGGGGGGTGAATATATTGCATACCACCACAGGCCAGCGTTATACTGACCTACTCATTATTATGTGTCATTTAACTGATGTAAACTAAGGTTAAGCTAGTATAATATTCTTTTTTATTTGTCTACAACAAATAGACAAAAATTTAATAAATAAATATTTATTAAATTTTTTTTCAAGCAGAGGAATAATGCAACGATACAGCATATGGCTGTATTGAGCATTGATTTAAATAAATGTAAAATTTGTAAAATTATTATACGTTTGGGGTAAATGGACATGTCTGAGTTTGCAAAAATGTTTCATTGTTATACTAGGGGAGAAATTAACATGTTCCAACAGGCAAGGAACACCTGCTCGATTGTATGTGTGTTACGCGTGTATCTTGTGTGTGTTAGTGATGCATGTACAGACAGGAATCCCAGCAACCCTCCCCAATTAATTGCTAAAATAATTATTTTAATTCACTGTGTAAAAACTAATTAGTGTATAAACAAACAAAAGGCATCAAAGTGTGTGTAAATTTTATAGTTATCCACAGTAAAAAATGACGTTAGTAGGACACACTACGCAAAGTCAGTGCGAAATAAAGTGTGCCAAAAAATACGCAAATTACCCTAGACGCTCAAATTAATACAGTGAGTGCTTAATCAAATTATCTAGATTTGTGCTATCTCAATTCCTTACAAAACATTGCCATTTGCAGAAAATTGCAAATATATGAAAAGTTTCGTGAGTGGGGGCTATCATATGATCTGCAGGTCTCGACAGGACAATTTCGGAACCAACAGGTGCGGAATCTCGAGAGGGTATAAATTAAGGGTTCTACTGGAAGCCCTTCTCTTTTTTTCAAGACAGAGTTGCAGTCGGACACGCTGTCCGTCGGCAGAACAGTTTTATTATAAGTCTCATCTACGAACGAATAAAGACGTTTCAGTAATTATGTTTACAATATTACGGGAAACGTAGAGTACCGGGACCGTTGAAGTCAGCAAGAGTATCTACAGAGAAGCTACAAAGAGCGACGCGAGATGCTGGACGTTAGGAGATGCTTTTTAGACGCCTAACAGCTGAACGAAATCCACCTCGCAGCCGATATTAATTCTCTGGGCTGGACCACACACTGCTAGAGAACGACGCTGGACTCTGGACATATCCAGAACCACGCCAAGCCAGGAGTAACGGTAACCCAACTCTGGACAATGCTGGACCCCGTCAATAAGTCGTAAGGTCATCAAAACTCGAAGTGACATGCATAATGCATTTATAAATGATTTTTTTTAAAGAGCTCATAAAGACTATATAAAGAGACAATGAATTAAAAAAAAAAGTTTATAATTAAGTAAATAATGTAATAGAGTCTTATGTAAATGTTTTAGTCGTAAGAATGAGCGATCGCATATAGATAAATATAGAAGAAAAAAAGAGTTTAAATTTGAGATAGTATTTTTTTTTATCAAAGAAAAATAATTGAAATGATTTGATATTTGCATTTTGTAGAAAAGAATAATTTAAATTTTGAATACGAAAAAAATGCCAGTCTAAGAGTAATTAATATAATTTTAAATTTATTTTTAAAAAACATTGGTATAGACTGAGCAAGCTGAGGCCAGATCTGATTTAAATGAATTCAATTAAAATAAAACTTAATTACATTTAAATTTTATTTCTTTTATTAAATCAATTTGAATAAACGTCTAGATTAAGATTATTAACATGTCTAGATGTAAGAATGTTTTAAATGTGTGTAGCACCGTATAGCTTAAGAGATAAACACTTAATAATGAGTGATATCTTGATCGGAGATTATTAAACATGACATTTTAACTACTCATAAATTTACTACTCTTATTACAGCTACACCTGGTATCGTTATAACTGTTTACACCTGGTATCGTTATAACTGTTTAAACACCTGGTATCGTTATAACTGTTTAAATACCTGGTATCGTTATAATATGTTTATATTGTTGGCCCGCCTGACTTCCAAAATTTTTCAATTCAGCTCTCAAGTGAAAAAGTTTGGAGACCCCTGCTATAGAATTGTATATGTATTAAAAACTTTTAAACTAAATTCTGTATATTGTCTGTAATAATCTCACATAAATCAAATAAAATGATTGCCTTTGGCATATAAAAATTATAAATAAAGTGTTCATAACTGTTGGCTGTTACATTAAAAGGTAAATTTAACATTTAGCTCCGTTTGCTTGAGTGCGTTGAGGCCGGCTGCGGCGTTTTTTTATTCTTAACTACGAACATCTGTTCTTTAGACACGATTAATATTTATAATACTGTAAATGTCCTCCTTTAACGCTTATGTTCCTCTGATTCCTATTTACGTTCCTGCATTTATCATTCCTCCGACTCAAGCAAAAGCGCATTTTACCGCTCTTCCGTTTTTTGACTGTCATGCTTACGTTTTTTATTTCGTCATCCTTCTGTTTCTTTTCGTCTTGTGCTTCCTCTGCTTCCCGTCGGAATTCTTCTTTTTGTCGTTCCTCCGAATGCAGTAATAACGCATGTAAAGTTCCCATCATTATGTAAATGGTATTCATTTTTAAAAATCAATTATCACGCACACTAAATTCTTCTACGAATTGTCCTCAGTTTCCAGTGTTTAAGGTCCTATAGCGACTTGTAACACCAATGTTACTACGCTTGCAAGGATTGTCGTGTTTGAACAGTGGAAACAGAAGATTTGACGCCAGATGAAGTCGCTATTTAAGACTTCAATTATAGTTTAGATAAACAAAGACACATATATGAAAATTATTCACGCTTATGATTGTCCAACTTACATTAATGTAACACACTCATTCACAAATCATAATTACAAGAACTCCGATAAAAGACATCGAATCGCAGATCCAAACTGACTGGAAAAGTGCTACTATAAATAGGCTGTGTGGCGTGCTATGTGACAAAACTAACACAGATGTCGGTAGAATAATCACCACACAATTTGGAAGGCGCGACTGGAAGGGTCGATATGGAGCGCCAGTATTGCGTAATCTTGCCGGTCACACAGCGCGTCATATGGTCACATAGCCACACGTTATCCTACCCCTTTAGCGTAGCAAAAAGAGAGAGAGAGAGAGAGAGTGTGTGTGTGTCTTAAAATTTAACGGTAGTTAACGTCTGACTCGATACTGTGCACAGACAATAAATAACATTGTTATTACACAATAACGATTACCGTTATTGCACATCAGAGTATTGTATCATCTTTGTTTATTTTTGTAAGCCAGAACGTCAGACTACTACAGCTCTTGTTCTCAAACACTAGAGTAGAGGGAAAGTGGTGATTCTACCCACGATGAGGGGGGTAGAGGACATGATTTATGGCTCTGACGTCACCGATTCATGTCGTCATTGGCTCTGACGTCACAGATTCATGACATCACAGATCCCTCTACCCCCCTCATCGTTGGCAGAATCACCACCGTGGTAGAGGGAATGCGACGAGGCGTTGACGGGTTCCGAAATTCGGCATTGAGCAAGGTGATGGGTACCGTTACACGAAAAGTTTGGGTTACTTGACGGTTCCCGAAATTTGGTGGAGAGACCGGTCTCACCGGGATGTGAACCCGGTTCGCAAAACCGACATGCTAACCGTTACACCAAGAGACCGTTGTTGTTTTATCGTACTTTATTTTATTTAAAAATAATGTTATTATATCAATCATATATAGAAAAACATAGATACAAATCTAATTATAGGAAATAATGATGTTATATCTCTCATATGTAGTATACCACTGATTTGCAAGTATTTATATTGTGCATATCCTTGAACTTGAACGTGCGATCCTTTGTGAGGTATTACATTGACCGTAGGGTAAAAATAACTTGAACAGGATGTGCTTAACCTTGAGTGTGTGTAGTTTAACATCTGTTGTAGAGTATAAAAGACGCGTTCATGCTATGCAACTATATCAGTTACTTGTCGCACTGAAGGGGAAGGTATGTTATATTTATGTTACCTTTGTGAATTTAAATAATATTTGTTTTAATACATATTTCAGGTTGAATAATTTTAAATCAATGTTATTATAAAACAGATGAATATGTAATCGTTATTCTAACAGTAGACGTATGTGTCTTATAGAGAAAATTCACTTTACAATGTGATATGAAATGTAAATGTATAATCATATAATATTGCATATGTTTGTCTGAGGATGTTATTATATTACAGAATTTGATTGTATGTAGACACTTCTCACTGAAATATTTTAAGTGTATGAATATATTTGTTCCAATCTCATCGGTATGCACACACTCTGAAAACTGGTTTTTTGAAGCCAGCTGAACTCTATACGACTTGCGGTGGGTGTGTGTGTCTGTACGGCACTAAAAACAGGTTTTTTGTAACGAAACGCATGAGGTCTGTGACGGGTCACTGTTACGTCGCGTGTGATGGCGTGCATAATAATTATTCTACAAAGTGTATTTGTTTTTTGTGTATACTTATAATCGTTGTATATGTTTGTAGTGAAGGGTGCCGTTTATAAAAAAAGGGTTTGGTTGAAATTATAGTAAGTAAATTATTTTTTATTATTGTGTAACAATGTATGTACTGAAAGCGCACGGTAGGAATTATATTATGGTCTTGGTTCATAGAATTGTTTTATGTGTCACAATTTATGTGTTGAAAGCGTACGGTAGGAATTACATTATTGTATTTGTTTAAAAGGTACAATAACAAATACGATATATATTTCATATATTTTTTTAATAACATTGAAAGATTTTTACACATAAGACAATTGGTAATTACTATACATTACCACAAAAATATATTTTATAATTGTGTACAGTATATATTGTTAGTAAATCTGTTTTAGCCTGTGTATGTTACGTACATGATACAACGTTATGCATTTTTTAAAAAGGATTTATTAAAAAAATCACGTTCTCTTTCTGTCACGCCTTCTGTAGATATCTGTTTAGAATATTATGTATTACATAATTGTACAAAATTAAGCTCAATCTTTATAGACTACACACGCACATCTACATGCATAATACAACTGGTAATTACTGAACATTACCACACAAATATTTTTTACAATTGTGTACAGTATATATTGCCAGTAAATCTGTTCAGCCCACGTATGTTACATACATGATACAATGTTATACATTTTTTTAAAACGATTTATTAAAAATCGTTTTCTCTTTCTGACACGTCTTCTATAGATATCTGTTTAGAATATTAAGTGTTACATAATTATACAAAATAATCTTTCTCTTTACGTTCATAAGAGAATTGTAAATTACAACAAGACAATTCTGTTCAGGTCTATGTATGTTACACACATGATACAATTTTATACATTTTTTGGAAAGGAGTTATTAAAAATAATTTTCTGTCACGTCTTCTGTAGATATCTGTTTAGAATATTAAGTGTTACATAATTATACAAAATAATCTTTCTCTCTCTCTTTACATCCATAAGAGAATTATAAATTACAACAAGACAATTACTATACATTACCACTACTACAGACCACAAATATGTATACAAAATAATCTTTCTCTCTCTCTCTCTCTTTACATCCATAAGAGAATTGTAAATTACAACAAGACAATTACTATGCATTACCACTACTACAGACCACAAATATGATCAGTATATAGTGTTAGTATATCTGTTCAAACCATTTTGTACTTCATCGTTGTGGTTGTATTCTATGTTACATACGTGATACGATGTTATACATTTTTGAAAAGGAGTTATTAAAAATAATTTTCTGTCACGTCTTCTGTAGATATCTGTTTAGAATATTAAGTGTTACATAATTATACAAAATAATCTCTCTCTCTCTCTCTCTCTTTACGTCCATAAGAGAATTGTAAATTACAACAAGATAATTACTATGCATTACCACTACTACAGACCACAAATATGATCAGTATATAGTGTTAGTATATCTGTTCAAACCATTTTGTACTTCATCGTTGTGGTTGTATTCTATGTTACATACGTGATACAATGTTATATAAAACTGTATTAAGGATTATTTAAAATCAATTTTCTTTTCTGACATGTCTTATGTTGATATTTGTTTAGGATATCAAGTGTTACATAATTATGCAAAATAATAGCAGTTAACAACTAGCTCTAAGCTCGCTCTTTACACACACACACATCCATATGCATAAGGCAACTGCTAATTACAACAAAAGAATTACTATGCATTACCTGGCAAAACACGTTCTACTACAGACCACAAATATTTTCTCAGTTGTGTACAGTATATATTGTCAGAAAATCTATACTTCATATGATATATCTGTTCAAGCCATTTTGTTTTTGCATGTACTGCATCGTCTTTGTGAGTGTACTGTATGTTATGATACTTGCAATAGGATGTTTGTGGGAAAAACGTGTAAAATTGTTTTTTAAAGAATTTATTCAAATCGCTTTTCTGTTCTGTTAGGTTTTTTGTAGATATCTGTTCACGATATCGTGTGTTTTCATGTAGTGGTTTAACAAAATGTTCTGTTTTTATATATCTGTGTAATTTAATGAAATCACACTTACAATATAACCTGTTGTTTTTATGTTCTATTCCTCTTTTAATAATTTTTAAAGTAACATTGTGTCCTACATATTGCGTGATCTTTTTAGTCTGAAAAAAAATAAAAAAATAAACAATATATGAATCATTCCAGGTTACAATAATACAATAATTAATCACAACATAAGCTCTCTACACATACATATACATAAAAATATGCGAAACATCATTCATGCATTTATTATAATCTATGCGTGCGTGTGTGTGTGTGTGTGTGTGTGTGTGTGTGTGTGTGTGTGTGTGTGTGTGTGTGTGTGTGTGTGTGTGTGTGTGTGTGTGTGTGTGTGTGTGTGTGTGTGTGTGTGTGTGTGTGTGTGTGTGTGTGTGTGTGTGTGTGTGTGTGTGTGTGGATTACACTCTAGTTTTTTTACTTTTTCCAGAGTTTTCTTGAGCGAACTCATTGGTCTGAAAAAATAAAAAGGAAACAATTATATTATTAACTTATATAAACTTATGTATGTATATATATATAATTGAGTAAAACTTTTACATACATCCCTTCTAAACGGCTATTAACTTCTCTTAGAAAACGATTCAATGGAACCCAGTTTTGGTATTCACTCATAGGGTTGGTAACCCCAAACTCTGTCAGTATAAGACATAGGTAATATTAAAAAACCTCATCAGCCATACTATGAACCTGTCTCTCTCTCTTCCATCTCTTTTTATGTTAATTTGTTGGAAAATAACTATAGTTATGTAATTACTTAAGATAAAAGACGAATCATTATGTACCTACATAGTCGATATCAAGTTGTACGCTAACCTTCTCGTTAGCAAGTGTTGTGTGCGAAGTTACAACCAACGAGAGAACGCAAGGTTTGACTGTCTTCATCTGGTCCACAGTGAAGGCCTCGCTCCAACGCTTGGGCAGGAAAACGTGGAACTTGTTGTCTTGCGTTTGCGGGCAAGCTCCACTTTCCTCCAGATCTACCACAACAGCATTCCCAAATTTAGTATTTACCAATTTCATTGCAAGTACATGATATTTACAGTTGATCTGTAGTTTCTGCAGATCGCGGCGTGGCAGAAAAGTAGGCACGGTCTTCGCGTTACATACGATTGACTCCATTTTCAACGTCGACTGATGGTTGTATTAGAAAATATTGCTGTATTTATTCTGTTTCCCCCAGACGACTAGGACTAGGTTCCTTTCTTCTAAAGCGTCATCTCCTTCGGTCACGGTCGGACATAGATTCAAGGCCGTCGTAAACACCTGCGTTACCATCCCCCCCCTCTAACCCACACATGTGTTCTGTTTCAGCAAGCCCGCACCACCGCGAGCTCGCAAAGACAAAGATCAGTTTACCCCGCACCGTCTACCTCACCTTGAACCAGCGATGTAACGTTCGGTTTACCCCACCATCGCCTACCTATCGCACCGCACCCCGCAACGCCTACGAATGCAACGACAGGCTTGAGCCCGTCGGTCACGGTCACCGGCTATGAAGGCAACAACCTAGCCCCCCCCTTCTCCGCACCCATCACCAGCGACAACGTTGCTGACACACCCCACCCCGCACCACCTAAACCTGTCGCTCTGCACCCCGCAACGCCTACGAATGCAACGACAGGTTTGAACCCGTCGGTCACGGTCACCGGCTATGAACGCGACAACCTAGCCCCCTTCCCCGCACCCATCACCAGCGACAACGTTGCTGAGATACCCCACCCCGCACCACCTAAACCTGTCGCTCTGCACCCCGCCGCACCTACCTCTCGC
Organism: Magicicada septendecula; assembly: GCA_034769895.1. NCBI lineage: Eukaryota > Metazoa > Arthropoda > Insecta > Hemiptera > Cicadidae > Magicicada > Magicicada septendecula. The sequence continues at coordinate 196,855,516 of CM068373.1, read as the reverse complement.
TCCGCACCGACCTTGAGCCCACCCATCACCCACAACCGCCGACAACATGGAGACACCTCTACGTTGTTGAGAAACCCCACCCCGCATCGCCTACCTCTCGTCCAACACCATCTACTTCACCTTGAACCCGCCAACGCAACGACTAGTTTACCTTTCGTCTCGCCTACCTCTCGCTCACGAATACAACAACCAGTTTACCCCGCACCGTCTACTTCACCTTGAGCCAGCGAATGCACAAGTAGCGACGGATCGTGCACTGCATCCTTTGTCAGCCGTGCGGTGTCAGACTCAGGAGGTTGGATATATATATTGGTCCGGCGAGCAGTTCCATCTCACAGTCTACGATTGAAACCTACATCTACTACAATGGATCTCTCAGCTAGCAGTGAACAGCGTGCAATTCGTGGTAATGTAATCACCATTAAATTTACATTTTCAGAAAATACAATAAACATACACACGATATTATCAGATTACAAAGATGTAATTATTAACAGAATATGTACTGAAGCTTCTCTTATGAATAATTATGTAAAATGGTACTTGGCAGCACGCGTTTCATTTAAAAAGCTTATCGACTCTGAAAGTATTACATGCACGGCTATCTTTCGATCCCGTACACAATTGAAATCATTTTATGATGATATCGATGAACAGTATTCGACAAGTTGTGAAAAAATAATCGAGAGTGCGGAAACATTCATACGTGACGGAAGCGGATGGGTTGAAAACGGTATCGAAACTCTTGAGATCAATATAACCAAATACGATCCGCTAGTGGGGTCAAGTTATCTTCCGACTCCTCCACGGTTACGCAAGACTAAGGGAATTGTAAACGTACAAAATAAGAAAGACGAGAAGTGTTTTTTATGGTCTGTGCTGGCTGCTATACACCCAATCGTGCTGCATAACCCGCATTTACTTAATTACTATAGACCTTACGAAAACGATTTAAACATGGACGGGATTTCGTACCCTGTTGAAATAAATAAGATAAAGCGGTTCGAAAAATTGAATGAAGATATATCCGTCAACGTATTCGGGTATGAAAATGAGGTATATCCGTTACGTATTACAGAATATCGTGGGAGGAAATACCATATCAACCTTCTGTTTTTGTTTGGTCTAACCACTACACACTATTGCTTAATACGAAACCTATCTCGAGTACTTGCGTCTTTGACGAGACATGCGGGCTCTTCGGTTTACTGTGACTATTGTTTGCATAGATTTGCGGACAATAAGAATACCAACGCGGCGCGAAAGCGGGTTGAAGAACATCGCGTTTACTGTTCGCCTCATGGTGTACAAAAGGTAAAACTTCCTGCCGAAAACGATAAATTTATGTATTTTCAAAATTTTACTTTATGTCATCGCGTACCTTATACGGTGTAAGCGGATTTTGAATCGTTCGTTGTACCAATCGCTCAAACCACAGGAAATAAATCGCTAAACGTGACACACCATGTACCGGCTAGTTTTTGCTACCTGATTGTCGACTGGGAGGGAAAAGCCGTCAAGGAGCCAGTACTGTATCGCGGAAAAAACGTAGTGGATACGTTCTTGAGTACGCTGTTAACCGACGTTCAGAAACTGGATAGAAAATTCGCTGAACCCAATACCATGTTGGAGGACGATGAGCGTGGTTTTCAGAACGCCACACATTGTCATCTTTGTAAGGAACCGTTAACGGATGAGAAAGTACGCAACCACTGTCATGTAACGGGACAATATTTAGGAGCTGCACACAATGCTTGCAATATCAATTTTAAAGTACCCACACACGTACCGGTATTTTTTCATAATTTAAGCGGTTACGATTGTCATCATCTGATGCAAGCATTTGGGAAATATAAAGAAGAAGAAATGTCGTGTATAGCGACTAGCAGCGAGCGATACATCTCCGTTTCACTAGGACCCCTCAGGTTCCTAGATTCCATTCGATTTATGAACGAGTCTCTGGAAAAACTTGTCGGTAACCTTTCAAAAGATAAATTTAAAATTCTGCATCAGTTTTACACGAACAATGTTGACTTGCTGCTACGTAAAGGCGTGTACCCTTATGATTACTTTACTGACGAATCAAAATTTGACGAGACGCAGTTACCGTCGCGCGATAGTTTTTACAATGCATTGACAGAATTGTCCGTAGAGGAGAAAGATTACGCGCACGCTCAAACGGTTTGGTCAGCATTCAACATGCGTACGTTTGGAGACTATCATGATCTTTATTTAAAAACAGACGTACTTCTGTTAGCAGATGTATTTGAAAACTTTAGAAACATGAGTCTCCAATATTACGAAATTGATCCGTGCAACATGTACACTGCTGCCGGACTAGCATGGAACGCAATGTTGAAAATGACCGGTGTGCGTTTAGAGTTACTGACTGACCTTGATCAACACCTGTACATAGAGAGCGGGATCCGGGGCGGTTTAGCGGCAATTTCTAATCGGTACGCCAAGGCCAACAACCCTCACATTTCCGATTATGACGCAAGCAAGCCGCACAACTATTACCTCGATTGCACCAACCTGTACGGAACGGCTATGACACAGCCTTTACCACTGTCCAATTTTCGTTGGTTGGAACGTACAGAGATCGATTCGTTGAACGTGCACGCGTTACGCGACGATGATGACACCGGTTACATCCTTGAAGTCGATCTGCGGTATCCACATCACCTACACGACTTACACACCGACTACCCTTTAGCACCTGAAAAGCGTACTATTGCAGACAGTATCCTTTCACCGTACTGCTATCGCATGAAGTTGTTAAAAGACTTTGTGTGCAGTAGCGGTAAGGTAGAGAAACTGATAACGTCCCTTGAGGACAAGACAAAATACATTGTTCATTACAGAACACTGAAACTCTATCTCGAACTGGGAATGGAGTTGAAAGCGATTCACCGTGTGTTGGCATTCAATCAGTCCGTGTGGTTGAAACCTTTCATCGAGTTTAATACGGAGCGACGAAAGGAAGCCAGAAACACATTTGAAAAAGACTTTTTTAAGTTAATGAATAACGCACCGTACGGAAAATCGTTGGAAAATGTACGGAAGCGAATCGATTTCAAGTTAGTTGCAAACGAGAAGAAACTTCTCAAACTAACGTCTAACCCCAGGTTACAACATTTTTTCATTTATAACAATGACCTTGTAGGTCTCACGATGAAAAAAACATCCATTACACTGAACCGACCTTTGTACGTTGGGTTCAGTGTATTGGATATTAGTAAGCTGATCATGTATCGGTTCCATTACGGATTCACGATGAATACGTACGGTCCACGTGCACGTCTGTGCATGACAGACACGGACTCACTGTTGTACGACATTCGTACCGACGATGTGTACAAAGACATGAAGGAACGTCTCGAACTCTTTGACACGTCTGAGTATCCTAAGACACATCTGTGCTACAGTGAAACAAACAAGAAAAAGTTGGGTACATTTAAAGATGAAACGAATGGAACACCGATACTTGAATTTGTTGGGTTGCGTGCGAAATGTTATTCATTCGTTACGGCAAACGATAAGGAGAAAAAGGTAGCGAAAGGTGTGCCACGTTCCGCGATAGCTACACAGTTGAAACATCAACTTTATAAGCAATGTGTAAAGACCAATTCTCAAACTTATACTACGGCACAGACTATCCAGAGCAAAAATCATAACATATACACGACAAAGCTTACAAAATTATCGCTGTCACCGTACGATGACAAACGATATGTCTTGGATGACGGCGAAACAACACTAGCGTACGGTCATTACAAACTCTCTCAACCCAGACGCGAGATAATCCAGCAAGCGAGAGAATCCGTTATAAATTACGCGTTTGATGTACGTTGATATAAGACTTGTTTGCTGAACCAACACACTGTCAGTACCGATGATGAAGTCGGTGAGGTTCAGTGAAAACGTAACGGTATACCTCGTACCAAATTTTTGCGATTCGCGTTTTGGGTGGCGATATGGAGAACGTACGCAAAACTATTGCAAAGGAATTGCACAGACCGGTGAGAAGAAACTTTCCCAGACGTGCTGTGGAGGTGAAGGGGTTACACGATCTGTACCAAGCGGATCTGGTGGAAATGATACCGCATGCCAAGTTGAACAAGGGGTACAAATATCTAATGACGGTAATTAACGCATTTAGCAAGTATGCATATGCGATTCCCTTAAAAACTAAATCGGGTGTTGAAGTAGCGCACGCTCTCGAACCAATAATTGTAAAAAATAAAATGAAATACCTGCAAACGGATAACGGGAAAGAGTACTTTAACAGTGCAGTACAAGCTTTACTAAAGAGATTCAACGTTAAACACTATTCATCGTATAGCGAGAAGAAAGCATCCATCGTGGAACGATTTAATCGTACGTTGAAAACAAACATGTACCGTGCGTTCAGCGAGCAAGGACATTATCGGTGGTTGACTCTGTTGCCCGAGCTGGTGGAGGAATACAACAGCAGCGTGCACAGAACGATAGGTATGAAGCCGTGTCAAGTAGACGAGAGTAACGAACGACTAGTGTTGAAAAGAATAAAAAGAAATACCGCACCGCGGAAAGTGAGTAAGAAGCATAGGTTTAAAGCAGGTGATCGTGTACGTGTTAGTAAATATAAAATCATATTCGCTAAAGGTTACACACCAAACTGGACGAACGAGATATACACCGTGCACAGAGTTCAACCGACCGTACCGGTTACGTACTCGTTGAAAGATCACACGGGTGAAGTGTTGGAAGGCGGTTTCTACGAGCAAGAACTGAGTAAAACCAGCGTGGGCGACGTCTATCTCGTTGAGAAAATATTACGACGTAAAGGTGATCACGTGCGAGTGCGCTGGCTCGGCTTTGACGGTAAACACGATTCGTGGATACATAAAAAAGATCTGATATAATAACATTACCACAGTATTTTACCGAACGTAAACGAGTTAAGATGAAGATTGTACAACAATCGATAAAGTTAAACGTTAAGAATGTAGACTCTACTAAGTATAAAACCGAAGTCACTTATAATAAACACGGTCCATTGTTTCCGAACACAGTTCGATGTATCGTGTGCGGAACAACAAACAGCGGAAAATCAAACGTAGCCTTTAACATGTTATTCGATCCAAACGGACTGCGATTTCAAAACCTGTACGTGTTTTCCAAATCGTTGTTTCAACCAAAATACCGTATGTTAGAAGACGTTTTTAATGCTCTCGCTGACGAAGGGATGATGTACTTCACATACAGTGAAAACGATGAAGTACCGCCTCCGCACGAAATCACACCTAATTCTATCATGTTGTTCGATGATGTAGTATGCGAACGACAGAATAACATACGAAAATATTTCGCTATGGGACGGCATAGCGGTGTGGACAGTTTGTACCTTTGCCAGACGTACAGTCTGGTACCGAAGCAACTGGTGCGTGATAATGCCAATATCATGGTTTTGTTCAGACAAGATGATCTCAATTTGCGTCACGTTTATAACGATCACGTTAACACAGACATGAAATACGATGAGTTCAAAGCGATGTGCGCCGAAGCGTGGAAGGATAGTTACAGATTCTTAGTCATCAGCAAGGACTCACCGATAAACGCGGGTAGATACAGAGTGGGTTTCGATCGTTTTATACATAAATAGGATAGTCTGTGAGAAAAAGTCACCAGTGTCAAGATGGATGACAAGCAATTGACACAAGAAATCGATGCAATTAGCGACAACATAAGACAAAAGTATCGGATGTTGAAACGTGACCTCAGAGAGAGCGATGAACTATTAACCAGAACGTACAAACCTCTTTTGGAACCGCTAACCCAGATTTCTGAAAAGTTGAAAGACACCAGTGATAAAATTAAAGTTGAAGATGAAGATACGAAGACAGCTGTGGAGACGAGAACACCGTCGCAACCACGTTTCCTCAGAACGGAAGTGTTGGCACAAACGCCTGATGTCGAAACACCGAACGTGACCCTTGAAGAGTTTTTAGCAACACCCGAAGGTCGACAAGAAGCACAAGAATACGTTGAACAGTCTGTCGAAGGTCCGCTCGCGAGGAAATACTTACTACTCGCGTTATCCGACGATAGAGAAAAAAAGATGGATCATACGTACGGTGTACGCAACGTTGAAGACAAATGGATGGTGGGCAATTCGGTGTTGGAGATCAATCAAGACGACAGCTTCTACATAGCTGGAAAACGATACAGGGGCACACCGGGTCTCTACGAACTTATGTTTATGAAAGAACCCGACAAGAACGTCTACGATGAAAACGATTTAGCAGCGTATAAGTCTATACTGTCGGACACTAACGCTTATAAACATTATTATTTACCCGGTACTAAAGTAAATACAAACAAAGGTGTAAAGTACAGAGAGGTAATCGCCCGATTGTTCCCTCCGCGCAGCGGACGTGGTATCGATTACGTACACTGGAACGATCCAAACGAACTGGTTGAACGGTTGAGACTGCTGGTAAGTTCAAAACGCGCCGGTCACACCGGACACGACAACGAAATCATCTCAGTAGTAGAGGAATTACGTGAAGCCAACATTATCGTATAAATTTTATGAACGTCGGTGTAACAACTCATTGTTGTCAACACTGTCGACATGTGCGGATTAGATTTGACACCTGACTTTGAAATCGAAAACGAGAGACTGAAAACCTTTACATCATGGCCTGTGCATTTCATCAGTCCGACCGCTATGGTTGCCGCAGGCTTTCATTACACAAATGAAATTGACAGGGTTCGATGTTCATTTTGCGGTATAGGAATCTTTCGTTGGAAAGAGGGTGACGATCCGATTGTGTTACACACGCGATGGTCACCGCAGTGTCGTTACTTAAAACGGTTAGCACATCATTTGTAGCGTGCAGTCGTACAATGGTTGTGGACAAGTTCGGGAGACATCAAAGCGCCGTGAGCGTGCGACGAGAAACAAAAAGACAATTACGCGATACTGTAGGATTTAAGATTACGAATGATGGGCATATAGATGTTGAAAACAAAAAGATCCGCAATCTGAACGAACCGGATGCAGCAAAGGATGCTGTATCCTTGACTTATATGCAAACACATTGTCTGCTACTCGATGATGATCGTAAAAGCGTGGACGTTAAAGGGTGTAGATTGAAAAATGTTGATACTCCTGTAGACGTTAAAGACGTAGTCAACAAATATTACGTTGATGACAACTGTATACAACACTCGAGTCAAGAGAGAGGTGAGGTCATCGATGCACGAGATCGATGGGTAATCAACGTTCGAAGTCCGGAACAAGCGACCGATGCGGTCAACTAAAACTACGTTGACTCGAACGTCATTAAAAAAGAATCGAACAGCTATTTGTTTGGACAGAGCTGGTTGTCGGGAGTGAGTTCACCGATTTTTGCAGATGACGCGGTTAACGTAAAATACATGTTGCAGAACACCGTTAGCTTGGGCGAAGATGGTGTTTTCAAAACAGCGGAAAAGAGAATAACAGACGTAGCGGATGGTTTTGCGGAGAGCGATGCTGTTAACTTACAACAATTAAATGACGTGAGACGATACGTAAGAAGCGAGATGTATAAAGTCGTTAAAACATTTCAGTATCAACTGGACAACTACTTATTGAAATTGTCTAAGCCACGTAGTTCAGAAGACAAGTGGACACTCGACACGAAAGAAATAAAAAGGTTAATAGATGAATACGATAAAAACACAGAAGAGAAAGACTGGAGATCGGTTTACGATGTACAACAACGTTAAGAGGAAAAAGGGGAGGGGCGTCGGAAACGTGTTTAAAAACGTTGTACCGTCCGTTGTTTCGTCAGTTATCAATCGAGCGGTGGACGCACTACCTGTCGAATTACATCTGCCGGGTTACAGATTCTGTGGACCGGGCACGAAACTCGAAGAAAGATTAGCGCGTGGTGATCGTGGAATCAATCAACTAGACGAAGCCTGTCGCGAACACGACATCGCTTACGCTCAATACAAAGACAACGAAAGTAGACGTATTGCAGATCGTAAACTCGCGGAAAAAGCGTGGGGACGGGTAAAGGCTTCGGATTCGGGTATCAGCGAACGAGCCTATGCGACAGCAGTTGCAGCGGCCATGAAAGCAAAATCAGCAATAGGAAGCGGCCGACGTCGTAAAAATAAAAAGAATGTGAGTAGTCGTGGTCGTGGTGGTGGGATGAAGAAGAGGAGGAAGAGAACTGTCCGAACCGCTAGGAAAAAGAAGAGAACTGCGTCCGGATTGTATCTACGTCCGTACCGAAAAAACTAATTCACATACCGCTCCGCCCGTTGTCCGAAGATGAATTACGTGTATACGCAAAAAAGCTAAACATACTGTATTTTAGAGGTGTTTACATGCGTAACGCATTACCGGATACAACGCCGTGGAAGAACGAAAGCGTCATCGTAAATTTGGACGACGAGAGCGGACCGGGAACCCACTGGGTATGTTACAAGAAGCGTGGAAATCGAGTACACTATTTTGACGGGTTCGGTAATTTACGTCCACCTCTCGAGCTGATGCAATATTTTGGTGATACAGCCGACGTTCGTTACAACTACGAACGGAAGCAACCTCCTAACACGGTCATCTGCGGTCATTTATGTTTAGACTTTTTATCGTCTTCTGATCAGTAAACTTCAGCATGTCGTCGCTAACGGTCACCGTGACGGGTACCGACGCTGCGAATCTCGTGTGTAACTTTTTCCCACCTCTCGAGTTATACGGTGAATGGTACGTTGGTCTATTGGATTTTACATCATATAATTCAATACCAAACGTTACTGAAGGAAAGAATAATGAATTTCCAGTAAAAATTTCCAAGGATCAGTGGTCCGTCATCAAGTTGCCTACCGGTACCTACGAAATCAGTGATATCGAAACGTATCTGCAGAAACAGTTAGGCGAGAGAACAATCAGTTTACGTCCAAACAACAACACATTAAAGTGTGAAATTTACTGTAAGCATGTCATCGACTTTTCGCATACACCGAATACCATTGCAAGTATGTTAGGATTCAAGGAGAATCAGCAGCTGGAAGCGTATAAAACACACGAGTCGAACGTACCCGTCGACATAATCAAAGTTAACACCGTTCACGTACGGAGTAATATCGTACAGGGTGCGTACAAGGACGGCCAGGACCAGCACACGTTGCATTCGTTTTATCCGACCGTGGCACCAGGTTTCAAAATAGTTGAAACACCGACAAACGTAATATACTTACCGGTAAACGTACAACGCGTTGACAACATCATATTGTCTCTCGTCGATCAGGACGGGGATTTAGTCGATTTTCGCGGTGAAGTTATCACGATACGACTGCATCTGAAAATATGGGATTGTATTTCGGACAGACGTTACCTGTAAAAAGGGAGTGTGTACGAAAGAAACGTGGTAGTCGGTGTTCAACGTTGAAGCGATTGACATCAAGGAACAAGCGTTTCTTGCTTTCACAGGGATTCAAATTATACGATTAACATAATGCCAGGTGAAATTTTAGCTATCGAACGAGGAGCGGTTTTCGATAACAGAATCGTTGAGTTCGAGTATCGTACGCACGCGCCGTATGCTTCCACCCGATACGGCAACAACGATGAAATACGTATACCCATTCAACAACAGGATGTTTTCACTTTACCGGCGGAGAGTTTTCTGTACATCGAAGGAACATTGACCAAGGTTAACGCTACCGACACAGCGTTGAACGTGAAATTAATCAACAACGCAATGGCTTTCATGTTCGAGGAGATCCGATACGAAGTGTGCGGTGTAGAGGTGGATCGTACGAAAAACGTTGGAATCACGAGCACCGTGAAATTGTTACTCTCGAGCAACGACCACGAAAGAAAGTATCTAATCAGTGCAGGATGGGCGGCAACAACCGACGAGTCGTTGACAGTACATGAGAGTACCGGTGATTTTACGTTTTGTCTTCCGTTGAAAATGTTACTCGGTTTCAGCGAAGACTACACACGCATCATGCTGAACGTTAAGCAAGAATTGATTCTGTTGCGTACGTCTACCGATCAGAACGCGATGGTGCTAAAAGAGTCGGGTGCAACTGCTAACGGTAATCTCGTACTAAACAAAGTACACTGGAAGATGCCCTATGTACGCGTGTCAAACAAGTACCGACTACCGATATTGGAGCACATCGAGGAGGACCATGAACTGGTGATGCCGTTCCGCAGTTGGGAATTGCACGAGTATCCCGTTCTACCGACAACAAATCGTCAATCGTGGACCATGAAGACATCGTCACAGTTGGAAAAACCTCGGTACGTAATACTGATATTTCAGACGGACAGAAAGAACAATATAGCGAAAAATGCGTCCGAATTTGATCACTGTAATTTAACAAATATTAGGCTCTTTCTGAACGATAAATACTATCCGTACGATAACCTGAACCAGGACATCGATAAAGAACGTTACGCACTGTTCTACGACATGTATACACGTTTCCAAACGTCATTCTACGACCGTAGCAAAAGAACCCCTCTTTTGTCACCTAAGGAATTTATAACGAAAGCACCGTTGTTTGTCATCGATTGTTCCAGACAAGAACAACCAATCAAGTCGTCCCCCGTTGATGTGCGTTTAGAATTTGAGTCCAGTAAAAATTTTCCGGATAAAACCACCGCTTACGCTTTGATTATTCACGATAGGATAGTACAGTACACAGCGTTGTCGAATACTGTTCATCGTTTGTCATGAAAACCAGTTCTCCCCACCATATCATGAAATCAAGTCTTCTCATGCGCGCATCGCTAAACGAGTCTCAGTCTATTTGCACGATGGAAGGTGACGCGAGCAGCAGCTGTGAGTATAAATACGATCATGTATATTTATCGCTTACGTACTCTATTAACTACAGCAAGTACATAACCGTTGGTCTGTTTAATGAATTGAATTATGAAGCGGGTGTTCTCTTCAGAAATAACAAAAAACAAATATTACTCGATTTTTCCGAATGGAATTACCTGTTGATCTTCTACAAACACAACACGGTGTCATCTATGTTATTGTGCGAAGAAAACGAAGAACGTAAAAATAAAAAGAGTGTAATGAAAATGTGTAACTTTGGACAAACGTTTGTACGAATAAAAGATGGTGGTGACGAAAAATTCGTTTTTACCGAAGTCGAGTGGACACGGTTTGGTACCTTACACACGTTACTAACCAAATATTTCGTTCGCCTTTTTTATGATCAAGAACATTTTAAATCATACATTCATCAGGTACTAACCAAGAAATGTTATGTACCACCCTCATTCTTTTTTCCATCTTTTTTTCGCGATGAAGCCTCTCGCCATGATCATCAGCTTACGTTTGATCGTCTGTACGATGAAATGGTTATGCGCGGACAGGTGGGGGAAAATGTAGAAATACAAAATTACGTGAACGATACGGACACTTCGCTATGAACTCAAAGGCGTGCGTTGTCGAGTTTCAAGCGTTTCGCGGTGTAAATAACGTATACCTGATAAAAGAATTCGTGGCAGTTGACATAACTACTCGAAGGTACGTCATTGTATTATTTGCACCACCATACGACCGCCTTCATTTGCACCCAAAAATTCAAAAAATCAACACATGGATAGAGAACCACCATCATCGGATACGGTGGAACGATGGTAATGTACCTTACAAGGATTTGGTGCGCATCGTTTCACAAACGTGTTCTGATTTCTCAACCGTCTACACAAAAGGTTCAGAGAAGACAACGTTTTTACGTCAGTACCACGGTGAAGTTATTGATTTAGATAACATCCAAGCACCAGCAGTTCCCAGCTCTTTTAAACCCTCCGTGCAATGTCCTGTCCCTCATCATCAACCAGACACCACTCCTTTGTTTCATTGTGCACTGCGTAAGGCTTTGTTTTACGCAGACTGGATTCAACAACGCTGCCAGGTATCCGAAAATTGTTAGTGGGTTAATACTTAATATGTCTTACTTGTAGGTACGGGAAAGTGTCAGTCCAACAAAAGGAATCAGGTAATGTTAATATCACCATCGTATTATCCGATAGCTCTAAACGTTTTTAAAAAATTACACTTAAAAGAGTTAGTGAATTGCTATTACGTATCAAAAAACTTCAGATATTTTGCTTGCCAACGATTAGCACGTTTAAATAACAACGAGTGGAAATGTATTTCAAGATCATTTGAGTTATTAACAGAAAACTTCATTAAAGAATTCAAAGATAAAGTTATTTGGGAAGATGTTTCTTTGTTTCAAGTGTTGTCAGAACCCTTCATTAGAGAGTTTCAAGATAAAGTATCCTGGATGTATATTTCATTAAAACAAAATTTAAGCGAGGAGTTTATTATTGATTTTCAACATAAACTTGATTGGTATGCTATTTCATGTTCCCAGAAATTAAGCGAGGATTTCATTCGGAAATATAAAAATAATCTCAATTGGGATTGTATATCGAAATATCAAACATTAAGCGAAGGGTTCATAAGAGAGTTCAAAGCCAGTGTTAACTGGCTTTATATCTCGCTATCACAAAAATTAACCGAAGAATTTATTCGCGAATTCGAAAACAACGTTAATTGGAATCTTATTTATTTAAAACAAAACCTAACAAAAACTTTTATCGATGAATTCAAGCATAAAGTTAATCGAAATTATTTTAACTTATAATTATACGTTGTGCAATCATGTATCACTTGTCACCTGCGATATGAGTTTCTTGCTTTTAGGTACGAGAAAGCGTCGAAGGATGGAACCAATTGTATTTTCTTCGTAGCAACAACAACAACAATCTTCACATATTTAAATTTTATTTCTATGAAGGATTTCCTTATTGAATTTAAAATCTCACCTATTAAATTTTCTGGCATATAGAATGCACTTGTCAGTCATTTATCACTGTGGAATGTTAACTATAATGCACAGTTATACACAAACAATATATATGCATAGTTATATTTAGTTAATCATACTGGGGGAATGGGTGCATTAAATTTTATCATTCATGATTACGTGACGGAGAATGAGTTGGCAGTGTTTGTTTACAGTACACCCAGCATGCGTGATGATTGGTTGAGCCTGACTACGTCACTGTCGCGGTAGAAATACTCATAAACGTAGTCGGGTACATCGAGCGGGTCACTGGCACGGTAGAGATACCTGTAAACCTACCTCGGTGCGAATGGACCGCTTGTATGTGTTCAGTCTGCTTGTACGTCACTGTCGCGGTAGAAATACTCATAAACAACAAGCAGACGGGTGATGTGTACAAACATGAAAACTCATCTCCGTAATAATCATACTGCTGCTTTTTTGTTATTAAATAATGAAATAAAAAAATAAAAAAATATATATGCACGCACACTCACATACATGCACACGCGCATACAACATTGCACAGTGTATATTTGTTTTGTCTACCACTGTACGCGTACAGTGTTAGGTAACGTGGAGTAGGCCTGTTTTACATCTCCTCTTCGTAAAATGGGGAAACCACGTTAAAAAAAGCGTAGCGGACTCTCATTCGCCTCAGGCCGCTAGGGAGAGATGAGAGGTAAAATAATAAAAGTAAAATAATGTTTATTTATTAATAATAAATAAACTTACATTTTGCTTTTATGCTTTTATGCTAGACAACAGTAGATATCACTCGTCCACCTCAAGTACGAGACGAGAAGTATAAGTACAGAAATAATTACAGTTAAGCGACAACGGCCCCTTAGTGTAGCGGATGCACGCCGGTTTGGTGTACCGGAGGTGCTGGGTTCAAATCCGGGAGGGGTCGTAATTTATTTATTGTGTACAAATTAATATCCAATAGGACCTGTCACGGTGTCGTCACCAAATTTCGGGAACCGTCAAGTAACCCAAACTTTTCGTGTAACGGTACCCATCACCTTGCTCAATGCCGAATTTCGGAACCCGTCAACGCCTCGTCGCATTCCCTCTACCACGGTGGTGATTCTGCCAACGATGAGGGGGGTAGAGGGATCTGTGATGTCATGAATCTGTGACGTCAGAGCCAATGACGACATGAATCGGTGACGTCAGAGCCATAAATCATGTCCTCTACCCCCCTCATCGTGGGTAGAATCACCACTTTCCCTCTACTCACTAGGCAAATAAACTAGAGAACTTCACAATTACTTTTTAGTAACATTTAATGTAGCATAAATTACAAACATGCATTCCATACAGAAAACTTCCTAGTAGTAAGATTACATAGCGATTTTATGTTTGTTAATATTCGTACTACACACAGGCAGACCACAATTAGTATTTTTATTTATTTACTTCTATATCAGGTATTTAAAGTAAATCCACTGACAAAACAAAACGTTATAAATTACCTTGCTTACTGATTACCAAAATATTTTACAATTAACTCATCCTTTCTTTGATTCCTCTATCACTAGCAACTTCAATTTCACTACATCAATCCCAAATCGTAGAAAAAAATATATTCATTTTGTGTTATTACTTCTATCCTTTACATTTTGCTTTAATTGTCTCGAACACGACATTTAACAATACTGAAAACAAATATAATAATGGCTTACCCTCATGTCCTCTATTTACTATCAGTTTTTAATTTGATAACGCACATGGTTTGATATAAGTTGGTTAACTTTTATTTGAAACTTCCTAGCTTGTTAAATTAAAAAACCATTTTAAAACTCTTTAGATATTGTTTATACATCCTTAGTTCTTTTAAAGCATTTTCTTTTACTTCGTAAACGATTAACTGTGCTGTGGTAATTCTAACTACTGCTTTCCGAGGTGACTACATACTCCGTTTACATAGTACTTTCCATAACAGCAAAAAGAATTAGCGGAATGACGTTGAAGAGTATTGAAAATATTGCCAAATCTACGTCAAAAAATCCACAGTCAAATTTGTTTTGCTGATGTGCAGCTTGATAAACCAAAACTGTAGACTCATTCCCTAAATTCCTCAAAGACTTTCTACAATGAAAATAGTGTAACAAACTTTCAAGAGTGTTTAATTCTTTAGTTACAGAATCGCAAATAAATAAAACAAATAAATCAATCATAACCCAAACTGCAATGGGATAGAGGAAACTTCTCTTGTTTTCATCTGTTGCAGTAGAAATTATTTCCAAGGGAACCCACACAACAAGTCCAGATATATAGAAACAAAAGTAAGGCAAGTATAGTTTGCTTAGAATTTGGTAAGCTTCGGAAACACAACGATACATACAACCCAAGCGTTTATAATTATTGTCGCGAGTCAACAAGTTGCCAGCTGTCGGTCGCGCAACAATCGCCACATCAAACCAAGCAACAGTTGTCTTGTTACGACTGGCGAACATATCAAACGCGCGTCGGATAAGCCGCACTCTTTGCCTTATAATATTAGTTAATACGTAACAATAAGTATACAAGCTCATGTGAGAGACGTTTATTACCGAAACGTACATAAGGTCACTCGTGCTTGTAAAATCAAACCCATCACTTGTGAACTCCACGTAATAGTATGTTTCCCAAAGGTTTATTACCAGCAGAATAAGTTGCGAGCCGACGAGCAGGACACATTCGATTTTATTTCGCTTGACCGGAACTTGAACGTTTACGGATTCAAGCAATTGGTCAACGTAATTGAGGTTACCAACAATGTTTCGATTCATCTCTTGACTTGCGACAAATTTTATCTTGTAGTACATTAAAATCAGTGACGACAGTATCCATAGACAACACGGTATAGCGCCAACAATACTGCGGGCAGTAGAATGCAATTTCACAAACAAAAGCGGCACCCATGTTATAAACAGCAACACTGTGGAAGCGGTACTGTAAAGATTTAGTAATGTTTGTAATTTAGGTTGTTGAAATATTGGCACTGAAAAACCGCACAGAACGCAAAGCGCTATCAAAGGCGTCAACGAACCAAGTATATTCGTTTTCATTTCAAAAACACAGCACATATAAAAACTTTACGCGTATAAATATGCTCTCTTTCTTTCGACTCTGAATTAAAATACAGAAAAACATTTCTCGTGACTGTACACAGCTTGTTGTTAATAATAGATTTCGCATAATAACTGACAGTAATTTGTCGTCGCTGGCCAAAAGAGAGTGATGTTTCTTCATAAAAGAGTCGTGTTTACTCGTTAAGTTGTTTGTTGTCACCAAGAATCGTGTCCGACAAATGCTAAAGTGTCTCGCGTTTCTGAATTTAATTAAACGAAGTTCTGTAGCCGATTACGTTTTCTGTCTACTCCTGTTTGCCTGGTCGGCTACCTCTAAAAACTTTCCAAAACCTTCTAAAACTTTCGGCTACCTGTCTAAAACTGGTTTACCAATCAGTTGTTTTTACTTTCCGAATAAACTTAATTTGTTTTAACCAAAAGTGAACAGTTTTGTGTGTCAAACCGCGTATCGTATGATCGTAAACCAAACGCTACAAAGTAACTAATAATTTAGGACAATGGGTTCAGCAGGAGACAAATAGTACTATATCACATAAACCTATGTGTTCGATTATTATAAAGAGGGTTTCAACACATTATACGTCATCGAAGGTCTGTATATGTTTTAATATCATATTGGAACAAGTAAATATTTAGACAAATACAAAAACACTGACAGCTGTAAAGATTGTGACATTTAAAATTCGAAATTCCTATACGAGGGCAGCTGTCATGAAGAACAACAATGTAATAATTTAACGTTACAGGAAAGTGAATAACTTATAAGTCTCGTGCAGATATTTGACACAGCTTTTTCTTAGCTCCAAACAAAATAAAAATCAACCCAAATATAACGTTTTGCTTTATTTCTGGTAGTAATTTTGTTTTATAATTTTTATAGTTATTATATATATATATATATATATATATTGTAACGTTACATAACCCAGTCCCAATAAATGATAACTCTTATATTACCATAAAGGTCAGAAATGGGTAAACTATAACTAGCTATAAATTAAGTTATATCACTAAACATTATAAACGATATTGAAGTGATATACAGTGACAAGTGAGTTATAGTGTACCCAGTGCGGAAATAAGTGAATGTGAAGGGAACTTCTTACAGACTTGTGCTGTAGATGTGGGAATTATGGATTGTAATAGTAGACTGTGATGCTACTAACTAATTATGTATTTTGTTTAGTTATTGTAGGATTTATATTGTGTAGGCAACAAAATTTAGTACCTATGTTAATTTTATATTTAATAAAATAATTATGTTATTATATAAGATAACCCAGGGTTTAAAAAATAAAAGAGTTAAATATAAGATGATAATAAAAAATAAAATAATACTGTATGAGGAAAATGGCAGAAGAAAATAGTGCAGTGTAAGAATACTATAAGAGATTAATAAATAATATATAAATTCATTTAAAGTTAATAATAATATTAAAGACTTATATCTAAAGTTATAAGAAAATAAACGAAAAACTATTATATAAATCAAATTGGGAAAGAAACCAAAATTAAAAAGAATTATTTTTCTGTAAATCAAAAATAAATTTATAATAATTAAAAACAGCCTATATACTCAAAAGTAAATAGCAGCACCAATACAAAATGATATAGAAATTATGTGTTACTAACAGTAACAAAATAACAACATATTTTTTTAATCTAATTTGAGATTGAAAACTGTTCGGTTGGAAAACGTAATGAGACCAAAATTGTATTAAAAAACCTTTGAAAACATTTGGAACAGTACAAAATTATTACAATATTTAACTAACAGGATACACATTATGTACCACTACTTTAAATATCAAATGTAACTTGCTTTACCCCATAACAAAAGTGAAAAACCATTTTCAAGATCAGGCCTAGCCAAGCCGTGCTTCGAGTTTTTAACGAGATGGTATCTCGTCTGATAGACGTTCATGAAATTACAAAACAACTAGGAACACCACACGAGAAACAGCTTCACGCAAGTAAGAACTTTGAGGAAAGAGGTAATATAAACATTTCTTTTAATATTTAACCAAGAAAACCTCAAATCAAATCGTCGTGCAGTACAGAAATTTCTAAAGGGATATCATGTGTTTAATAAAAACATAATCTGCTCTCTCGCGGACAAATCCGGAACTACGTACTAAAAGAATAAACAAAATTTCGAAATTGATTGTTTTTATCTTGTAAAGCGTAGTATATAATTATCCATTTCTGACCATCTCATAACACAAAGAACTAACCCTTAACCCTGGGGAAATAAATAAAACGAATTATATGTTGATTGATGTTTAATAAAAGATAAAATTGTAAAATCAGTAAAAACCAGATTTTATGATAATTCCATGTTTACCCAATGAAGTCGATATCATGAATTAGTTATTGAAAGGATCGATTGTAATATTTGTATGTTGGCGGAAGAGAAAATCAATATTATATAAATAAATACTATTAAGAACTTATATTGAATAATAAAATGTGTCTTTTTTATTGTAGAGGGTAGTTGTGGTAGATTTCAGTAAACTAAGAAGAGGACTATCCATCAGGTAGTATTACGGAACAGTGTCGTTTGGTTAACCTATATTTGGAGACTAATGTCAAAATCAGCTGATCTCATGCACGGCGAATATTTGAAAAATTAAGAAATCGTCTACTCCGAGGGTAAACAAACGGTACTCGCTCTCTCTTCCAAATAAGACTAAATAACTTCCTTAATCTTGACCCAAATCACACACACTCGATTTCTGCTTCGTTTGGGTAGCATTACCATCAAATTTATTTAAACCTTAGTACTTATAATTCATAAGTGGCGATTGCTAAGAGGTGCTCTGACCGATCCGAGACTGTAAAAAGACGGACGTTACGCACACATTATAAGCGACACGTTACAGAATGACGCATACAACGGGGGGCATATAATATAACTCTACTATACCTCATAGTCGTTACGTTACAGAATGACGTACTAACGTGGGGCTTGAATAAGACGGAGGTCACACCTATAGAGTCGTTACGTTATAATATATATATATATATATATAGTACTGTTATTTCTTTTTCTTAGTTATATTTGTTTCTGTCTGCTATAGTAATTGCCCCTTTATTTGGGCGATCAGTACGCGTTATCTATATTATTTTAATATTTGAATAATTTTTTATGTGTTGTTTATGTTAAACATCTGATCATGAAAAACTCTATCTCAGGGTAGACAACTAATATTTAGATTCATATTATTTAATATTGGGAATGATTAATTACTTTCTTTAATCAGTACCAAATAACGTTAGTTCATAAATTTTGAAGAAATAAAAATGGAATAATATATACCGTGTAAAGGCGAATAGTTTGAATATTAGCTCTTCAAAACTGCAATGGGTTCAATTCTCTCTGATGTTTATCGTCTTAAACATAATGTTAGGCTTCTTTACTTGCTCCTTCTCTTTGATCGTTATCAAATTAAATGTAGAATTAGACTTTCTTCTTTGAGTATTAAAATTAGACTCCTTTAAATATAGATGTTTATCATGTTAAATATAAAATTATACTCCTTAACAGGCTCCCTCTTTTTGATATGTGTCCTATAAAATATATATTTAGACTTCTTTTAAATATTGATGTTTATTATATTGAATACAAAATTATACTTCTTTAAATATTACAGGTTCTCTCTCTTTGATCTGTATGTGATTAAATATAAAATTACACTTTTTTTACAGGATCTTTCTCTTTGAAGTGTATTCTATTAAATATAAATTTAGACTAATCAAATTTTCTTACATTCCAACACAATTCAATTATAACAATTTACATTTGCCATATTGATACCTCACTAAATTTGTCACATATTTTCATCATATTACTCTTAAAAACATATATAATTTTACTAATTATTATTAAATACATTTATCTGATTTTTACATTTTTCATTCTAATTTGTATCTATAATCTTATTACCCTTTAGTTTTATTTTAATGTTTATTTTAATTTTATTATAATAATTGTCAACATATATTTTCTTCATGCTGTTCTGTATCATACAGTTCCAATACTTAAGTTTACCTCTATGTTTGTCATGAATAACTAATCAGTTTTTGTTTATAATTCTACCATATGTTCAAAATATTACTAAACTTATACTTTTGATTTTTCTGAAATTATTATTTTATTCTTATGTACTGTTGTTCATTTTTACAGCAGTACATAATACCTTCCCTTATTTCATAATCTCTGATACAATTTGATAAGAGATTTTGAAATAAATAACTTCTTATCATGACCATGGTCTAACATTAACTTTGATAATATTTGATTAACTCACTAATTATATATAACAAAGTTCTTTAGACAAACTGGTTTTTTCATTAACATAACAAATATGGTTTAGCGTTACCACGAATCACAGTATCTTATACACTCATTCATTAATTAAAATAACATTAGTTAAACCAACTGGTTTTACATAAACATAACAAATATGATTTCACAAGTTGCCTAATTTCATGGCTAAAAAACTTAAAAACATGAATACAATATTACTTCATTTTATTTTTATTTTCACCTTCCCAATCCTGGTTATAAAGTACATGTGTTATTTATTTTAGAACTAATTCTCTTTTAGTTATTATTTGATTTATACGGGCGAAGCTGATTAATATTGTATGTCCCTTTAATTCATCCTGGTATTTGATTACTACGGTATTGTTATTGTTCACCGTGTCAATTATATATGGGCCTACATAACATAAGAATAATTTTTTCATCAACTTCTCCTTACTGCTGGGAAGTTGTCTGTTACGAACAAGTACTAATTCTCCTATTTGATAGTTAACTTGCTTATACCGCTTCTTGTATTGTCGTCTGGCTCTTTCCTCTGCCTTCACTTGTTTCTTGCTTCTTTTCTCTTGTTCTCTGGATTTCCTTCTTCCTTATGGTTTCAGGGATTGGGTTATGATACATTTTCTTGAGTTGGGGTTATTATATAACAATTCACCAATAACTTCCTTTTCTTCTCTGGGAAAATCTAAAAATATATTATTTTTTCCTCATTTTCCTAATATAGGTGGTTACCGACTGATTTTTCCTTTCCTCTGGGGGTTTCTTCTCTTTCTTCCTATGCTTTATCTTCTGTTCTTGTCGATTCCTTGATTGGTGTTATTAATTCCTCCCTAACTTTAAATGGCACGGTGAATGCATATCGGCTCTGAGTGGCACTATTCTGACCTATTCCTCACCCGACCATTCCCCCGTACACGGTACAGTGCTCTTTGGCCCCTGCCCATAATAATAATAATTGAGTGGCGCCGTAGCTTTCTACACTCTGAAAAATGGTAACTATTGCGTTACTTTGAACGCCCCGGAATCTGTTGCCTTAACACTACTAATTATTATTTTTTGCCTACCATCAGCTCCTCTTACTTTTTATATTATTTATGATCAGTTTTGGTAAAATCCTTGGTATATTTCTCCTCTCCTACTTAATTTCACTTCGTAGTTCTCTGATTCATTTGCCACAGTGTCATTCATCTCCCTTTTCAATACCCCTTTTTAGTGCTGAAACGTCCCCCAAAATTTTGTAAATTTTTTTTTTGAGGGGTGTTACTTAAAATTTAAAACTAGACGATATGTCTAGACGGAAGATAAAATGTTCGGGGCCCATGGTGACAGAACTTGCAATTAAAACGATGGTTTCAACATCAACAATTTTTATTAGTGTTTAATAACCAAGTCTTTACATGTGTTATAATAAGTTACAGCACTTCAGAGCATCATCAAAATATATAAGTATGTATGTGAAATCATGTTAAAACCTCCTTAAGTGATTGAGATATACAATTAAATAATAATGTCACAGAAGCTCTGGCTATTTCAATACATCACCAAGCTATATAAAAAATTTCTAAGTAGTAGTTGCTCTGAATATTTAGTTACATCATCAAATATACTGTAATTGTAACTTTGATGGGTGTTAATTGGTAATAAGTATTAAATCACACGTTACAACTCTCGATCTGTCGGTGCGTTTATTAAGTCGCACGTTGAATGCGTCACTGTGTTATAAACGCTTCGTGTAGCCTGTGTGTCCTTACCTGTCCTATCTCACTAGTTTTCCTTCCCGATAGGCGCCAAATTGTTTTGCAAGAAAACAATTAAAAGATTCTATCTCAGTTGTTTACGGTACTGTAGTGTTTGATTCGAATTATTCGCCGACTGGCGGGAACTCGAATCTCGTTTGAGTGGGGGGACATGTTGCCAACATAAAATGTTGTTGGCTAATTCTATTCACTGCTACAGAACACAACATACATAATACACTTGAAATAATTACAGGACAGCTAGTAACGATTCACACTTATTTATTTGGCTTTATAGCTTATTAATTTTCAATAATGTTTGTACAAATGAGATTAATATAATAGTTTTTTAGCCTCGGCAATAAATTATTTGTTCACTCAGCAGAAAGCAAGGCTGGCATTACAAGTTAATCAGACGCCATGATGGACGCCGTCTTCTTATTTATACAAAATAAAATTGCCAATGAATTCTTTTAAGTACGATAAAAAAGTTTAGAACAATATAATTAAATAAAGTACACCACCTTACAATTGTGGTAATTAATTATGAAAAAGGTTTACATTGAATTCAACTCTGTGGTGTTAAAAGTGTGTGCCAGTGTTATTCGTCTAATACATAGGTTATAATTCAGTTACTTGGCATTCATAAATATGTTTTATTAATTAATCTTTGAAAGAAATAATATCGTCAGTTATAGTGAGAGTTCAAAGTGTTATGAGAAAATTTAAAGAGAATTTATTTCATGAATTCGGTTACCTCAGCAATACTTATCAATCAGTTGATTTGAGGTGTAGTGTCATATAGTTGAAATAGGTTGGGTTCATCGATTGGGTCTTCAATCTTCAATCATCTTGGGATTTAGGTACGCCTTGCTTCTTTTCCGTATTAGTTGATCGATTTTAATTAATTTGAGATTAATTAAGCTGGTCTGTTGCCTGGGTTGAATGTATTAGTCCCTCATACGGTAGTTTGGTTCTTCACTTCAAGAAATCTGGTTACTTTGACTGTTTTTAAATAAAAATTTGGGCCCTTTACGGCTTGGCGTCTCTTCCTCGTGAACGTCACTATAAGATTAACCGTTTCTAACGGAATATTTATACCTAACGTTCAGTTGTCATTGTAACTGATTGATTCTGATTGGCTATGCATGACTTAAGACCATTGTTAGAATATTTGAATTTTTATTCAAAATGATTAAATATCTTCTGATTGCTATTATTCTTTGGTCTTCTTATTTAAGTATGAGATATTATCACAACTGTTCGTATTATCTTTCAAAGATCATTTTGACATCCCACAAAGCTGGGTTTGCTGATTTATTAGTGTTTGAACAATCATGTTGATATTATTTAATTACATTTCTTTCTTATTTTATTTCCTTAATTTAACATTTATCTCTTAATATGATCCACTAATTACCATTGACTAGTTACTTGCCTTTGATTTGCTAATATCATAGTTAATTTCTTACAATTTGTTGTTATTGGGTTCTTACAGTTAGGTATTTCATAGGCCTAGGCAGTAATTAGTTATATTTTCTTACTTTATACAGATATAATTACCCGTATTATTTTACCCGTGTGCATGTTTTGTTTTGTGTTACACATGATTTGTTTACTTCTTGAATGGTTTTGTGTCTGTTTTATAATAATTGTATGTTTTTTATTAGTTTACATATTATGGTTTGTCTATTGTTTTCTAACTGCCTTTCCAGTATTATTAGATTTGTATTAATTTATCTTTTTTCTTATTTATATTGCCATGGTATTTAATTGGTTTATTATTTACTATTCTCTATAAAATATAAGATTTAGGTTTATGGTCTGTATAACTTTTCAGCCATATTCCTATACTTAAAATTAGTCAAACAATTCTTTAACTGTTATTATACTACTCTTGTTTACATTTGTTACTTCTTATTTACTTCTTGGCGATAAACATCATCACACCATTTAACTTTACTTAACTAATTCTCCCTTAAAACATAGGATGTTTATTGAATTTGTCTTTACATTCTTTATCATATTCTTTCTGAAATAAACTTTACCTTCTATCCATGGTAACACCAACATTTTGACTCTCCATGGGATTCCTTCCCTGAATACCATAGTATTCCTTATCTATAATTAATCTTACTACTAATAATAACAAAAGTCTTATTTAATAACACATCTCACCAATAAATCTTTAGTGTTTGTCACTGATTATTAGGGGTTCATACCTATCGATAGGCTTTCTATTTAATTTGGGGTTTTACACTATCACTTTGCACTTTTCATGTTTTGTTTAAGTGTTACTTGTGGGTATTACCTAACATCAAATTCTCTTTCTCACTTTACAATGTTCAGTATCTCTCTATCTCTCTACCTCTCACTTTACATTAGTTAATTATACTGTTAACAAGTACATGTCATATTAGAGTGATTTATAATAGTTACTCTCTATTTATTTGGTTAGTGTACTTTGTTCGTCTCTAAGTTATTGAATTTTAACACTTATCATTTACATTGCTTATTTGGTTGATACTAATAATTATCATTTACATTTATCATTTATTGGTTTCTTTTTCACTACTTTATTTGAGTGTAACATTTCTCCTTTTTCTGTTTTATATTATTTGTTTGTGTCCTTCCATTTCTTTTTCATTTTATTTCATTTATATTATGGTTTTCACCTTCTCATCTGGTTTCATTTTATTTGGTCAATCACTGGTGTTGTGGCTGGTTCTGCTTCTTACTTATTTTGTTTGTTTTGATATATCCTATCACTGGTATTGGGGCTGGTTCTACTTATTCACTTATTTTTGTTTTTTTTTTTATATATCCTATCACTGGTATTGGGGCTGGTTCTACTTATTCACTTACCATATCTATTGGGTTATTTTGGTTAAATCGCATTGTACTATCGTTTTCAACGTTTGCTTCGTTGCTTGCTACATTTCTCTTATCAGAGGTTACTTTTACTATTACTTTTATTTGTTTGATCGCATAATTATGTTAATTACCCGTTCCCTTATCTCTCTCTCATTCCTTTTTATGCATAGTGTTAATCATTTAGTATTTTCTTCTTATCATGTTGCTTCATTAATGCATGTTGAAGATATGTACCCTTACAATACATATATAGAAATACATAAATGCATGCATTAATAAATCATTAAGTTGTTATACACCCTTCGTACAATATAGACAAAACATTAAGTTAAAGAACAAGGTAAGTCTTGCATGAACATGACCTCAGCTGATACAATCATTTCTAACAGTACATGTATAAAATGCCTTCACAAATATTAATTACAACTTGGAATTACTACTCAATTCATCACATATATTTTTTAACAATTACATTAACGATCCATTTACCTACTACTAGAGTACTACTACTAGACTACTAGAGTAGTATGATTACAACCCACTGCATAATGGCAGAGACATACTTGTCTGTACAAGACCTTGTTTAATTACGTTATAACTATTGAGGTGTGAACACGCCTTTTTAGACGGCAATATACTTGTATTCAATTGGTATTTATATTAAGTACTGATACAATATAATTAAAGAATTATAAAGTCAACAATCAGGAACATGAATAACTGATTCACATGCGGCGAATTCGTCTAACAAAATGTCTCTTTTTAACATCACGGGTGTCCACTGCTGTCTCTAAGTTGTGTTTAAATAAGTAATTAGTGTGATCCCACCTGTGATCTGAAGGTAGATGATGTACGCAAGGCGAGGGTGTTGAACTGTGTTGAAGAATTCGACCTGAGCTGGGTTGATGTGAATTTGATCTGAAATCATTCGATTCTCTGTCGGCCCGACGGCGATGGAGCTTAGGTGTGTTGCTCTGCCAGTGGAGAAGATCTAGTTTTCCACATCGGAATCCATCACTCTCGGCTAATGGGCGAGGACCCTGGGACGCTTTTGCACTTCACGAATGCATAAGAAAGATAAATAGATCACCGCCGGACCAGATCTTCACATCAGCAAGAATGGGGTAGAAAAGAGACAGAAGGACTCGTGCACCGTACCCAACCAACGGTAGCGAATTGCAAAGTCACGGTAACAGCTGATATAGATTAATAAATTTCTTCGCTGCACGTAATATCGATATCGACGCCGCTGCCACAGCGACCTTGACCGACGATCCAGCAAGCGTAGCGCACTGACAAATTTAAAAACAAATCGCGGTGGCGCCGATTTAAATTAAATTCAGGCCGAGGTATTCCAATTTAAACCGTGCCTCGGCACAGTGCAACAGTTACAACTATGGTTTTTGTTATTATATTTATTTCCAGACATCGATTCTTCTTCTGCAAGTTCATCCTTCCATTTATTTGTTTTAAGTACTTACTCTCTTCACTCAATATGATCCCCTTATTGTCGTTCTTAACCGTCATATGCTCGTCCAAAACCTGTATTAGTGGGCTATTTGTTTATGTTTTCTTAAATCTTCATTTGTCGTTTGTTTTCTTAATTATCATTAATTTTTCTTAAGTCTCTATAGTGTTTATTTATTCTTTATTTGTTTTATTTGTGTTTTAATTATCATTATTTTTTTCTTTTTTATTTCTCAAATGGTTTGCCTTGTCGGTAATCAGAAAATCAGTCCCTTTTCTCGATATTGTGTGGTATTTAGTTTATCTATGGTCCATAATTTCATCTGCACTTGTCGTTCGGATCACTCTGGTGTGCAGAACAATTTCCGTCCTTGTGATATAGGTCTCTGCTACCTTGTACAGCAATTCTTCTAATACTACTTGTTCATTAGTATCCCTGCCTACATCAATCATTTTGCAATTTTGTTTATTAAACATATCCATTATTAATGCTATCACTGTTATTATATTATGCATTTTTACTTCTGGTGTATTCAATTTAACTATGTATTTTCTTAATGTTTTACTCCCTGTTTGGTTGTGAGTCCCTTTGAAAAGTTCTATTAAGCTCTTTCTGTTATTTTTACTATCACCTATTTCTCTATGTTCAGTACTTAGGATGTTAAGTACATTAATTAGTCCATTGTTCATCATCTCCAACTCTTCCCGTGTTTTATTAGTTTCCTTTGATGCATTTGTCTCATTTTCTTTGTCTTCATTTCCAGGTATTTATTATTCTCTTTGTTGCTGTTATTTTTATTCTCAGATAATATTACACTTTTGTATTCCTTAATTTCAATTTCCTTCTGTTGTATTTATTCTACTTTCTAACTTACCGGTTCCCTGTTTCGATCGTTATTTTCTTTTATTGGTTCTATTGGCTGTTTCCTTTCAGCCTTTAACTGGTTAGTATAATTAGTAACTTCAGTCCTGAAAGCATTTTGTTGCTCAGGAAAAGCCTTAATCTCAGTCCTGAATTGGTCAAATTTAGAATTTAATTGGTTAAAATTATTATTTTGTTGGTCAAATTTGTCATTAACTTCAGTCCTGAAAGTATTTTGTTGCTCAGAAATAGCCTTTAATGCATCCATAATATCTCTCAAAGTTATTTGTTCAATTTTCTTAGGTGGCTGTTTCATTTCTGCTTCTTTCTCTTCAGCACTATTATTCCTTAATTAATATCTTTGCTCCGGTTTGTTAGCCATGTTACAAATTTAAATTAATTTAATTACAAATAAATCTTTAATCTAATTAAATTTAACAAAGTTACTTTACTGTGATATAATTAATTCAGTTTGGCACTATTGCCTATTACTCAATCTATGTTATTTGGTGCTGGCTTAAAGAAAATTTTTGCTTTCACGTGTGGGCGCCATTTAATGTACTGTTATTTCTTTTTCTTAGTTATATTTGTTTCTGTCTGCTATAGTAATTGCCCCTTTATTTGGGCGATCAGTACGCGTTGTCTATATTATTTTAATATTTGAATAATTTTTTATGTGTTGTTATGTTAAACATCTGATCATGAAAAACTCTATCTCAGGGTAGACAACTAATATTTAGATTTATATTATTTAATATTGGGAATGATTAATTACTTTCTTTAATCAGTACCAAATAACGTTAGTTCATAAATTTTGAAGAAATAACAATGGAATAGTATATACCGTGTAAAGGCGAATAGTTTGAATATTAGCTCTTCAAAACTGCAATGGGTTCAATTCTCTCTGATGTTTATCATCTTAAATATAATGTTAGGCTTCTTTACTTGCTCCTTCTCTTTGATATTTATCAAATTAAATGTAGAATTAGACTTTCTTCTTTGAGTATTAAAATTAGACTCCTTTAAATATAGATGTTTATCATGTTAAATATAAAATTATACTCCTTGACAGGCTACCTCTTTTTGATCTGTGTTCTATAAAATATATATTGAGACTTCTTTTAAATATTGATGTTTATTATATTGAATACAAAATTATACTTCTTTAAATATTACAGGTTCTCTCTTTTGATCTGTATGTGATTAAATATAAAATTAGAATTTTTTACAGGATCTTTCTCATTGAAGTGTATTCTATTAAATATAAATTTAGACTAAACAAATTTTCTTACATTCCAACACAATTCAATTATAACAATTTACATTTGCCATATTGATACCTCACTAAATTTGTCACATATTTTCATCATATTACTCTTAAAAACATATATAATTTTACTAATTATTATTAAATACATTTATCTGATTTTTACATTTTTCATTCTAATTTGTATCTATAATCTTATTACCCTTTAGTTTTATTTTAATGTTTATTTTAATTTTATTGTAATAATTGTCAACATATATTTTCTTCATGCTGTTCTGTATCATACAGTTCCAATACTTGAGTTTACCTCTATGTTTGTCATGAATAACTAATCAGTTTTTGTTTATAATTCTACCATATGTTCAAAATATTATTAAATTTATACATTTGATTTTTCTGAAATTATTATTTTATTCTTATGTACTGTTGTTCATTTTTACAGCAGTACATAATATATATATATATATATATATATACACACACACATATATTCTTTATGTGCTCTTTATTAATTAAAATAATACTAAGTCGTTAAGTTCACGTATATTTTGTACAGTAGTCTTCAGCGTCCACACTTCAGTTTTTTTCATATATTCGTTGTTCATATTTGTTGTTTCATATATTCATATACCCTTAAAATTTTATATATCCGTTGACACTCTAGAGTCAAGACAAGTAATTTGACACATTATTTACTTAAATTTATTCTGCCAGTTTAGAGTTGCAAAGTATCATACACAATGAAAGCAAGACACTGCTTCCATAGTCGGGTAAAAGTAGATCATTTACTGGTGTCAGATAGGTAAGCGTACTATAGCTTGCTGTTACGGGGATTACAAGGGACCTTAAAACTTGGATTAAAATATTGAACACTAGAGAAATCTACATTTTTTTAATTTCTATCAAGCAACCAAATTCATTACAACAGTTCTTCTTATACGTTTATCCGAACGCACTGTACACAGTCAAATATAACAGTCACAAAGTTACATCAATTACTACAGTCTGCTACTTGTAATTGCGCATGATAACACTCCACTCACGGCGCACTGTAATCATTGCTATCACAATTCACAGAAGCCTACTGGTCACTCTGAGCCCCTGGTAATATTTATGTAACCAGCCAAGATCACCTGTAACGTGTGATGTTGCCAAGAAAATTCCGAGTGTTTAAACATTCAATGTGAAAGATCTCAGTAATGTGAAAGATCTGTAACATTTAATTAGACAGTGTGGCGTTCCCATGTGTGACAGTGTGACAGTAGGTTTCTCCGATTATAATCAAACGGCCGCTAAAGAGAATTGAATAATGTTCGACTTACATGGAGTTCTACATTTGTTTAAGCATTTTGAAATCAATCAAAGTCTTACGTACTCGGCTAGTGAGTGTGGATTCTTTATCAGTAGCGGCCGACAACGCATTAAAACGTAAATTTTAAAACATATTTGAAACGAAATTTTTGAAATTGGAACATTAGTCAGGGAACGTAACAAAACGTAGGTAACTATTAAATACTTTTTAAAATGTTTCGCGTTTAATAGTTGTGATAGTGCTAAAAAATAAGAAAAATATAGTGCATAGGTTTCGGTGGACCAGAAACATGAAGCATACAAGGTAGAGAGGTAGATCAGTGAGGAAATTTGAGAAACATGAATTAGAGAACTATGAAGTTTATAAAATTTTGGGAAAAAGGAATAGTTACTCGAGTGTTTAGGGAAGTCTAAGAATGTATTTTGAAAATCGTGTTAGAGAGGAGACAGTATAATTTTGGATTTGGCTGAAGAAACAATAAAAAAAAGAAAGGATGAACAATTAGTAATGACTTATAACGATAAAGTTGTTATCAATGAAGGAAAAGTCTCATCAATGAATAAGACTGAAGATGAAACGCGCATTCAGAACTTACGTAAGCTGTTTCTAGAGAGAACTCTTAGTGCTAAATCAAACAAAAGGTTTGTTTTAATAAAATTGTTGTCCACTAATTCGACTTTCAGAAAGCGAAATTTAGGTAAAAATTTACTTAAGCGACGTTAAGCAAGAAATTTATGACCATCCCGAAAGATGTGATGTGAGCCAAGTACTTACGATATATTATGGCAGTAGCAAGAAGGAATTCCGAGAACCGGAGGAGTGTCTTCGGCACTATGAAAGGATAGAAAAAAGGAATGATCAGAAAAGCGAATGTAGGAGACAAGGAACGGAACACGTTTCTGTGACATCGGTTAGGTAAGGTTAGTTTGGTTAGGTTAGGTTACTTAGGAAACATGAAATGAAAAGTGTTACAGAAAGACATAAAGGCGTTAGTAAAAGGCACTATACATTTTGTCAGCCAAGAACAGTAAAAAACCTTGGCTGAAATTTTAATAAAATATAACTGATATCAGGCTGGAGGAATTTTGAAGGCGGAACAGGCAGCACCTTGCATATGCCGTCTTGTAAAGATGATGATGATGAAAACAGATAGTACTCTCAAATGAGTAAATCAAACAATAAGTACCCCTCAAGATGGACCCTTAGAGGGAGTAACAGGAAATGAGATCACAAAAGTATTAAGAACTCTTACAGGCAGAAAAGTGCTACAACCTGTACATGTTATGTCAAATCATTAAAAAAGTGCTCCTAATTTATTATTTAAATTATTAAAGAAACTATTGTATACATGCCTGAATGGAGAAGAGCTGTCGGCAAGCTTAAAGATTATATAAGGAACAACTTTAAAAAATTAAACATAACCTCAAATTATCGCTCAAACTGCCGACATATCACAGCACGACAAGACTATCTGAAAAAGTACCGAAAGCCAGTGTAAAAACGGAAATTACTGACGTCGAGGATAAGAGTATACATAATACAGTTACGTTATTTTACGGTGTGGCTTCAGTGCTGCGCGAAAGCTGCCATAGTAGAGAGACTCAGTGTGTCCTGACGAAGACGACGGTATTGCGTATGTTGCTGTCACCAAAGTTACCGGCCGCCATAAAACAATACCATTGTACTTTTAGCGTCTGTACCTTTAACCAGTGCTGTTAAGCAACTGTTACTTCTTTATGTATACTACAAATTGGATAATTGGATAATTAGCAGAACTATTTAAATAAGACTGTGTTTTTAGTGTGTTTGTTTCAGGGAAGCGTGAACAGAATTTGTCAGTATCAATTTTTCTGGTCTTCAACAATTTACTTATATATTTTTTTATTGTAAATGCTTTTGCAAATATAGTTTCTGAGTGCGACCGTAGATCATCGCAGTGGAAACGACGTAAGCTGGTACACAGAGGCACGCCGGCAGGAAGAAGTTTTTTTTCACCTATCACGTAGTTTTGAAGTTTTTAATAATTAATTAAAAAATGTATTATCAGACTATGTATCCCTTTTCCATCCGTGATCAGTTGTGGTGTTTTCCATTTGGGTAAACTCCGTACACTGAAAACGTCTTACCTGACAGTGGCCCAGTTTGTTGTCGAAACACCAGTCATAAAATTACTGGATAGGTAGTATGGATTCTTCCTCGGTAGCGGCTGAGAACGCACTAAAGAGTAAATTTTAAAACACATTTGAAACAAAGTTTTTGATATTGGAACGTCAGTCAGGAAACGTAACAAAACCTAGGAAAGTATTAAATGATTTAAATGATGGAGACAATATAGGAAGAGGAGTTTCATAATTTTAGTATATATGTTACGACGGTCTACTTGATCGTCGTAGGTACAGTGGAAGCAAAATGCAAGACACCAATAAAGACACTATTCAGCAGTTCTAATTTTCACAATTAAACAGTTCGTAAATAACAACAGAGTCTCTTACAACAAATCAAATAAAAATTGTTCACACGCAACAAAATGTCAACTAACATAAAAAAAAACAATTGTATTACAATACACCGCCCGATTATAAAACACAGCACTTCACTATTAACCACTTGAACGCACAGAGTAATACTTCTTGTAATCGCTCGACAATAACTGAAAAAATATGCAGCAGGTATGGGCTATTTATAGTCCTTAACAAGCATCGAAAATTCTAGAGGACACTTCAGCGCGACCTTCGCAGAAACACGCACCGTTGGGCTAATTGAGGTGCTTCCAGAACGACCCCATCGAACGCACGAGACGTGCCGCATTACGTAATACTGCCTCACACGTCGAGTGTTACGTAGACATTTCAGATGCGGGATCGTTCTCCAATGTACCAGAACGTTCCGTAATGGCGTAACACTATTTCTGCATTACGTAACAATATACTTCTTCTTTAGTAAAACTGTATACGACAAGTTTTAACTAAGTGCTCTCTATTTTTCTTTGTCCTTACAATTTTTGTCTTTATCTGACTGTATCTCCTTCCGTTTTTGATGTCATAAAACACTCCAACACTTCTTCTTTCCCGTCTTCTCTTTCGTTCCACCTTTTTCTCTACGATCCTCAGCTGTAGACAGTTTCTACAGAATATATGCCCCAGCCAAGATGTTTTTCTCTTTCTTATTACTCTTTCTTATTTTTTCCTCTCCTACTCTCGTCAGCACTTCATCGTTCTCACTATATCAGTCCATTTCACCTTAATCGTTCTTCGCCACAACCACATTTTGAAGTTCTCTAGGTACTTTTGTGCCGAGTTTTGGAATAACTCGGCTACTTTCTAGTTAATGATGTTACGGTCATTGCTGTACACGTTAATTAATTATCTTAGCGGTGCCGCTACGTTATCATTACTTTCGCTATGTTGATCCGCGCGCGCTCTGGGATCGAGGCGGCGTAGTTAATTTTTCCGTGCACGCTTAGGCAGTTCACTTACAGCGCTTGAATTGGACAGTCGTACTCCTCCCGGCAGCAGTGAGATTTGGATCTTTAAATTGTCTATCTGCTATGCATAAATAATCGCTCAGCGACTCTCCGGTAAGTGTATTTAAGGTATTCTACTTAGTATTTGACAAAAAGAATTGTATTTTAACTTAAATCAACGCTGATGCACGGCGATATAAATACGTGAAGTTACCACGTGGGAAGCACAGGTTAATTTCTAATTATTCATGCCTTGGATGTTAACACTGGCTAAGATAAAGTAGTTGCAAGGTATTTATAGAGTATTTATGTCTGTATATTTTTTTCTAATTATATCAAGTGGGGCGTAAGAAAATTTATTTTGTTTTCTGGTTGAAACAACGTGCTTATGAACCTGTTTGAGTTTGCAACTTATTTCGAAATTGCATTAAGTGATTAATTAGCGGACGAACAGTCTAGGTATAAATAGTTATTTAATTCTAAATTTTTTACTAAAGGTAATTTCTGTGCATACTTAAATTTTAAAGTTTGTTAATTTAAATCTTAGCATTGGGTGGTGTGTGAGTTATGCTGGAGTCTAGGGGTATTGTGAATTACGTAACATTTGAGTAATTGCCCATATATATAATTGTCCAGGGTTCCTGATTTAAGCCGATCTCCTTATTCACTCCAGCTGGTGGCCGATCACCTGCCACCAATGGCATTAAACTAGCGATTCTCCGTCTGAGCCGCCGGGAGGAGGACATGAACTACACGCTGCAATTACCTCAGGTTTTGTGACGGACTATAGCCAGGTGACATTTATACCTTTCAGAAATATTTTTGGGCCGCTACAATGTAGAACTTGTGATTTAATTCCTGGAACAGCTCCAGTTAAATTATTTGGTTTGTGCACGAGTCCAGCGGGACATTTATTGATTATAACATTTGTCAGATTTATTTTTCAAATGCTTACGCCCCCCCAGAGTAAGTGTAAACCCGGACGGGGTCATGCGTCACCCGATTTTGCTGTTAAAATTTTCTCTCATTGCAAAAGTGTGCGTAACTTAAGGTTACTGATTTGTAGGGCTGTTAATTATACTTGCATTACTTGGTTGGGCATTTTCTTGAGGGTATTCATAGATTTATATGGGTTTTGCTTTTCAGATTATTTAGAGGTTTGGGGGGGTGCTTTGACCTGTCATCATTACCTGTCGGTGCGGTCATCCACAGGTTTCTGACTTGTTAAATTCTGTTACATCTGGTTTGACGCATGGCCTTGCTGGAGGTCTACCCAATTCTGTATGAACGACTCAAAAATGTTTTATCAAGTTTTATATTATAAATTTTTCTTAATTAAAATTGTTTTTATACTTTTTTTTATTTATGTGGGCAGTTTGATAATTCAGTAATAAGTAAATTTTTATCATTTCTTTACTGCCATAGCCAGTGCATTAATTGTTGAATTGTTAATATGAGCACACTACCGATTCTTACTTTTCAATTAGAAATTTTTTATGCATTTTATAAGACCGTGCAGTCATGTTGACCTTGCGATGGCACATTAATATTTGGGGGAACATTCCTAAATTTTGAATACTTCTAATAATGTCCTTTGTTGTAACTCTGTTATAATCCGACGAGTAAAGGGATTTTGTTTTAAATGAAAAGTTTTTAAAGCAGGCTGGGTACTTTATCCGTTTACGGGAGTTTGGGATGGGGGTCTTGGTGACAGATTCTGGTCTCATATTATCCTGAGGTATGGTGAAAATATATATATATATATAGGCTGTCTGCCAGGTGAACATGTGTGTGCGATATATGTACATATATATAGGTATGTGTGTTTTATGTGTATTCATGTAGGTATATTGATTGATGTGGTATTTATGTGTATTGATGAGAAATTATTTAACTATGAACTATGATGTTACCTGTTTATATTTTCAGAATGTGATAATGTTAGGGAGTTGAGTAAGGTTTTTTAAAATGAAATTTTTTAATTCAATTAAGGATACATTGAATGTCTGAATTTGGTATTGCTAATAAAGTTTGTTATTGTTGTTTAGCCTTCGAGTTTAATTGCAAGTCCCGTCATACTGGACCCAGCGCAATGTTGGCTTCTCTAGGCTCTTGCCTAGTTTTAAATAACTGGTGGCCCCTCTTTCAAAAAAAAAAAAAAATGATGAAAAGGGTTTTTTTTATAAAGTCTAAAAGATTGAAAAAGGGGTTGCACTTTTCTTTTATCTTTTTGATGGTTCACCTTTCACTACCAAATAAAACATTTAGCAAATCTCTTTCTCAATCGGAATGCTTGCTGTCAGGAATGTTTTTTACCTTTCCAAAAGCTCTCTTATCCCCAAGACACCATACTAATGATTTCCTCCGTACAGGTTTTATTCCATGTCACCGTGCTCCTCAAATACTTATATAAGTTCACTATTAAGTGTATGTATAAATAATAACAACAATAACAAAAAATGGGCCACATTCACGTACATAAATAATAAAATGACAAAGCTAACAAAACTATTTAAAAACAGATATAAAAATAGCATACAAAACTAATAAAAATAATTTACAAAAACTAAATAACTCACACAACAAGATAATACAACAACTAATGGTATATACAAAATTGAATGCCAAGATTGCAATAAATGTTACATAGGACAAACAAAAAACAGCTGAAAAACGTTATTTTGAACATCTAAATGCATACAAAAAACCAGAAATATATAAATCTAATTTGGCCACACATGCAATAAACACTGGACATGAATTCCCAGACATATCCAATGTGACACTAATAAAACATATACCACACAAAGGACCATAATGAACATTTGGGAAAATTTACAAATATACAAACATAAAACACAAAACAAACTAATGCCTGAACAAACACAAATCAATACAAAACATGACACAATATTCAAAGCACTCAACATCGAAAATACACAAAATACTAATACATACACCACAATCACACACAATAATACCACTTTAAAATACCAGAGACCAACAAGAAACCAAAATAACATCCAACCAACACACAAATACTTCACCAGACGCAAGATCACGAAGGCTGAGGATGAAAACACAGGAGTTCTCGAAACATGTTCCAAATAAAGGAAAAATAACATCTTGAGGTAAAATAAATATAAATTTTAAATATTATATATATATAATTATTAACACGTTTTAAAATAAATAGGTTAATAAGAAAATAATTAACATGTAAACGTCAGACCATTAATTAACATTTCTAATCAAGATTTCTAAAGTAATACAGAGTGGTCCCGAGAGATATGAAGAATCTGAATCCCTTGCCATCTGAACTGTCAGATCCTACAGTGGCAACAATACGCATGATTGCCACCTTTGCAGTTCCTCGAGACAATTTTTGACAGGTCACCGTGTCAAACTGGTCAGCGCACATCGTGTCTTAGTTTCGCGTATATTTTTTGAGTACAGATCTGTATTCAAGTGCAGGTTAGATTTCGATTATATTTTCATGACAATCGGTATGGGTGTATTTCCATTAAGGAGCGTTCTGCTAAAGTGAGTAGATCAGTTTTATCTTACTGGTAGTGTTACAATCGATCTACGGTGCGTACCGAATCAGACAGACATTGCTTCAGAGTCCAGCGTGCTCTGTTCACTAACATTCTCTTGCAGGTCAACTCTATATAGTACATTCCACTTCAAACTTAAGCTTGATACTAACACAATTCAGACAGTTCGGAATAAGAGCTAACTGATATTGCTTATTATATAGATGAAGATAATTTGTTACTATGTCCATTTAACTTGTAAACCATCACAGTTTTTTAGATATACTTCGTAGATTGTTACGCAAGAAATTTTGAGAAATATATTTTGTTAATTTTCTTACTATTTTTAAAATCAGTTTTATAACAGTTTTGGTTATCCCACTACTCTTGTATCAGACGTTTCGATGTATATGTATACATACATTATGTATGTATTTATTGAGATTTATCATAATAGATTGGTATTATATTGAGCGTTCCGATAAGTGAATGAGGCTTTAGTTTTTGAACAATCTGTCACTAGATAGGCGTGTTACACTGTGCCGTACTTTGTTCGGCTCATGTAAGGCGATTGCCGAGACGGGCGAGGTGTTTTAAAACGAGCGGGTTTTGACGTCACGCCGTGCCACTGTAACTCGTCGTCGTTGCGTATGCAGACCGCCTGTTGTGTAGCAATGATATTCAGTTGGCGGGCTCAGCTGTGATTTGAGTGTGCCTGCATCGGCCAAGTTTTCGTGGTTAGACCTTTCCAGCTAATCGTCCTCATTTCTATTTGAACCCTCAACCAAGTAATCTGCTCTCGGCTGACGGCACTCATCGGTTCAGACTCTGTTGCTTTTCTCTATGAGAGGCTAAATAAAGTTCTGCTCCAGGTATGTATTATTTAACGTGCTTTTAAAATATTTTAACCCCAAAATATATTTTGTGAGTGTTTCAGCTTAAATGGCAGACGATAACTTGTGTGTGCGTGTGTGTCAGTTTTCAATTTGGGCATTAATGCAAATAGAAATTAACTCAGTATGGAAGTGAATGTTGCGGGCTACATTGATTACAGTAATGTAAATGATAATAGACATCTTGCACTCAGCTGTTTTTTGTGTCGTTAATAATCATGGTATACATAGAAGAATAACGTCGTGAATGAAATACTTAAACATAATTAGTGGTTAAATGAAATAAGGCACAGCTGGTGGTTCAATCCAGATTAATACGAATAAGTGGTGATGTGTTTATAGTGGCTGTTGAAGCATTAGAGTGTGTGTTAGCAATTTAATAATGATGGCGTATGTGTGCGAGCTGTGGTGAGATCAGGTTCCTTATGACACCCTATACACCTCATTGCCTGTCACAGGTGCTCGAACAAGGGCGAGATGGGTGTCGGGTGTAGACGACCAGCTGTCCACAGTTCTGGCAGAGACGACCCTTAAGCCATGACATGCCGTCAGTCGAGATTCACGCACACAGACACACTCATGAAGCTACTCTGCCCCATGACTTCTTGGTGGGACCGAGACTCTACCGATTAACCAACAAGGTTTACTAAAGTACACCGGACGATCCAGGTGGGACCATTCTATTTATTTAATACTATCTCAACTACCACTACACTGTGAATCCACGGAGGCTCCCAGAAGCAGACTCATGAGGCCTCTTTTAATTGCTAAAATCTTGCAAAAACTCTCATGTTTAGTTCTGTGACTACATGTGTGGACCTTACATAATTAAGTCTAATGCAATCTATTATATCTTCTTATAATATGTAAGAAAATTGCACACACACACACACACACACGTATCCACAGGCTCTGTTCTAAGTTCTACCTTTTATCGAATTAAATCTATTAGAGAGTTAGTTATTTTCTGCTTGTTCAGGTCATGCGGTCATGGCAGAATTCCGGACTTAAGGGGGCTGTCTGATTTTTTGGAGGGGAATGTGTTAGACATTATGATATCAAAAATGTGCTTACAAAGTTACTAAAAGGCTAGCCTCTTTAATTTCATTTTTATAGCATTCAAAAGATTAGTAATTTTCAATTTTACTTGTGAATAATATTCTTGCAAGAATTAACTTGGACATAGCGTGGCAGGATCCATACAATTTATATTTAAACTTAACTTCACTCACAACCTTATGCTGTAAAGAATATTGACATATATATAGAATCCTGCAGTTCAATTTTACTCATTGTTGAGTTTACAACTTGTAATGTCATGTAAAGTTTGCATGCTTAATAAAGTTCACGCTTGTTTGTTAATAGACTTTTTCATTTGCAAGTCCTGTCATTCACCTGGGAGGACATGTCTGTAATTGTAACTTGGGCCTTTGCACACTTATGCTTCCTCTAGGTTCACCACCTAGTTCTAAATATTATGTCTCTCCCCTTTACAAAAAAAAACTCAATAAAAATAAAATAAAATAAAATTCAAAAAAAAATACTACAAAAAAACGTATAAAATAAAAGGGGGGTTTCAAATGGTAGCAGAGCGTGGTTATGATTCTATGGATGTAGTAGATATTTTTTCTGCTTTAATTTTTTTGAACTTTGGAAGTTTTAGAATCTGGGGACTTGCATTTATTTATCTTAAATGAAACTTGGTGTGGCTACAGGCATGTCAGCTGGTGTTGGGACTTGCAAATTATTTCAAATTATTATTTTTTGATCTGAGTCCAAGTGTTTAAAGAAAAGTTAATTGCAATGTAACGGTTTAATAAAGTGAATAATCTGAATAATGACATATTTTATAAGAAATGAATAAGGGGTTGATTAAGTTTAAAAGGATTTAATATGTGTTAGTGTTTAAGTAATTATTTTGTGATGTTGAGTGTAAGGTAGGTTTTGGAAAGGGGTTATAATCGTGTGGTTAACAGTTTAATATGAATGGGAGCTAATTGATTTTACTTTGTCATACTCTGGAGCTTAGACAGATTTTGAACATGATGGAGCCGTCGGTACTTATTGATTTTGATTGGGACTTGTGCGGTGAAAGAGACTACGTGTTTTATAGCACCCCCGTTATGTAGTATTTGCTTATTGAGGGCATTCCATTGCGGTATCTTGGATTATGAATGCGGTTATGGTCCGACCAGATGTCGTGGTGTTGATAGATATATATATATATTTTCGAATCATGTTGGATGTTATGTATACTTTGTGGATTGTGTATAGTGAGTCAGTTTTGTTGTTTTGTGTTGTGTTCTCTTCTGGCATTTTGAGTGGTTGTTTCTCTGCCTTTCTCATACACCCATCTCGTCGTATCGCTAGAGCACTCTGGGGCGGCTCAAAGGGGAGTATAGTACTTGAGTTTTTTTTCGGATTTTTTGTCACTATGTTTTGTAGGTTAGGTTTGTGTTAGGTGTTTCATTGGGATTTACGTTTTATTGTTGTGTTTGAGAATTGTGCAATTCTGGCGGCGGTATGCTACCAGAAATTGCCCCACCCCATTTCTGGCGTTCTCCAGAAACTTTCGGTGTTGGATGGAGTAGATGAGGACAGGTTGTTGGTCTTCTTGGACCTGGTCCTGCAGTTGGCAGATTTCCCGGGTGTGTCCGATGAGGAGGTCTTGTCCCTTATATATCCGTATTGCCGGGGTTCATTGGCCGGTCTGGTCACCAGCACTCTCCGTCGGGGCTGCAGTGTCGACACCTTCCATGGGGAATTGTTGGATTTCTTCATACCCCATCGACGACGTTCCCAGCTTAAGTTAGATTTATTCTATCGCCTACAGGGCAACGGAGAGGCATTGGGGGACTTCGTGCACGATGTAAGGAAAGCTGCCCGTATATTAAGGTTGGGGTTGCCCGAGACGGAAGTAATACAGGTAATACGAGAAGGTCTGAATCCCCAAGAGAGATCCCGGCTGGTTTCCGCAGATCCTCCACGTTCTTTTGCGGACCTGGGCCGGTGGTGTGCGCATGCCAGGAGGGTCCAGGAGAATGATGAGTCCCGGGAAAGAGCTGCTAAAGATGTCCAGTACTCCAGTGGTTCATTAGGAAGAGCTAAAAAGGACAAACATGGTGGTTGGAGGAGAACACAGGAGACGGTAAGAAAAACTGAGTATTCCGGAAGTAATGGAGGCTACAAGGGGGTGGCAAGTGAGAAGACGGTAACAACGGTTACAGTAGAGAAAAGAAAGAAGTATGAAATTAACAGGGGAAGAAGAAATTATGTTAGTAAACAAACATCGGCAAGTAGGGATCCTGTAGCAAGGCGTTATTCCTATTCGGAGAAAAAGGACACTTTAAAGGTTCCAGAGGAATTACAGGTGCCTAATAGAGTTGTGGATGAAGAAGGTGAAGAGAAAGAGGAAAAGCGGAATAACTTCTGTGGATTAATATAAGACGACAAGAAAACATTTGTTGATACGGAATTGCAGGACTCAGAGAGGACGTCATGGTTGAATCCAGATGCCGCAGAATTTGTTCCGGTATTGTTCGTGAGGGGTCCAGATCCTGTAACATCATCATCGCCTACGCAGGGGTGTGAGAAGTCACTTGATGGTGTAGCTTTACCATCGCCAGTAGAAATTAATTTAGTCATTGCACATGAACCTGGACAGCTGGATTCCAGGGTCGAAAATGTTGAGGACGTTGTAGTTGCTGAGAGTGGTGAAGGAGAGGAATCGAAGGAAGAGTCAGAAGAGCGGTCTGCAGATGCTGCACAGGGAAGTATAGTTGTAGGTGTTAGGGAGACTCAAGAGTCTGAGTTTGCAGATGGACAAGGGGATGTCCAGGCTGCAAGTGTTTCTGAGGTTGCGGATGGACAAGGGGATGTCCATGCCGCAAGTGAGGTAGAAATTGAGGAGGAATTTGGTGGTAGCGTTGTGGAGTGTGTGAGTGAGAATGATGTAGTGTGTGAAGATGTGCAGACGCCTTCTGTAAGTAGTGTTGAGGATTCCGAAGAACGGAAAGAAGTTTCAGGTGGACCAGGTGAGCAACTAGAGGAGGATGAAGATGTGCAGTGTTATGATGGTGGTAGTGAACGTGATGGCGATGATGTTGATCATGAATGTGTTGATGAAAAGGTTGACGAAAATGAGATTGATGAAGAAGTTTGTGAAGCGGCTGGTGACGAGTGTGATGAAGATGCGGTTAAAGATGGATCAGAGGAACAACTGGAAGATGCTGAGGAGGTGCAGTGTCATGATGTTGATTTGGATTATGTGGACGAAGAAGGGGAAATTGTAGAAGAGAAAGAAGTGGAAAAGGAAGAAAAAGAGGGTTGGAAGACAGAGAAGCAGAGGAGTTAGATGATAAGTATAATCCAAAGCGGAGTGAAAGTAGGGATGTAAGTTGCCTTGATACTGATTCAGTGGAAACAAATCAGAGCAGCTCAGCACGAGATAATTTCTCAGAGAGTGGTGTCCGAAAGGAACGAGTACCTAAAGTTCGTCATAGAAAGGTGAGAAGAAGCGGTTGACGGGTAGCGGGTAGATGTTCCCCACAGTCCCAGTGGTGTTCGTCTACTTCAGGGTTGCGCCCCTGCCCACGCGAGC
Organism: Magicicada septendecula; assembly: GCA_034769895.1. Lineage (NCBI taxonomy): Eukaryota > Metazoa > Arthropoda > Insecta > Hemiptera > Cicadidae > Magicicada > Magicicada septendecula. The sequence continues at coordinate 196,813,226 of CM068373.1, read as the reverse complement.
CTTGGTTTCCTCCATTCATTCTTATTTCCGGAGGGAGCCATGTCCTTACCCTTACTCCTAGCTATTGACCCTTTAATGATCCTTACCCCGTTTCATATTCCCGATTTTCCTACCCCTCCCCTTAGGAAAAAAAAACTATCAATAAGGAGTTAGAGAACCTTGCCGAAAGTGCCCTTGGATTATCGTGGTCTTGGAGATCGTCAGTTCCCATGTTCTGGAAGGTTATCATGGAGAAAGTTAGAGAGTTGGAGAGTGCCCTTAGATTGTCGTGGTCTTGGAGATTCGGAGATCGTCAGTTTCCCCTGTTCTAAAAGTAAGATGGAGAAGTTATGTCCTGTTGTTTCGTTGTTTATAGTGGTTGATTTTGATTTTTGAGTATTGTAGGGTCGGTCCATGCCGCATTCCCCGGTTTATTTCCCTGATGTTTTATTTTTGGGTTGAGAATTGTGTAGACTGTGGAGAAGTAACCCTCCTGCTAGTTACGCTGTATTTGAAAAGGTAAGAGAAGGGATTGATGTTCGCGTGCCCTCTGCGTGGTCTTCTCTGCCTTGTGAATCGGGTCCGCCCACCCTAGTGTGGGGAGGTGGGCCAGTCATGTGTCAAGGATTGATGATGGCTTGTTTTGCTGCACATGGCTGGTCGGTCCACGAGGTGGACGGTTCTCGAAGGGTACTCGCATATCAAGGTTAGTAACACCTTGTTGGCCTTCGGGCATGGATATGTGAGTACCAAGAGAGTTAGGTGGTGGTCACTGGAGAGTGTGACGTGTTGGGGTGGTCCCGAGAGTTTGGCATGGCGGAGAGGACTCGCGTGGGGGATGGTCGCAGCGTGATAGAGATTTTCAGCCCTGGGAAGGGGGGATAGTGTCAATGGTCCTGGATGGAAAGGTTTTGTTCCGTGATAGATGTCTATGGTCCTGGGTCTCAGTTGTTGGGTTTAGGAGGCCTTGGTGGTCAGTTCTCAGAGTTGGATTCGGCGATTCTTCTCTTTCTCCTTCTCTTCTCTGTTCCTTATCTCTGCATGCGGACAGGGGCCCGGCGAGCATGCAGGACGCACACTTACATCTTCTCTTACAGACACACATTGGCATACTTACACTCCTTCCTTCTGCTTCTTTCGTTTTCCTGAGGTACAGAACTCACCAAGTGCGAATAAGAATCTGAGGTTTTCCAGGATCCCTACAGCTGTCAAAGTCGAGTACTGGTTTGATTTGGGTCAACCATGTTGCCCTTTTGGGGTGAGGGTGTGCCGTACTTTGTTCGGCTCATGTAAGGCGATTGCCGAGACGGGCGAGGTGTTTTAAAACGAGCGGGTTTTGACGTCACGCCGTGCCACTGTATCTCGTCGTCGTTGCGTATGCAGACCGTCTGTTGTGTAGCAATGATATTCAGTTGGCGGGCTCAGCTGTGATTTGTGTGTGCCTGCATCGGCCAAGTTTTCGTGGTTAGACATTTCCAGCTAATCGTCCTCATTTCTATTTGACCCCTCAACCAGGTAATCTGCTCTCGGCTGACGGCACTCATCGGTTCAGACTCTGTTGCTCTCCTCTATGAGAGGCTAAATAAAGTTCTGCTCCAGGTATGTATTATTTAACGTGCTTTTAAAATATTTTAATCCCAAAATATATTTTGTCAGTGTTTCAGCTTAAATGGCAGACGATAACTTGTGTGTGCGTGTGTGTCAGTTTTCAATTTGGGCATTAATGCAAATTAGAAATTAACTCAGTATGGAAGTGAATGTTGCGGGTTAAATTGATTACAGTAATATAAATGATAATAGATATCTTGCACTCAGCTGTTTTTTTTTGTGTCGTTAATAATCATGGTATACATAGAAGAATAACGTCCTGAATGAAATGCTTAAACATAATTAGTGGTTAAATGAAATAAGGCACAGATTAATACGAATAAGTGGTGATGTGTTTATAGTGGCTGTTGAACCATTAGAGTGTGTGTTAGCAATTTAATAATGATGGCGTATGTGTGCGAGCTGTGGTGAGATCAGGTTCCTTATGACACCCTATACACCTCATTGCCTGTCACAGGTGCTCGAACAAGGGCGAGATGGGTGTCGGGTGTAGACGACCAGCTGTCCACAGTTCTGGCAGAGACGACCCTTAAGCCATGACATGCCGTCAGTCGAGATTCACGCACACAGACACACTCATGAAGCTACTCTGCCCAGGACTTCTTGGTGCGACCGAGACTCTACCGATTAACCAAGGTTTACTAAAGTACACCGGACGATCCAGGTGGGACCATTCTATTTATTTAATACTATCTCAACTACCACTACACTGTGAATCCACGGAGGCTCCCAGAAGCAGACTCATGAGGCCTCTTTTAATTGCTAAAGTCTTGCAAAAACTCTCATGTTCAGTTCTGTGACTACATGTGTGGACCTTACATAATTAAGTCTAATGCAATCTATTATATCTTCTTATAATATGTAAGAAAATTGCACACACACACACACACACACACGTATCCGCAGGCTCTGTTCTAAGTTCTACCTTTTATCGAATTAACTCTATTAGAGAGTTAGTTATTTTCTGCTTGTTCAGGTTATGCGGTCATGGCAGAATTCCGGACTAAAGGGGGCTATCTGATTTCTTTAAGTGTTTAAACTATTTTCATGATCACATACGCTGTATTGCTTCATTATTATTGATGTGGTAGTTGATTAATATTTTTGAGTCTCTGGTTTGGTTGGGGGCACTTGCATTTCCCGTGTTATTTATATCGACATATTAATGATGCTTAACTGAGAATTACCAAATTTGCCTTGTTATATATATACTTGTATATTTAGTTATTCTTGTTGTAAAGGGGTTATTGTGAGCGGTTTAGTACAGAAATGGTGCATGTGTGTTAAATATGTTGTGTATGTGTTTGTGTGTAATTTTCATTTTTTGGAGGGGAATGTGTTAGACATTATGATATCTAAAATGTACTTACAAAGTTACTAAAAGGCTAGCCTCTTTAATTTCATTTTTATAGCATTCAAAGATTAGTAATTTTCAATTTTACTTGTGAATAATATTCTTGCAAGAATTAACTTGGACATAGCGTGGCAGGATCCATACAATTTATATTTAAACTTAACTTCACTCACAACCTTATGCTGTAAAGAATATTGACATATATATATAGAATCCTGCAGTTCAATTTTACTCATTGTTGAGTTTACAACTTGTAATGTCATGTAAAGTTTGCATGCTTAATAAAGTTCACGCTTGTTTGTTAATAGACTTTTTCATTTGCAAGTCCTGTCATTCACCTGGGGGGACATGTCTGTAATTGTAGCTTGGGCCTTTGCACACTTATGCTTCCTCTAGGTTCACCATCTAGTTCTAAATATTATGTCTCTCCCCTTTACAAAAAAAAAGACTTAATAAAAATAAAATAAAATAAAATTCAAAAAAAAATATTACAAAAAACTTATAAAATAAAAGGGGGGTTTCAACATGCTAACTCAACACTATTAATACGATTAGTCATAACTCCATAAACCCAGCACAGTGCGGATTGTAGCGTCGGTTCAATTATAAGGGTGGCAAAGTTTGGCTGTTACGCCCTCGTCATTAGGGGGACGCTTACAGAATCAATCTCAGTATACAGACCCAATTAAATGAACAGTAATTCTGATTTGATTCTGGATAGTGTTGACTATATTACAACTTTATAGAAACCCAAACAGTTTCTGTTAAAGAGAATTCATGGACCGACGCAGTGAATATAGCCGGCGTGTAATTTACAACCGCTGACGCAGCCTGTTTATTTCATTTGCATACATACACAGTTAGCCCTCACTATATTTTATGTAGTGTGCGTGAGAATGCAATGAGACGTTTCACTACTTAAAGACGTTTACTATCCTAGTCTCACTGTTTTAACGTCCGTTTCCCAATGTACATTAGTGCGATGGTTTGTAATCACATTTTAAGGAACAGCTATATCAACAAAAAACAGTTCCGATTTTCCTTCGTAACCTCCAAGGACCTATTCTTCTTTCTCTTCTTGGGCTCTAGTCCGTTACGGTATAAATCATCTATTTAGTACTTTTTTTCACATGTTTGTACCACATAAACCACTTTCCTTAGATACAATTTATCGTATATCTTCTCTCTATCCCCACTTTCTCTTACTGAGTTCCTCTTAACTTCTCCTTCTTTTTCGATTATATAAACCCAGAGTTTGTCTCCATCAAAACGTCGCGTTATCTGCTTTTAGGAGACCCTCTACTTCTTTTTCCAGTGGGTATATTATTCATAACTACTGTAACTCGTTGGTCTTCGGCCATCCTCTACACATGAGGGGCTACTCTTCTCTCTTTCTCTGAAGCAATCACTTTTCTTTGGACGTATGTATTTTTTGTCATCACTTCTCTCCCTGTCAAGCAGTGTCAGGCTCAGTATCCTACTTAGAGCCATCATCTCTGTCGCTTCCAATGTTTGTATATTTTTGCTATGTCAGCTCTCTCGTTTCAGCAGCGTAAGTCAATATTGGACGCACCATTGTTTTGTTTAAGAGCAATGTTGCTTGGCTTCTGTTCTTAGAAATTGGTTCAGTAAAATTGAGCAACCTGATATTGTTGAAGCTTTAATTGCTCTATGTTTCTCTCAGCCTCTAAGTGTTGGTGGAAAGTTATCTGTATGTCGCGGTACCTGAAGAATGACATCTGCTCAATAATTTCGCCGTATATCTGTAATTTATAACTTAATGACACTTTAGAAACAGTGAGCGTTTTGGTCTTCATAGTTGATCATTTTGGGGCAAACAGTTGCGCGGACAACCCGCGGAGGTAGTACACACGTGATTTTTCGTCTCCAATTTCGTTACCATCAGTTTCTAAAAAGAATTACAAATATTTTCTAATCACGCACTAAATATTAAATCCAACAATTTTTTTTAAATAAATATTCCAAAATGTACTCTCCCAAACAATTAACACAATAAACAAACCTGCAATTTCCGGACTCAAGTCGTGTGTAAGCTAACAAGGCACATAATTATACTGTATAACACAACAAACACAATCTGCCGTGGATGCATAGTAGTACAGTCGCTAAAGCCAAAACAAGAAAAAAGATAAACAAATTCAGAACAAACTATGAAATTTTTTGCATAGAGCTACGTGAAAGGGTAGGAATTAATTTACAAAAAAAAATTAACAAAATTCTGTAGCGAGTTTTCGAAAAAAGACGGGAAGGTACAAAAAATGCACTTGTATCAGAAGGAAGTCTGGCAAACTTTTTTTTAAATTCATTCTTACTCTTTCATGTAGCCCTATGCAGGAATTCTCTTAGATTCTACCTAATTTGATCCCTTTTCCTTCAGTAACTGTACTATAGTAGGCCTATAGGTTTTGCTGTTAATTAAGTATGTTGCCTTTTAGGCGATATTTTTGACATTCTGCAATCAATATTGAAAAATATAAATTAAATTTTGTGTAAAAAGTGAGGTAAACTGCTATATCGTAGTAAAAATATTGCTTTTAATGATACTGATACCCATGCATGCATACTGGCGTGGATTAGCAGTTCCGAAATGGCAAATTTGTAAAGCTGTTTGTCGAAAACGGCCAGGTTTACAGAAAGATAATTTATGTATATCGACAATCTATCAGGACGCACGTCATTGCTTGATCAAGAATGTTAGACAAAATAAAAACATCGTTATGACACTGTAAACTCTGCATTCGCCAAATACATCCCAATGCGATCTTTTTTTTGTGCCTATATAGTGAAAAGTACTACGAAAGAGCAAGATTTTGCGATTGTTGACGTAAAACGATAACCGATGAGCCAGCCGAGCTGAAGGCTGTAACAAAAGTGCATTTGAGAAAAATATTTGAAGACTGAAACAAATGTTGGTGTAACCGTGTTATATTCAACTGTGACTACTTAGAAGGGGACAATAAGAATGTAGATGAATCAAGGCAAAATTTTTCAAACAAACAAAAATTGAACGAACTTTTTTATCAAACCTCGTATTAAATTCACTAACTCACAGTATCTACCAAACAGTATCCTAGCAGACATTATCATATTATTCCATCTTATTATGCCTACACTTTGTTGTTATTTCAACACAATACTGATTAGGCCACATCAGTTGCGGCTTTTATATCTCTTGAAATTTTTTAGTTATAGAACTGGGAGAATTACTATACTTTGGGCCTCATTCTGTCAGTTCTTACGCTGACAAATCTGATCCTAACATTTGATTTTGCTCGGGGAAATGGTGTAGTTAATGTATGCTGAAATTTCGTTTCCTTCTACTAATGATTCTTTGTATTTGGTTTTATTCCTGCCTCGCAATAATAATACACATGTTCACATGTGTGAATGTATATTTTGAAATAATAAAGCAGAAATAATCCTTCCTCTTCTTCTACACTTCAGGGATTAGGCAATGCGCCTGTTCCGACTTCACATTATCAGATCCATTTCTTTCTTGGTCTTACTACATCCCTTCTTCTAGAAGTCTTGTATTTGTTTAAAATTACTGGTATTCTGTCTTCATCCACGTTACTTAAATACTGTCTCCACTTTCCCCCTGTGTTTTTAAATTTTCTTATTTAGATTATATATATTTAATTCTTCCCGTAAATCTTTATTTCTTAATGATCCCTTCTAGTTCGTCCTTTAACCCTTCTTAAAAATCTGAACTCTGCTGACTGTATGTTGCTTTTATCTCTTTGTTTTGTAATCCAGGATTCACTGCCTTATAATAGCATGGAACAGCCATTGTTTTGCAGAATTGTAATTTTTCTCACGTCGCGTTTTTTTTTTCAGTGTTCTATTTATAGTTCCACATTTGTGATGAAATCTATTGACTCTATTTTGTATATCATTGTAAACGTCAAAACTTATATCACAACATAAATACTTAAAATTTGAGGTCTGCCCAATCCTCAATAACAATCTTTGAGCGTAATGGAAATTTTCCGTAGTGAGCCATAACTTTTGTTTTATTGGTAGATATCTTCAGGATGTAGTATTGTCGTCCCAGTTTATGTAGTCTGTACACAGAGCGTTGTAAGTCTGCTTCATTATTTTGTAGTATAACCACATCATCTACATAGAGCAAAACATTTAGCAGAAATAATATATTTTAAAAATCTAAGATACAGAATACAATTCTGTACCGCGAGCGTAAGAGAACATGTTACAAACAAATAAGTAGGTCTATATAAGAACAAGTAAATAAGTAACCACCAGATTCCCCCGGAATAGGTTTCTGATATTTTGGGTAAGTTGCAGATTCGTAAGTTGCGACAAGCGTTAGCCTGAACAGGAGGGTACACGTTAATAAAAAATATCGGTATGGAGAAACATACATGACTTCCATGTTCTAAAATTTATATTTAAAATCATTTTTGAAATAAAATATTTCCATAGAAACTACTTCTTTCTTCAGCCTTAACCACAGTACTGTGGTCACTAACGTATACTACCTCACGTTAGCGCACTCAATTTTCACTGATGATGGCAGTCGATGGCACTGCCAAACGTCTGGTTTTGCAGAAAACATTGGACCACGGCCAAACAGCCTGGGAAGGAATTTTAACAACAAACTACTTCTTTGTTGCCGATAATGTAGTACAAATATAAAAAATTATCCCCTACCCCTTCAACTATCATTTCCTTTATAGAAAATTACCCCCTCTCCCTTCAACCACTCTTTTTATTTATAGATATTTCATCTACCTTTTTATAGTGGATTATTATGACCTTCTTTTCAGGATACTTTATTTATTAAAATTAAGTACTTTACTCTTGTTAAAACAAACAATGTTGCTGGCAAACTACCCCTTCCCCTCAACCGATCTTCATAAAAATCAATAAGCCTTGAGCACTCTACAACTCAGGCACATATGCAAAACATTATTTGATTCTGTTTTAATTTGCGGCAGTTATCGTTCGCCACAGAAACAATTCTACACACACACGCACACTTTTCGGAAAATGACTTTTCTTCGTGTTTTCAGGGTAGTACAATCAGAATCAACCCTTACCTCGAACACGATTTTTTCGCGATCACTATACTTCCATTTCCTTACGGAACATGGAAGTAATGAGGATTTCTGAAGCAGATACTTTATTTGTGTATGACAAAAAATCATAGGATTTCAGAATTATTATTTTTAGTTTTTTACTCTCAATGTCGTTCGTTTAAATTATACTGTTTTAAACAGCGTTACTCTATTTTAGTTTGTAAGGACAGTACAATATAACATAGTTTTCTAGTCAATACAGTTAATTAGTGTAATACCGGAATACTGAAGTGTAAGGAGGGTGTTACGACTAATTACTTAATGTTACATGCGACTAGTGATGCTGGAACAGATTGGAAAGTACAAACAGATGGAAGATACGAAAATCAATTTTAAAAAACATCAGTGAATTGTAAGCAATGAAAATCCACTGCATTAAAACTACATTGCTGCGGGCTCTTTGTTAGCCATTTATACGTATATCTACAAAGAAACATCATTGGAAACTTTGTAAGTAAACTCAACCTCATAAAATTTAATATAACAGAAGAATGTCTTTCCTTGAAGCCTTATATTAAATGTTTAAGAAAACGTTTATTAGCTTATTGATTGTAAAGAAACTTTAAATTACAAATTGTTTAACTGATCATTTCTTTAGATAAACTTTCAATATACCGCTTTGAAAAAATGTTAATTAAAAATTTCGTTACAAAACAAAGTCTCCAAAACAATAATTAAAGACGATGCTCAGAGTTGTGTGAAAATATATTTAAAAGATTGTTATGAACATTAAAGTAATTAAAATGTAATTAAGGAGTTTTATCTTTATTTTTTGAAGAATATTGTTGAGTATTGTATTAACCCTGCGGTTATATACTTTTAGTTAGGTTATTTATTTAATTTATTTCATTTTATTGTTATTCTTTCATTATTGTTTAGTTATTGGTTAATTAGTTAAACACCATCACTAATGGAACAATCTGTTGATAGTAGATCTCTTGCATGAGTTATTTTGATTGGTATTTAATGTTAATCCAGAACATCATCCGAAGGAATCTTCACTTGATGTCGGTTCTAAATAGGTTACCTTAATGTTGGACTAATCATGTCAGGCTTATAAATACTTACTTACTTTGAATGCAGTTTCTTCATTCGTGATAACCTAGTAGAAAATTTATAGTTATTAGTTACAGACAAAATGTAACTTTTGCCGGTGATGAATGCTGCCAACGGTTTAACAAGTAAACATAACCTGTACTCTACTAATAAAATCATTATTGTTAAATTCAAATAAATGAATGCTCCATCAATGTTTAAAAATTTCTTTTCATTCAGTTTCTAAATAATTCTGAATCCTAATTAAACACATTCAACTCAATTAACCTTATTTACAGTCACTTATTACGGTTCGGAAACTCACATCTCAGGGTTTTCGTATTGTTCCAATAAAATAGTGGTAGACGAGAATCGTCTCAAGTAAAATTAAATAATTAGATTCTTTGAACTGCAAAATACGGGCTAAAATACGTTATGACATTTATAAAATCTCAGAATAGGAGAGTGGTTACATTTGTTAACCATAACTTCTTAATATTATATAATATATTATATTATATTATAAATCTCGTCGGAGTAAGTTCGACACCTTTAGGTTAGGCAAATTTAACCATCCTTAACCTTAACTTACATCTAAATTACAATTGAAAATAAAAAAGTGAGTACTTGAATGATATCTTAGTGTTTGAGTAGTGGTATTATTTACAAATGTGGAATCAGTTCGAATTGAATTGTTGGATATAACCATAACATAAGTAAGTAACAATAATTGCACTATACTTTCCTCAACCTCACTGAATTGCAAATTATTATACACTATGCAATTCCCTAAACACTGTTAACTTGACTACACTTCATTAAATTATAATTCACAATACTTTCAATAACTTCGACTGATTAGGTTAGAATCTCTTGTTTACATTCGTTCGCACAGCATGATGGGTAACTCGCGATAATTTGATCGGCAGAATTCGTCATCTGTATGGCATCCCAGTTCGATCAAAGTGACTCTAGGACGCCGCTTCACCTCGCTGTTCCAATTTGCAATACCTGTGCGTCTAGTAGATTTACGACCTGTGATTGGTGGAATTTGATGACATTCCATCATCGAGTCATCCTCCCCTTCCTTGGGCAAAGAATTAAATTGTTTTAGCGGCGTGGGTTTCTGGGGTAGCGATTAAGAAAACAACGCCTACTTTCTTACTAAAATTCATCAAAATAGTTTCTAATGGACTTAAGTCCCTTATACCACATGTAAACTTAAATACAACATCACCATTATCTGGCTTTTGTCCTGATGCACGTTTTAAGACCCCTTATGATATAATTCCGTCCATTATTAACAAATATGCTTATTTTTACTTATATATTATTACAATAAATTTTATTAAACTATGTCTTACTATTATTTTATTTACAATTCTCTATGATCACTATTGAACTTAGCTCCTACAATGTCCTTTGTTGTGATGAGCTAACATTCTGAATATTAATTAGGGAATAACTTTAAAATGTAATTCTAGGCTTATGGTGCCTATAACATCATGAATTATTTTATCTTGGTACAATATTATCACTCCCTTTAGACGGTTGATAATACCTTCTATTTAATACTGAGTAATCATACCAACTTGTGGTTAACATATTTCTGTTAATTACATGACTGTTTCATGTTATTTTGTTATAAAACACACGAGTTTTTGTACTATGAGAATGGCTTTCTTTTATAATTGTTTCTTTGTGATATTTATTTTGTTTTACTAAAATCTTATTTCTAATTAAACATTATAGTTAATTATAGTTACAATGCAGTTTTCTGACAGTTTGTTTCTGCTTGATTTTCTTAATTATTGTTTATTTTACATACCAAATCTTACATCTAGGTACAGACAGCTATGTTCATTATAAATACATTATTAATGGTTTGCTCAGTGTTAGGTATTATTTTGTTTACATTACAACAGTTAATTTATTTATCACTGATGCTTTTGATAGTATTTATTCTCATTTTGAATAAGTATTTCTTTGGGTTTTTATTGTACCAGGTGTGTGTACCTCACTCTCTATCTTACTTCATCATAGTATATTACATTAATTATAACAATTACAACATTCTAGTTGTCTTATATTTGCATTGGAATGATCCTTGTGTTATCTATTTTCATCTAGATAAAATGCACAACAGTTTTATATCCTGTGGATCACATTTATTATCATTATAAGAGTAAATTCACATTTTGCTAGGTTAGTTCGCCACACTTTCCCTTTCTTTGACTAAATCTCAATTAAATTGTTTGTTTTTACTGGTTATAGTATTAAACTATAATCATCTAGATATAATATTATTCATTATTTATAATGCTGGTTATAATTATCCAGTTTTTTCTTATCATTATACATACATTTTTATTTAACAATCAGTCTTTTCTGATATTCAATGATTTACATCACTGGTAAGGTTACTATTTAAAATACAGTTTTATTCTCTTATATTATCTCTTATCATCTTAATTAAAATTATATTCATTATCTCACTCTCCTATTCTAGTTGGGTGTTTGTCAATTTAAGTCTGAGTCATTTTTATTCAGTATGTCTAGTCTGTCATTGGGGTATCTATTTCCTTCACATTGGACTCCTAGTTTTCTCTTTATTAATCCTATATATCACCTAATCCTTCTTCATAGTGATTCTTTTGTTTTCATACTCCTTTAATTTCATAATATTTTGTTTTTATATTCTTCACCTTATATGATCAATTTTCCATGATTAATTCTTTATGACAAGTTAAATTTGGCTGTTTTTGCTTCTGTATTATGCATAGTTTCACTGTTAAGAATAGCTCTTAGTTCTGTGTACCTTGGTCACGCTACAATATGTATGTAGAATTAGAAGACATTTTTTGGCCTTAGTAGTGATTACATTGTTTTAATGAAATAATATAGTCATCTCCCTAAGGTTACCTTTGTGGGTGTAGAGGATGCCGACCACCAAGCCGTCGCGTCGTCTGGTCAGATTCTGTAGGTAGTCACGCATGTAACGCTTGCCTTGTCACGATGCTTAAACCACACAAACACACCGTCAGCTTTATAATATTAAAAACTTACTAAAAAATAATTATTTTTAGAATAACATTTTTAAAAGTTATAATAATTTAACTTTAAATATAACAAGATAACAACAAAAATTCAAATAGTAGTGTACAAGATAACCCAAAAAATACGTATCATTGAAAGCCCATGTGGTGTATAAAATTAAACCACAATCTGAATATAGTATTCATTTTCGAAAATTACAAATCTTTTGGACGTCAGAACCCAAAAAATCGGTGAAAATTTTGATAAAATCGCAAAATTTCAAGTGGCACATCAGCTTAAAGGATATTTTAACTAAAACCTGAATTTATTTTTAAGTTTTGGAAATTCGAAAAATTTTGAGCCTTAGGGCCAAAAAGATATGAAAAATTAAAAAAAAACTGTACAAATCTAGCTGGGTATCAAACTAATGTAACTGCAACCAAAATCCAAATGTTTCGAATTTTTAATGTTTATTGAATAAATAAATACCTTTTTCTTTATCCGTGCTGCGACTACGTCTTTGATGTCTTACGACATGTTTCGGGAACACGTTCCCATCATCAGGTAAAATTGTTTTTTCTTCTAGTTCATAACGAACGTGTCAAGAATATAATAATTAAAACACATTACGTACGGCAGTGCGCACTGTTACGTGGACTGAGTTCTATCATACTCATTGTGTTATGTGTTTATGTGTTGATGTGTTTTAATTATTATATTCTTGACACGTTCGTTATGAACTAGAAGAAAAAACAATTTTACCTGATGATGGGAACGTGTTCCCGAAACATGTCGTAAGACATCAAAGACGTAGTCGCAGCACGGATAAAGAAAACGGTATTTATTTATTTCAATTTCACTGCGACTGGAGACCAAATATAATGAATGTTTATTGAATGATTGTGTGCTCTACAATTGTTATATTGCCAAAGAAATAGTAGAGACGTTGGAATCTTTCCCATAACTAAAAAATTATCTAATATCAAAATTTATGTAATAATAAACTTACTTCGTTCAACATAGTGATTTTGTTATGTTGCAGCTCAATGACCATACTAGTAAAAATATGCATAACACAAAATTTCCTTAAAATAAGTTCTGTTACAAACTGCAAAGTTTATTTCGGGTGACCTGTTTCAAAATTACTTTGGTTGCTTTCGTAAAATTAAACAAGTATCATACGGTTCCGGCTGAACTGAATACTTTTCTTATCAGAGACTGAAAACTCGTGACTAAGACGACTGACACAAATGCAGTTCGAACAAAATAATGGAACCTACAGATGCCGAAAGAACAAAATCCCAAAACTCCTGAGTCGGCTTGTCGTAAAACGTTTTCCTCTGACCGAGGTTTTTGTGAAGCAATCACTTAGGAAAGCTAAGGATACAGAAAAAACAGAACTTGTGGAATCAGAAGAATATCTAGATTACGTAATTTTTATAAAAATCAATATGGAACTGTACCTTTATCCGTTCCTGCAGTACATTTTCGATATTTTTAATATGCGATTATATCGATATATTACGATGTGGAAAACAAGAAGTGCACTAATTGTAAATTGTCCTATTTCTTAATGCAGAGCAAAAATACGTGTTGTTTTCATTTGTTAGATTAGGTGACAATGGTTTTTAGTTTACTGCTGAAATAAATAAAAGCCATAGTTGAGGAAAACATAACGTTTAATGTGTATATACAGTGCTTATAACACAGTAATATTTAAAATAAATAATCTAACGTTTTTTAGTTGACAAGTTAACAAAACGACAACAGCAAATTTAAACTGAAAGATACAAATATTTATGGTTAATGGAAAACACAAAAAAAACAATGTATTAAGGAATGACAACATACCCTAAAATAACGTAACATATTGTATATAATGGACGTTTCTTTATGGTTAGCCACAAAACGAGTAGGCCTACTTGTTGGAAAACGAATATTACCAAAAAAAGAGTTCTGCCACAAAAAAGTGACATGTATTGCAACAGTACAATTATGTTGTGTACTGTGCATTGCACTGAGTATTTAAATAAGCAATTAAAAGAAGTAAATAACGTATTTGAATAATAATAATCATTCTGACTGCAATATAAATTCCAATGGAAACACCTGCCTTGCGTGTTAGGATAGGGAGCATAAGCAGCTGCTCTCTGCATGTGTGTACACAAGTAAGTGTGTGTAAGTGATGACCAGTTCATTCATGAAAGGCGATAACCTTTCAGTAACGATATAAATTAATTGTATTTAATTGATTACTAGACTTGTGTGAATAGTAGAGAAAAACGGAGGACACCAAAATGTGTATTAAAATAACGCAAACGCATAGGTAAAAAATAGTGCGAAACGAACAAAAAGTGAAGTGATAAGAAATTAAAATTGAATAGTAAATAAAGTGATTTAAATAAAAAAAACGGTTTGGTGCATGATGACCACCTAAAAATTAACGAACGAAGGAATATCATACAGTGTGTTAAAGACTTCGCAATTCGCGAAGATGAGCAAATAAAGTGTCAGTAATAAGCGGGATAGAAAGTGACGCGCTCGACAATTGCGAACAGGCAAAATATTGTCAAGACATGATTTCGGCGCCTCGGGTATAAATACGAGGACGCGCAATCATCGCTCTCTTACTTGTTCGACCACTAAAGACGCCGGAGGCTCTGCCGGACAACCGATCTTACTGGTTTCAATCATCAGGACTGCCGGAGGCGATGTCCAACGGGTAGAGCATCTAGAGCAGCTAATGCAGCAGAGCCAGAGCAGCTAATGCAGCAGAGTACGAGCAGCTAATGCAGCAGAGCCAGAGCAACTAATGCAGCAGAGCCAGAGCAGCTAATGCAGCAGAGTACGAGCAGCTAATGCAGCAGAGTACGAGGCAGCTAATGCAGCAGAGCCAGAGCAGCTAAGGCAGCAGCGTACGAGCATCCAGTGATCCAGCAGAAGAGAATCCAGGACGAGGGACTACCAGACTCCAGGACTACCAGACCAGAAGAGTCATTCGTGTCCAGGACGAGGGACGACTTCAGATGCATCACACAAATTAACAAGGTGACAAATAGCCATGAAAAAGCATAGACAATTAGATTGTAATATGATTATAATAATTGTATAATTATAAATGTGTTGTGTCTGTACATTAAGTACCATAATATGAGAAGACTGTTAAGCGATACAAGTTAGCACTAAAGGTAAATTCAATATCAATAATTAATAATAATAAATGCCAACCTCGTTAGAGGAAGTAACAGTAAATTCACGCATATGCAGTATAAAGAGAATTAAATAATTATAAAGAGAAAAAAAGAATTAGATAATCAAAAGATTAAATAAAATAGTAATTGAGCTAGCTGAGAGCAGTAGAAAGATTGATCATAAATATTAGATTAGAACATTTAGATAATATGTTTGTATGTAAGGTAATATTAAGAATTAAGCGTAATAAGCACATAAACATTGTAGTAATTTGGAATTGTAAATTAAAGAGAAGAGAATTATTTGTAATATAAAAGTGTAAAGAGCACATAATAAGCAAGTAAAAATAATAATGCTTTTAAAACCTAAAACCAAATAAGTAATTGTTAATAAAATTTACATGAATATTAATAAATCTCTCTAGTGTTATTTATTACGATTACACGCTCAGTAAAGTACAACGTTAGAACGTTAAAAGAGGTTTTTGTGTGTATAAATGGCTTCCATAAAAGTGGGCTAAAACACAGGTAAACTAGTTACAAGAATAAATAACGTTGTAGTATAGTAATAACACCCAGCCTTACTTTCGAGTTCCGTAGTTTTTCAGTGATCTACGTGTACTACTGGAAAAACGAGTTTTACTAAAAACTGAGTTCTCCACACAATAAAAGGAGACACGCCTTACTTTCCAGTTGGGTTTTTTCGTAGTTTCAGTAAAAAACAAGTTTTACATTAAAAACGTATCGCTTTCCATGTGTATTTTCAGTTCTCATGTTAACCTAATAACATCAAGTTTTGGCGTCATAGGTACGCAACTGTGACATACTACTGCTACAATCACTTCTCATTAAAAAAATATCGGTATGGAGAACCATACATGACTTCCATATTCTAAGATTTATATTTAAAATCATTTTCACCCAAACAGCCAGGCTGTGTCTTACCTGCCTTTTTATTGTTGTATTAAATGAAAAATATTATATTACATTAAAATGAAAAAATTATAATTTTATTGCCTGGCAACAAAATTATTTTATTTTTAACAATTACCATTGTTTCAAAAAGTTTAAATAAATTTTCAAGTACTTTACTCTTGTTAAAACGTAAAAGGTTGCAGGTAAACTACCCCTTCCCCTTAACCGATCTTCACCAAAATCGAAAGTCATTGAGACCTCTACAATTCAGGGACGTATGCAAAAAATTATTTGATTCTGTTTGAATTTGCGGCTGTTATCGTTTGCCATAGAAAATACGCTTGATAAAAAAACGTTGCAGGTAAACTACCCCTTCCCCTTAACCGATCTTCACCAAAAACAACAAGTCTTGACTACTCTACAAATCAGGGTTGTATGCAAAACATTATTTGATTCTGTTTGAATTTGCGGCTGTTATCGTTTGCCATAGAAAATACCCTTGTTAAAAAAACGTTGCAGGTAAACTACCCCTTTCCCTCAACCGATCTTCACCAAAAACAATAGGTCTTGAGAACTCTACAATTTAGGGCTGTATGCAAATAATCTTTTGATTCTGTTTGAATTTGCGGCTGTTATCGTTTGCCATAGGAAATACCCTTGTTAAAACATAAAACGTTACAGGTAAACTACCCCTTTCCCTTAACCGATCTTCACCAAAAACAATAGGTCTTGAGTACTCTACAATTCAGGGCTGTATGCAAAACATTATTTGACTCTGTTTCAATTTGCGGCTGTTATCGTTTGCCATAGAAAATACGCTTGATAAAAAAACGTTGCTGGTAAACTACCCCTTCCCCTTAACCGATCTTCACCAAAAACAATAGGTCATGAGTACTCTACAAATCAGGGTTGTATGCAAAACATTATTTGATTGTGTTTGAATTTGCGGCTGTTATCGTTTGCCATAGAAAATACCCTTGTTAAAAAAACGTTGCAGGTAAACTACCCCTTTCCCTCAACCGATCTTCACCAAAAACAATAGGTCTTGAGAACTCTACATTTTAGGGCTGTATGCAAATAATCTTTTGATTCTGTTTGAATTTGCGGCTGTTATCGTTTGCCATAGGAAATACCCTTGTTAAAACATAAAACGTTACAGGTAAACTACCCCTTTCCCTTAACCGATCTTCACCAAAAACAATAGGTCTTGAGTACTCTACAAATCAGGGCTGTATGCAAAACATTATTTGATTCTGTTTGAATTTGCGGCTGTTATCGTTTGCCATAGAAAATACCCTTGTTAAAAAAACGTTGCAGGTAAACTACCCCTTTCCCTCAACCGATCTTCACCAAAAACAATAGGTCTTGAGAACTCTACAATTTAGGGCTGTATGCAAATAATCTTTTGATTCTGTTTGAATTTGCGGCTGTTATCGTTTGCCATAGGAAATACCCTTGTTAAAACATAAAACGTTACAGGCAAACTACCCCTTTCCCTTAACCGATCTTCACCAAAATCAGCAGATCTTGAGAACTCTACAATTGAGGGCTGTATGCGAAACATTATTTGATTCTGTTTGAATTTGCGGCTGTTATCGTTTGCCAAACAAACAAAATTACCCTTGCTAAAAAAAAACCGTTGCAGGTAAACTACCCCTTTCCCTCAACCGATCTTCACCAAAAACAATAGGTCGCGAGTACTCTTCAAATCAGGGCTGTATGCAAAAAATTATTTGATTCTGTTTGAATTTGCGGCAGTTATCGTTTGCCATAGAAAAAAAATCTACAGACAGATAGACAGACAGACACACAGACAGACAGACAGACAGACACACACACAGACACTTTTCGGAAAACGACTTTTTTTCATGTTTTGAGTGTAGTAGAATCAGAATCTGCAATAATCTCGAACACGATTTTTTTTGCCATCACCATACTTCCATTCCTTAAGGAATATGGAAGTAAAAAGGGACTAAGAACACCAACTGCAATAGCCAGCCAACTATTTTGCAGCATAGGAAATTAATTGTAATTAACAATTAACTGCAATTTGTATAATTCTTTCACCTACATAAAATTATTGCAATATTCACTTAAGACCGAAGCCAAACAATCGCATAATCCGAATATCGAAAATGACTGCAGGAATGCATAAAGGTAAAGTACCTATAATCTCCATAATATCAACGGAAAAATTTTATGTTGGTAATAAGACATATTAGGAAACTAATAAGTATTTCATAGTTTAGAGGCAATACAACAAGAAACAATCTTTTTGACAGAACCAGACGGTGTTGTGTTACTGCATTCGTCAGCAAAAAAAAAAAAAGAAAATATTGTAAATCCCTTTATTTCGGTTAACTCCAGTAATATAATTTGTTTTATTTTATTTAGAGCTTATTTTTAATAGTTTGTTAAGAAGACTACTTAATCGTCAAAAAAAAAAATTACGACTATAAGTAACTCCATTACAGTAATGGAAATCGATAAATAATTATTAAGTAAATTCATTAAGTAATTATTAAAATGCTACTGAATATGGTTGGTCTATTAAATGGGTTCCATTACGTCTCAGGTAGTAATGTAGCGATAAACACTGATACTACCCAATGGTTCCTGATACGATCAGCTACCAATGCCGTTAGTATGGATTTAAAGTTATGTAAACAGTAAGCGTTCGGATGTTTATCTTAAACACAGCAGAACTTTTACAACAAGTAACAAGATCGAAGAAAAATTGTTTTTTCTCTGTTAACGCTTGACAACCTCCGCGTGCAAGGGTTGGCGACCATTGTGCTATACTCTTACACTTCAAGCAGACGACAACGACACACTCACTTTGTTAAGCTTTTTAATCTGTAAAAGTTCATCATCATCCTTCTCAAGATTTAAACCAATTTAAACCAATTTGTTCCGGTCTTAAATAGGCAAATATTACAGCTGGTCACTCCAGCGCTTCCTCGGACGTACCATACCTCTCCATCCCTCGGCTTATAGTTCCATATTTGTGTGGGGATGCGGCAGTCATCCATTCGGCAAAGATGTTTCTACCAATTCAGCCGATACTGGGCGATCCTGTCGAGTATACTCATAATATTCAGTTCCTGCCGTATGATCATATTCAGTGTTTCTTCTATGATCATGGAGAGTATACCCTGCCACGTGCCTGAGAAATCTCATTTCAGCCGCTTGGATGCGACTGGCCTGGCGTTTCGTTAAAGTCCAATTCTCGGACCCATAAAGAAGTCTGGGAAGAGCCATCATCTTGTAGAATTTTAGGCGTGTTCCTTTACTTGCTCACTTAAGGGTTCGCCTGATGGTCCCGCACATAAGGTTGAACTTATGCAACTTATGCACCACGTCGTTGCTTGCATTATAAGACACACTGTAGCCCAGATCTGTAAAAGTTACTGAAATCATTCTTCATTATGAAGTTTGGATTATTCGGGTTACAGTTACTTGTTACATACACTTTTTGTACCAAAAAAGCGCCTGTTTTCCTAAAGATATTTACGGTTACCAAATCAATATTATTCAGATACATGACTCTATACGTGGAAATTGATTACATTGTCGCCTTAACAATACAGACGTAACAGCGAAACTTTGGCCAACACCACCCTGCGATTGGTTCAAGGATTGTTACTAATTATTTGAACAGGCGAGTTAGCATGCCCATGCCTTGCAAGTGACGGCTTATACAATAACTAAAGTCCGCTCAATTTATCAGATATAACTGTTCACTATGTTACATTTAGATAGTTTGTGTTATCACATTTCGAATTTGTGTGTGTGTGTGTGTGTGTGTGTGTGTGTGTGTGTGTGTGTGTGTGTGTGTGTGTGTGTGTGTGTGTGTGTGTGTGTGTGTGTGTGTGTGTGTGTGTGTGTGTGTGTGTGTGTGTGTGTGTGTGTGTGTGTGTGTGTGTGTGTGTGTGTGTGTGTGTGTGTGTGTGTGTGTGTGTGTGTGTGTGTGTGTGTGTGTGTGTGTGTTTATACGAACACGAGATCATGGAACATTATTTCCAAATAGATTAAACTAATAAAGCATTTACATTAAATATGCTTGCAAATATATTATTTTATTAGATATATATAAAATTGAAATTAATAAATAATTATTTTTATAAATATATATTTTTATTTAAGTATTTTATTACATAACAGGTTGTATTTTTACTGCCATCTTCAGATGTATTTTAATTTATTATTTTTTTTTTTACATCTAAAGATGGGAGTAAAAATAAAATCTGTTGAAATTTTTAAGTAAAAATATATTCTTGTTCAAATATTATTTATTTCAACATTAAAATACAACAGTGATTTATATTTTATTATTTACAAAATTTTATAATATTGAATTTCATACATTTGTATTGAATTTTGTACTAATATGGAAATCATCATAAGCTCTGGCTCCACAACTCTTCATGGGTTCTCGCCTCTTTCAAGAGTCGATTGCATTCATCCCTCAAATACAATATTAAGCCTTCCTATGTGCTTTTCCACCTGTTCTCTAGTCTAATTATTGGTCTTCCCCTGAGCCTGTTACTTGGTTTGGTAAAACATGGCATTACTTTATCAGTTGTGTTTACTTCTTTCTCTCTTTATGTGCTTTATACACCTCTGTCTACTTATTCGAAGGACTCTTGCAGTGAATCTCACCGTAGCATTGTAGAGTTTGACACCATGGTACCACCCCCATTATAGATGTGTCTTAGAGGTCGCTGGACAAGATTCATCAGGAACTTAGGTCCGTGGATGGAGCGCAAGCAAGGCGAGGTAAACTTTTCCTCACGCAGTTCCTGACAGGCCATGCATATTTTCGTTAGTAACTCCACTGGGTGGGAACATTAAATAATCCATCACTCCTACTGCCCATCGCAGATAGACAGTTTTCACGCTTTTTCCGAGCGCTTCCGTTTGAGGATGACCGTCCGAACCTCAGCTCAAGGACTGGAACTTTCAGTCCTGATAGCGTTGCTGGATTGATGTTTCAGAGTGAAGGCGACTGGGAAGGAATCTCAGTGTACATAGAGTGCATCCTGCGTCGTAAGGAAGGCGAAGGGTATTTTCCGATCACTTCCTATATTTTCCTGATAGTAAAAAGAAATCAGCCCAGTTATAGATGGCAGCTCGTTGAGCTAAGCATGCACGCCCACGCCGAAGTAATGCATGTCACGTCCTGGCTTGGGGGATCATGGAGAAAGACAGGTGTTTTAGTGTGTAAAAGTCCCACACTACCAGACAGAGTGGCCACCTACCTGGTGCTTTTTGAAGGTTTTTTCTATCAAATACAAATATAATTATATAAACGTATGTCGACACCATTGTCTCAAAGCCCCCTAATGTCGTTTCTGAGCCATGAGTTATCGACGAAGTAATAAGAGTTTTATAGATTCCGTATTTACTGACTCTTCAAACGACATCCGACACTAGATGCTTTATCGTGCATAATACGTTCAAGTGTATAAATCAATTGTCAAATAAATCTTGTATAGTATACGTATTTTAAACAATAAGTGTACATTGGATACCTATCACATGGACAGAAATCTAAAAAGAAACACAATTAAAGTTAAAAACTAGGCATTGGCTCAGCAAGCTTACAATTTTTAATCGATTCATTTTATTAAACTTTAATTTATTAGTTGTACTTTCTAATATAATGAATTTCAAGTAAGTGTGTAGTAAACTTTGAAAGCAAAAATACTGAAGAATGTAACTGAGGTAATATTCTTAAGCAGAAAGATTTACAAGAAATACACTTTTGTTTAAAGTACGTTCATTAATCTGTGACAGATTGCAGAATTAATGTACGAGACGGTGTGCTTCTCGACATGGAAAGTAAGGAAGCAGAAGTAGGTCGAAGTAGGTTGTGGATTACTTGTTTGCGTGATAATGGCAGAGTACGTGAAATTAATGATACGCGTTCTTGAAGTGACAGGATGCTTTACAGCTTAAGCAAGAGAAACGTCTTCTTTCTTCTTCTTTTTATTCTTCTTCACTTCCAACGAGTAGTCTACGAATAAGCCTGCTCAGTGTGAGTCTCAGCTACTTAGTGTGTAGTATGTTGCTGGATATTGAAAACTCCATCAGATATATGATGGGCATCTTATTCAAATATCACTATTGCTGGATAATCAGTCGTGGACCGAGGCGGCAGCGGAGTTGGGGGTGTAGCCACTACAGTTAAATATTATATTATCCCAATGCGGTGTCATGGTAAGTGCCGTTACTAAATCTAACTCATACGGCCTTGTATGGAATGCAATGGCTAGAAGACGGTATTCTGTTATCAAACCAAGAGCAGAGTGCAGAGGAACCGACGGTGTCTAGAGGAAGATAACTGCGAAGAAAAATTCCTGGTCATCCTAGATGGAGTGCTTACAGCTGGTAGTACCCAGCTTATTGTGCAAATAAAATTACGTACATTCGTCAAAGAAGATTTTAAAACGAGCTAGATAAACTAGAAACACATATTAAATGACGGTACTGTACAGATGACCTCCGTGTGCATTGTTGTATGTTTAACTGGAAAGAGTGTTACCACTGTTTATAATTACACCGCCCAAAGAAATACACCGCACGAACACCAGATCTGATTGCACGTAAATTGTTAATTGTGGAACAATGAAATAATTTTTACGGTTACATGTATAAAATTACATAACAAGAAAAACTGCATGTTTTCCTGTAATCCAAATTGACTACAAAAAATGTCATAAAACCTCTTAACTTTCTTAAAATTATGTAAATACATCCACCCATGGACGGGCCCACACACACACAAGGACGCCTAAACAGCTCAAGAGATGTCAATTAATGGTAAAGGTTTTACAGACAAGGAAGAAATGAAATATTTAGGTCGAATATGCAACGAACAATTGACTTAAGACATCAAGTTGTTAATGAAAATCATCAAATGATTGTCAGATTAACAAAACCAAAGTGGATTGTGTGCGCACAGATGAGAAATACTGTATTACGAAAAATAATTTTGAGTTTAAAATGGAAGACTGACGAATTAAAAGCAAAGACTAACAATAAATCAGAATACTTACATATTCGTTTTTATTAAATTTTAAGATATGACGATATATCAGTAGGACAGCGAGAGAAGTTTTGAGGGTTAAACGACCCCCAAAGGACAAAGGAAAATATGGTAAAAATAAATAAAATTATAGACGGTAAAAATATATACATTTAAGTGGAATTTTATAATTATGCTAATTAGTTACTGAATGCTAATTAGTGTAAACGTTGCTAGTTATCTCATTGTTTAGGGATGATTAAAATATTTACCCTAGTTTTTGAGGTTATGTCCTCTTAACCAGTACGAAGAAATATTCTTTGAATGTTTATTCAGCCCGCAGTGTATCCAACTCGACTTAAGATATTTTGTGTGGTTATTTATTTCAAGTAACTCAAGTTAAATAAGTTACATACAAATGTAAAAGTTTAAGTTTCTATATAAAAATATTTTTTGTTTGTTTGTGATCTAATCTTATGTGGAAGCGTCCATTGTTATATGCGGTTAATTAATCGGTATTTAATTATTTTACGGTTTTTCATTTTTATCCTTTATTTCCATTTATAAAACAAATCAACAATTAAAATATTAAGACCATACACTCTGCAGATATGCAAACCTAAGACAGAACTCGGCGTTCGGAACGGCGAACGTTTACAACGCTCCGTAGTATCTGCCGGTGAACAGATTTCAACAAAATGTGTAGCCATGTGCGTACCCCGTAGTGAGATTTTAAAACCTCTGTTTTTGAGGTGCCCATTTTATCAATCATGTGGTTCCTTGTTTCCATAATATTTTTGCGTTTCGAAACATTGTCTCATATTCAGAACTTTATAACTCCTTCGGTAGCCATTTAAACGTTTACATTACTTACTATACGTACCGTGGTGTAATCGGCGTTTGGGAATTTGTAGTTATGAGCTCACGACTTTTGCACGTGTATTTATTGGACTTTATAAGCTTTTATTTAATTGACCTCGGAAGGCATCATACATTTCTGAAGTCCAGACATAAAAAGTTGTAGGATGTATGTGTAGTGAATCTTATTTATTCATACGAATAAACAATTCAAACGCATTCACAGTATAGAGAACACAACCTCTCGTTAACTAGCGCAAAATACAGTCTATGGAACAATGTAGTCTATAAATTATGATATACTCGTAGATTCCTCTTGTATATGGATACTACTAGGGTCAGTTGAAAACTTCGCGGAGCGACATCTATAGCTCAGGGATAGAACTAAATCTGCTGCAAGACGTATATTTCACGTGAACACGTGTTAATTTCCAGATATATTTGTCAATTTATTCACTTTTTACCAGCTGTTTGAAATTTTCCGGTGATGCGTGTTTTCAAAACTTATCGAATCAAACATCAAGTTGTGATAAATTCTCTGTTAAAAAAGTTTTAGCGCCAACGGAAAATCAAAACGAAATTGTAAATGTGTTAGGAGATGCTGCGCCATCAGAAACAACTGTAAGTAGGGCACACTCGAGTTTAAACGTGGTCGTACAAGCACTGAAGACGATGAAGCAGTGGACATCGAAAAAGTGCAACAAAAAATGACATTATTGAAAAAAATGTCATAGGGTGTTGGAAGACCGCAGACTGAGGAGTGGATGACGTTGCTAAAATCATAGGCATATCATATGAGCGTGCGCATCATACTTTAACTCAAGAACTTGGTGTGAAAAAGAATTGTGCAAAATGGCTGCCGCACCTGGAGTTGCTGCATTTTTTGGGCGATCAATGCGGGAGGGCGAACATCTTCAATGCTCGTACGACCACGTTTAAACTCAAGTACCTATTTACAAACCGTTTGTTTTGAAGTCGCAGCATCTGCTGACACATTTACAATTTCGTTCTGAATTTCCGTTTGGGCTAAACAGTTTTTAACAAAGAATTACACCACGATGTTTGATTGTATCCGTTTTTCAAAACACGCATGATACGTCAATTTTAAATAGCTTCTAAACAATGAATAAATTGATAGATAGATTTGGAAATTAACAGGTGTTCACATAAAATACAAATCTTGCAGCACACGAAAAATTTTAGTTTTACCGCTAAGCTACAGATGTTGCTCCGCGAACATTTCAACTGACCCCCATACATTCTAAGCAAAGATATCATTACAATATACTTTAGTGTGGTAGTGTCTTATTATACCTTATTATATATGTGCAATGTATATAGGCAGCTAATGTATGCTGGAAAAAAACAGAAGATAAAGGTTACTTCAGAGAATGTAATTGTCCGGTATTCTATAATACATTCTTCCCTCTTCCAGGTAGTTAGGTAAAATACAGACATTAAAAACATAGTTATGAAAATACTTATTAACTCGAGATTTCAAGTTTATGTCAGATTAAAAACTATTGTTTTTATAGAGCTTGCAAAAATTAAAAAATTATCATTAATGTGTTATTTAATTTATAAAAGTTTGTTATACAGGTCGAGTCAACCTGTGGAAACGAGTACATGGTATAACATCCTGGAGTAATAATGGGTGGCTGGAACGTAGTGGCGGCCACGTAGTGTGACAATCGGCCTTCCCTGTCCAGCCCCTCCAGTCTACTTCGTTAGAATAAAAGGTAGCCATTATTATTATTATTATTATTATTATTATTATTTTCCTAAAGGGAGCAAATTCGATGGTCCTCGGAGAAAGCCGCTAAGGTCGTTGCTGCGCTGAGCAGGCTAATGGCGTATATCGGAGGCCCAGCTGCAGGAAGTCGGCGACTGCTGATGTCGGTGACCAACTCTATTCTCCTCTACGGATGCGAGTCTGGGCCGACACACTAAAGCAAGAAAAATACCCAAGCAGATGGCCGCGGTACAACGAAGAGGAGCACTTCGGATTGCAAGCTCCTACAGAACGGTGTCGGAACCAGCAGTGTTGGTCGTCGCTGGAGTAATGCCAATAGATCTGATGGCTGAGGAGAGGAGGAGGGTCTACACGACCAAGGAAGACTTGGGGTTTGTAGAAGCAAGAGCAGTGGCCAGGGCACTCTCCATGTGGAGCTGGCAACTACGATGGGAGCAGGAGAGTCGAGCTAGGTGGACGGCGAGGCTGATTGGGAACCTCCCTGAATGGGTGGACAGAACGCACGGCGAGGTAGATTATTACCTTACTCAATTCCTGACAGGGCATGGTTATTTCTGTGCATACCTGCAAAGGATGGGTAAGATGGAGGAGCGTGTACGGCGACTCAGACTCTGATGACGCTCATCACACTTTCTTCGAGTGTCAATGGTGGATGCTGGAGAGGCGAGGACTGGAATCGGAGATTGGCCCCATGACACCTGATAACATCATAGGCGTCATGCTCAACAGCAAAGAGAACTGGGAAATGGTTGTGACCTTCGTGAGGATGGTCCTACAGCAGAAGAAGCCTGAACTGGACCCTCTCACAGGTCGATGATATAGATAAAGCTGTAGGAGCCTAGTAGGCGTAATACGAGGTGCCACCCTAAACCCATACGAATAGTTGTTCCAGGGGAGGTTCCCTGCCTGTAAATTGGAGGTTTTTTGGTGGGTGCGAGTCCCACACACCGGGAGACCAGTCGGGTGTCTCCTGATGGTGCATAATGCATTTTTCCTCCCCCGCAAAAAAAAAAAAATTCCTATTATAGAATTTTTGTAAGTGTTGGACTCGACAACAAGGGTCTTAAACCCTTGTCTCTCAACCTACAATCAGTACAATCAGTTCTCAGGAAAAGAGAATGGACTTCGATTTTTACTTATATAGACAACTGCCCAGAATAATTGCTTTATAACCGATTGCTCAAGTCAGCTGCCTTCAGACTTCTCCCAGTAGATGTCGTCTCACCAGCGAGGTCTGTTTTCAGGTTACCACTGACCCCGCATCTCTGTCTTAAGGCTCGAAAATCAGAACACTCCTCTATAATGTGTTTTAATGTGAGTACTCTGCCACATATACATACTGGTCGTTGTTCAGTTGTAGCAGGTACAACGATGTCAGTTTCTTATGTCGTGTACGTAGTCTTGTGAGACACACCTGTTCTCGTCGACTACGTTCTCCTGCATGCTGCCATCTACCGATATTCTCTTTTGGCACTCGGAGTCTTGAGCATAAGGTGTCCCATATTTGCTGCCTCGGTGTGAGTATTGCTAATGCGGTAGCAACCTTCAAATCGGCGGGTCTTATATTAAACTCTACTTCCGGATTATCCACAGCGGTTCGTGCTGCGGAGTCAGTGTCTTCGTTGTCTTTGATGGCTATATGGCTTGGTACCCATATAAAAGTAAATTGTATACTCTGATGTTGCAAAACATATCACAGGACCTCTTCTCTGTTGTAGTAAAGAGTCATCTGTGCCTCCGTTGTTCAAAACGGTTAAGAAACCCGGCGAGTCTATGCAGAAAGGCAACGGGCCTCACGCTACGGTCCTCACAATATCAAACGACACATAACTCGTGCTTGGAAATGCCCGTGAGTAAGAGGCTTCCCAAACAACAAACGCTTTCCCCACTCCGTTCGATCCGTCAGTATAAAGCACGACAACGTGATCTTCGTAGTCGACGATCATCGATCGGAATCGCAGCTCCCGCGCAAAGGGGTGTACTGCTGACTTCTCTTCATTGGTTAAATCCAACCGACACTCTGGTTTCCTATGCAACCAGGATGGTACTTTAGACGACATACTCGGATGTTCGTGTTCAGATGGAACGTTATACTGGTCGAACAGCTCCACCAACCAATCGAGTTGATGTGCAACCCCGGATAAACTCATGTGACCGTCTGTTCTCAGTGAACGCCGTGTGATTAAAATGAGTTGGCAAGGCACTAAGCGTACCTCAGTAGCAACTTATGACATATAATATATATAAGATGTAGTTAGTCATGCCACTCCTGCATCGCAGTAAAGGCTGGATTCGCCTTCTTATCTAGAGCCGGTTATGTTAGTAGTTGCACAGCCCCAAGTAGCATTAAAATCTACTATTTAGAGTATGGGAGTTGGCAGCTGCTCGATTGAATATTGTAGATCTGTCAAACGCTGTTGGGTGTCGGGTAGATATACATAGCAGATTTTCAGTGGTTGAAATACATTTACGGCTACTGCCTGCAGGGACGGGGCGTGAGACACCTCCCTATCATAATAGGCATTGCTAAGAACGGCAGCGGCACCTTGTCTAGTTCTCACGTTAACCTCAACATCAGAGCGGAAGTTCTCGTAACCTCTGATTCTGAAACGCTCCGCTAGTTTCAAGAGTGTCTCTTGGATCCAGACATGGACGTGTATCTGGTCAGTAGCATCTTAAATTCGCCATAATGCGAGACACAGCCATTTATATTCCACTGAAGAATATTTATCATGCTGCGTGTGAAAAATTGCTAGTACGAAGCTCTATAGGTACCCATGATCAGTGGAGGTCGCTGGCGCAAGGCTGTGAGCTAAGCTCTGATCCAGAGCTAGTCTCAGGAACACCGGGAGCTTTCTTGTCCCCCGGTCTCTCATTTACAAAGGCCTCCTTTTTGTATCTGGGAGGGAGGGTTGATGGGAAGCGGTCGCCTACCTGCTTCCCACCACGACTGGATATACCGGCTTCAGCCGTGCGAAAAAGATTGAGTTGTTGATCTATCTGAAGCCTGCCGATGACTAGTTGCAGGTTGTTCGTGCGTTGTTCTAGGTCATTTGACTTGGTCGTCATCTTATATCTTACGGTGAAAGTCCTTCAAATATTTCTCAGTAAATGTTTAGTCATCTGAGTTTTTGAAGGTGTTGCTTTTGTAACTCGTGCGTAGCTTTGTCGTTTTCTTTTTCTTTGTACCTCTGGAATGACAAGTTTCCTTGCGTTCATATAGCGCATTTCTTGAAGTGTTGTACTCTTGTATAGGTACTTTCGTTTTGTACGTAGGGCAGTTGTAAGTTGTATGAACTAGACGAATGCTGTCCACCAAAATCCATGCTAGAGGACTTTTATTATTGCGCATTGTATTTTTTTCTTTATTTTATTTTTTATTTATTTTATTTTATTTTTTTTATTGCTTAATGACATTATTATGTGTTTACAAACTTAAGTTGAACTGTTGTACGAAGTGATTACAAAGTGTTATTTGTGATAATTAAAGCTGGTTTTTAGTGACTTCATTGGTGTCTTGTATTTTGTTTTCCACTGCACCATACGACGATCAGGGAGACGGTCGTAACAATATTTATCACCAGATGTTTCATCCATACCGATGGCGGACATATTCAGCGGTGCGGGAACTTTGTTCTAATCTACGTGCTCCCGTGCCATTAGTTCTAATAATTTTAATTTATCGTTGTTCTTTATTAATGTTTTCCTCCTATAGCAATGCACGTTTTTTTCAGTTGGGGTTTTTGTTGTTTTGATGGTTATGGCTTCTTCCAATGCATGCTAAGTACGAGGTTTGATCAAAAGATTAATGCAATTTTTTAATTCCCCGTGTTACAAGAGTCTGATTGCAAAACTGTTTTTACGTAATGTTGGTACACACACCTTAGTGGCAATCGTCTAAACATTTATTTCTATTGGGCGCATAGTTTAGATGTGACATCCAACTGAGTAAGTTGTGCAATTTTTTGACATTTTGCAACGCATGATTGAAAAATACCAATTAAATTGTGTGTTAAGAAAGAGATTAACTTCTGTGTAGTAATAAAAAATTGTTGCAGAACGCTTCCGGCGATCCTACTATGCATGAAGAAAAGGTTTAAAAATGGTTCAAAAGCCCAAAGATTGTCATGAATGAATTGAAGGTAGTGATAGTCAGACGAATATTGTGATCTTGGACTCCATGAATTTTCATCACTAGGTGCAACGATAAATAAAGATCGCACCTAGTGATTTTCATCACTAGGTGCATTTAGGTATTTTACGCCACTTAAGTGAAGCGATTCGTGGAAAATGGACGAAGTTACGGAAGGATAATTTACGGAAACTGCACCCCTATAACCCACCAGGATGTATGTGACTACTTGTTCAACAATTCTGGGCAATATACATCATAATGACACCGCAACCGTTGTATTCGACAGACATGTCCCAACGCAATTTTCCCTCCTCCTAATAATGAAAAGTAAATTAACTACGAAAGGACAATGTTTCGTGACTGAAGTCGCACAACAACAATTACTGAGTAATCTCAAAGCTATACCACAAAGTCATTCGAGAAACGTTCTAAAGACGGACAAAACATAGGCATAATCGTGTTATATTCGACTGAGACTACTTTGAAGGGAAGAATACAAATATGGAGACAGATCAAGGCATCATTTTTTAAATAAATAAAAACTGCACGGGCTTTTTGATCAAATATCGTAAAGACGACACCGCCTTAATTTGAGACCATAAAGCAGTTAACTGAAGTTCCTAATCAATTACGAGAGACACCGCACCGCATCGCAATGGAAGTTCTTAAGCTTTCACGGCCGGCTTCAATATTGTTGAAATTATTATTATCAGCTGGGCTGTTAGTCCCGTGGTCCATAGTTGTGGTTATTGACAAACGTTTCGGCCCCACCATAGGTGGCCGTCATCAGTGTCTAGATTGGTACGGTGTCCGCCAATTCGCCTCATTGCTGAGTTAGAGACTAATAGACACTGACGATGGCTCCCGATGGGAGGGCCGAAACGTTCGTAAGTAACGATAACTGTGAACCACGGCCTAACACCCCGGCTGATAATAATAATTTCAGCACCGTATAGAATGTTTGCTGTAGACATTAGAATGCCACACCGACTCGTATGAATGTTTAAAGCCACTGATTTTTACCGTCACATCGCTACGGTAAGCAAAATGTAACAAGCAATAACGCCGAACACGCTGTTCGTTGCGTAACGAGCGCCCTATTGTTGTATCTGCAGACGAAACCGTTGTAATGGATGTGATTTGTGTTCAAAGTTAAATGAAACCTGTGATTACTTTATTGTCTCTGGTTTCAGTTTAATATTACCATAATAAAATTCGGAATCCGAGTACAGCAAGCGCAGCAGTTTTATTGACGAGACGCCCAAGGACGCGGGGAGGGAAACTGTGACCCACATCGTTGCATCGCTGCGTCACGCATTCCTAGCTGCTGCCAGTACACAATAGTACTTCACAACGCACGTAATAAAATTCGCCAAGTATCAATAGATCCCTTTGACGTCGTGGCACGAAAGGTCTCTAAAAATGACCAACCGCTATAAAAGTGGACGTTATCAAACACTATCAGTCTCGAATGAGATTTTCGTCTGACAAAGGGATACTATTTCACGGTGTAGAGTCGTAAATGGGGCACGATGACACATTCCGTAGCGGTCCGCAAGGCGACTGTTGCGCTCTGTAACAAAACATTCTCACTTTCCACTTACGAGTTACTTTCCGCTGTTTGATACTAATTCAGTACATATTTATGAAATCACCGTTTGTGGAAAATAAAAGTTTAAAAGTATCATGTGTTCTGGAAACAATTCAACCAGTGTGAAACGACAATGGATTTATAGAATGACAGGAGAGAGATTTTAAGGAAATATAGACTTATAGCTTATGCGTATACGTATTCTTATGCAGGTTAATAAACAACAAAACCTGAACGGTATATTTAAACCCGGGTACCCAGGTATTTTAATAAACTTTAGTAAAATTATTGTCCGTGCTGTTCCACCGTGACCCTCTTGTTATAAATCTGGACGTTTCAACGGCAGCTGCGGCGGTCATCTTCAGTGAGTCTTCCGTTCTGCTCCTCCAGCTACTTACAGTCCCAAAACGTTGCCCTTTCGTGGTACTTTTCATTATTTTAATATTTTTACTAGTTTTATTCTAATATAATTTTTTACACTATTTTATTATAATACTAAAATCCGGGCCACAAAAGAATGCAATGCGGACAGTGGCACTTATCTGTATCGCTTCAGCTTCAGTGATAACAACCTAGATATCTTTCCTGCAGAATGTTTAACTAAAAAAACAAAAGCTTAATATGATATGACCAATATGAAATTTAATACTGAAGTAATAATTGTTATAAAAGTTCACTTTTAAAAAACATGATTTTAATCTGCCTTATTTAATATAATGTTCAAAAATGTTTCTCCTTGAATAAAATTAATTGACTTACAATAAACGGTATTAAATTATTTATTGCGAGTAATAAGTTAATTAGTATTTGACAGAGTTTTTTACAAATTACTTCTCCATATTCTGCCGCCACTCTTACTTTTTTATAATTTAAATTTCAGGTTAGTAATCAGCAACCGTAAAAACCACTGAGTAACGATTTTCATGTAAATTGTCCAACCTTTTGTATTTATCTTCACCATTTCTTTTATATTTTGTTTCACTGTGTGGGGGTTTGAGTTCCTGTGTGCCTCTCCCACTATAGATCACCCCTGAATCTCAGTATCGTATATCAGTATCGGGACTGGGAATCATAAGGCACCAAAGTTTGGAATCGATTGGAAGTTAATGCAAACTTTATTACAGTATTTCACCCGGATAAGTAACCCAGTACAACATTCAAAACTGAATCGGATTAGGTCATCAAAAGCGTGGGTTTAAAATGGAGTGGGACTGGGAAAAATACATTCCCAGACGATATAAAGTTCTTCCACAAGAATTACAGCTTGCAACCAAATGGATAAATGTACTGCAATAGCAGCAAAGCCACTTTACAAATATAAATAGCTATTTTTTATTTCCATTAAAAACAACTTTTTTATTACAACTCCAGCAGGAAATAAAACCAACCACTTACTACAGTATATGCTTGTTGGTGAGTCTGCATCAGACTCAAACAAAATATTTGAAGTATCAATGTGGTGGTGTTCAATTTACTACAGTGTTATCCTTATGCAACTAAATAAACAAAACTGAATTCTTAATACTGTAAAGCAAATCATTTATGAAAGTGTTTTACTACTCAATCCTAACTTTACAATTTAGCATACAAGTAAAAACTATAACAAATAATAAGGAAATGACACAAAATTAGCATCCCAACATATTTAAAATCTTTTTTACTAAATATATGAGCTTTGACTTGACTCAGATGAATGTTATATTAATAATTTTCTCAAATCATCAAATATTTTTTGAAAAGACAGAGTATTTGAATTAGACATTAAAGATCCAAGCTCGACAAGAGGACCAAATACGTTGATATCGAAATATCTCAAAAGTTCAAATATTTTGGTGAGATTTTGATCCAAACATCAATGAGAAAGCAACGATTAATTAAATGGCGAGAAAGATGGAGATGGCATTCAAACTGAGCCAGAAAACTTACAGATTTCAAATCACAGTCCTCCCAAATCGAATTCAGACAACTACAGTGCGGTAGTCAAACATAAACAATCTTTGCTTGTATGTAGCAGGGACAATAGCTAGTAAAGAACTCTCGGAAATAGAAAAGAAATAATTTAATTTCGAAGGAAAATCCTGGGTCCCAGAAAATCATCAGCAAATCCGTTTACATTTTATTTAAGATTAAACCAAGTAATATAAAATTTCAACGACGATAAATAAAAAACAAGTGGCTTTTATAAACACCTTCGAAGAATGGAATCCGAAAGGATAGAACCAAGAATCTCACCTTCCAGGAAAGTAGAAACATACAAGTACTAAAAGTAAAAGAGGTCTATCAGGATACAGAAAACTGAGGAATCAGGTAACAAGGATTAGGAAACTATGAAGTGTTCAGAAAGTGAATAATGAAAGTAGAGATAAAATAATTAGATATGAAACGGGTGTCTGGTTGCGCAGTGTGAAAAGATCTCGTTGCTCATGCGTAGCTTTCACGCGTTGTTTTCGGAGCAATCATTTTGTGTTCACAACAGTTGAATGGTTGGTGTGTGTGCTCTCTCTACTTCCAGTATTGTCTTCCTTGCTCCCCGCTACGATCTGCGCTAACTATTTCATATTTTACTAATTCATCTGTACACTATCTGTCCAAAGAGAAATCAGGAGAATCAAGAGGATATTAGCAGAAGGAATTTATCAGAATGAAGGAATACTGGCCAAGGAGAAAAGAACTTCAGAAAGTGCAGGAAGTTGTGTCACCGCAGCTCATAAAAACGGGAAAGATTAAATAAAATATTCGCTCCAAATCCAAGATGTGTTAGGGGCTTGTTAGACCAATGGGTATGACGCTTGGCTAGACGTCCCGGAATCTATTACCGAGAGCACCAAAACGATCAAGGTACATTTTCAACCCTCAGGGTAAATCGACCTTTGGAAATGAGTCCCTGGGATAATATCCTGGGGTAACAATTGGTGGCTAAATCATGCCATCCACACTACCTTCCCAGTATGCCAACGGCTCACGTAAGGCAGCCCACCCTGCCTAGTTTCTAAACTACTTAAGTAGTAAAAAGGATCTGTTATTATTAAATTGATACTTTATTCAAGTGTATTCTAAATACAATATACAATTACCTAGTAGCAACGGAATTCTTGTAAAGAATACATTGCGTGTCCGCGCCGTGGTCTCAGCTGATCGTGTAATGAATATAAAACTGTGAATCTCAGTGAAGAGGAACAGTGAAGCTCTCTTGACGACTCAACATTAATGCACAGCATTAACTATTCAGTGCAAATTAACCCTTATTGTAGGAAAATCAAATGGCCTAGTCTTTGTCAATGAAGAAACCAAAAGTTATAAGAAAAACTACAAAGTATCTAGAGAAAAATTCGCTGACGCGGCACGCAAACATGACATTCCATAATTAATATTTATCATTTTAGTTTTCTATCCATGAGAGAAAAGATATATTTTTTCTCCCAGATAAACAGCACTAACGACATCAAAACACTGAAATAAGAAGAAGAATATGTCTCGCAAATAAAATATATTATGGATTAAAAAACACCTGACATTTAGTTTCATCTCAAGAAGCACGAAGAAGAAGAAGAAGAAGAAGAAGAAGAAGAAGAAGAAGAAGAAGAAGAAGAAGAAGAAGAAGACGACGACGAGGACGGCGGCGACGACGACCTACTGAATACGGCCTATGGATGTATGACCAAAACGTCTAGATATAATGGAAACCTAAACACTCGAGCCCGGTAGATGATGTTTTTAATAATACATTATACGAAACCATATCTTTGTTATTGTTGTGTGTGTGTGCACGCGCGAGCGTTCAAAGCTACATGAGGCATGTGGAGATATCGTGTTTTTTCAGTATTGTACGTCTGGCAAGAGATAATAATAGCAGATAAGGAGCATCTCCGTACACTCTAAATGACTTAACCATTGTATTCGTTGAGCCTTTACGAATCTTACAACGTCCTCATGCTTCAACAACTCATCTACTTCCTGGTTATTTCTTATTCTCCATTCATCATCTTCCTTAACCGGGCTTAAACACGTCGTACATCTTTCTTTCAAACCATCTTAGTGATTCTTTTTACTAATGTCCACGTGTCTCATCTCCATAAGCAACAACCGGCTGATAAGTGTCTTATTTATTTTCATTTTTGTGTTGTGACTAATGACTTTCCTTCTCAATAGTCTACTGTTAGCATAGTATGCCCAATTTTCTATTTGTGTCCTGTCAAGTATTCTCGTGTTTGTGCACCCTTCATTATCTATCATGTTACCCATGTACCTGAGCTTATTAACCGCACCAGATAAAATAAATTATACAGATGCCTTCTAATGCTGAAAGTAGCATGTATTTATTTCCTGATATTTACATTCAGTTTCATTCCAACCTCTATGAGATTATGGGGGTATAAGACTCTAACCGGGTACAAGAGGAGATTAGCGTTATTCGAAAGAACGTATGAGTAGATTTAACTGTGATTGTCGTATTGTTGTAATGGAAACAAACTGTCTGAGTACCATGCTACAACATAGCATTTGGTGTCACGTACCGGTACACCCGTACCTTTTGATTTCCGTTACATGAATTGACATCCGGCGCAAATTCAGGACAAGAATATTAACCAAAAGTGATCTGCTAATAGTTCTGTGCACAGCTAAGAAAACTACACTGCCTACCCCAGATGTTATTGAAATTTTAAAATTTAAAGTTTAAAGTGTCTGGTTATAGTTTTCATTTATTTTTATGACTAACATTAAAGCAACTGCCGTTTTGTAGCCTTAGTAACAGTTAAACGTTAAAGTACGGAAACAGGGGAAAATGTTCTTTATATGACTCTGTTACTATAACACAGAGAGTAAAACAATAATATAACTATTATGCTCACCGAGCTGCAGAGTTCGCTCACTATTTTGAACCAAGTACATTTTTACTACATTTTCAATGTTAGATAATTTTTTAATTATGAAAAAATTACAAATCTCCCGATTTCTTTACTATTTTTTAGTGATATAACAATTGTAGAGTACACAGTCGTAGAGTAAACACTAAAAATTCCGAACATTCGGATTTGGGTTGTAATTCCTGTTAGTCCGACACGCTGCTGGATTTTCACTAATTTCTTTAAAATTTTTCATTCATTTTTTGGGCCTTATGACCCCAAAATTTTTAAATTTTTATAATTTAACACTACATTTATATGTCAGTTACAATCCTACTTAATTGATACTCCACATGAACTTATACGATTTTATCAAAGTTTCCGCCCACTTGTAAGGTCAACAATTTTTTTAATTTAAAAAAATAAACACTATATTCTGATTATGGTAGGAATCTTCACACGATTTTAGCAAGAAACATGATTCTATAATTAAAACAAATTGGTTTAGACGCTCAGATATTAATGAAATTTTCCAAATTTTGTTTGCAAAACTGTAGTTAAACAGGATTACTGTCACACGTGAGACCCAATCAGTGACAATGACAGTTAACTTTATAAAGCGTTGTGAATGCATATAATTTTAGTGAAGAAAGTTATTGTAAGTTATAAAGGGCTGTAACACCTGCTTGCTAACTAAAACGTGCGCTCATTTGCACACGCGAGTAACCATAGTGCTTGCGCCAGTTTTAATATTTGGTATTTTGTATAATGGAAAATTATAAGAGAAATTGGCTGTCTGCAGTTATCGTTGATTAAATTCAGTAACTATCGACACAGTTCGTTGGTCGTGATCACTTTTGCTTTTCACTGTCCATATTTGTACAGTAAATTAGTTAACCTTTTGTATAATGCTGACAGTCATTGCTTAACCGGTCAGGAACTCGTTTGGTGCACGTATGCTTACACTCTTTCTGTACCATGGGGCTCTCCATCTATACAACAACGCTGCCTGTAACCATTTTCTGTATATTTTTCGGCTACGCGACGGGCATGTGCAAGAATAGGATTGTTCGCGGGGTGATAGTACTGTATTGTTGCCTTTTAACACTGTTATTCGTCGCTACATGGTTGGTGTTCCTGGTGCAAAAACTGCCTCACATGCAGTACACTTTTCTCAGCACCTCATATCTGATCCTAGAGTTCGTCCGAATCAGTTCGCTAACTTACTACCGCGTCCGCTGCATGACCACTCACAAGCTGTTACGAAACATCTTGAACAACATCAACTGCGCCGACAAGTTCCTGGCGCGCAGCGATATAAAAGTGCCGCACTGGAGGAACCTGATCGAGTGTACAGTGTTCACGATGTTTGTAGTCGTATTCTACACCGTGATAACTTACCTGCTGGCGGTGAAGGCGAATAGCTCGAAAATCTACAAACAGCTGAACGAACTGCACTCGTTTGCCAACGTCGCAGCCAAATCGGCGTCGTTCTACGCCGTAATGATGTTTCTGGTCCACTTCACGTTCGTGATCCACATCATAAAACAAAGACTGGACCTCGTACGCCACGCAGTGCTGAAGATTAGACCGCTGCGCGACCGAAGACAAGCGTGGAACAGCTGCGTCCGGCTCATGACGGAGGGAATCTCCACCAGCAGACATCCGGTTTCCGACACGCAAACCTATACCAAGAACATACAATTGGTATATGGTTGTATTTACGAAGCTTTCTGCGACGTGAAACTATTTTACGGAAATTTCTTCATCCTGAATTTACTGGTGTTCGTTTTGTGGACTTCGATCACGCTGCTGTTTTCCGTCATCGGGTCCGATTTTGTCTACATAATGTCTTACATATCGTTTACGGTGCTGCTGGAAATCGTGCCCGTCTTTATCTGCGAATATATTGAAACCAAGTTTCAGTACATTCAGTTTCTGTTAACCAGTTATCACTGTACTACCGAGATGAAATGTTTCGACCCGGAAGTGAAAAGCTTGAAAAAGTGGATCTACCAGTGTTCGCACATGGACAGAAAATATGAATGCGGGTATTTCGAAATCGATTTCAATCTCGTGTCGTTGCTAGTCAATTTTGTATCCTTGTTCATATTTTCCATGCTACCTTCGTACACATAATTTTATATACAAATTACTTTTTACCTTATTACCTTATTGCTTTATGTGAAGTACACAGTCTGTTAACTTACATTTTTTATAATTTTTATTTATATCTCCTAGCAGAAAGTATAATCATCTGTCAGAATGAGAGAACATAAAGAAGAGAAAGTGTAAGAAGGAGCGTTAACACAACTTGAAGAAGAAAAAGCTGTAAGGTATGAAGAAGAGGCTGGAGGTATGAAGTCCGAACCAGCCAAGTATGCCCAATAAAAACGAATTGTACGGTACGAAGGAATTATTGGAGTGTAGGTAAGCCGCTACGTGATTGGAGTATGTTTGTATGATTTGGAGGATTATTGGAGTATGGTAACTACTGAAAGCCTGTGTAACATTGTTAGAATGTATGGGTTCAGTTGATAAACTCCGTGCGAGCGACTTTGTTTTTTTGTTTTTTGTAGTGTGGTGTAAGTGCGACTTTTGAGTTGAGTTTGCTGATTATAAATTATTGTAAAGACGTTTTCTACAAAATACATGTGCTTGTAGGGTTCCCGCACCAGCCTGGGACTCGGGACAGAAGGATGGCGACAACTACATCCGTCGCCATCAGCCTGAGCATTGCTGACTAGCTCCTCTATTTCGTCGCCGGCGTTAGGCATGGAACCCGCCATGTAATACAGGATGAATCTCCCGGCTTCCTGAGCCAGCAACTCACTACCCACTGGGACCTGAGCCGACCATCTGCCTCAGCACGTGGTAACAGCTTAAAACCAGGTGAAACATTTTACAATGTTGTTAGGAGGTGGAACGTGGACATTAGCAAACAGAGAACAAGAAACACTGAGAAGGTGTAAAAGGAAGATTGTGCGACCTATCTATGACCCGATTAAGGAAGATGATGAATGGATAATAAGAAATGACCAAGAGATAAGTGAGCTGTTGATTCACGATGAGGACGTTCTAAGATTTGTAAAGGCTCAATAAATACAATCGCTAAAAAGCGTACGGATGATCAGCGTATGCCACAGAAAATCCTCAAGGTTGGATGATGTGCTGAAAGATCTCAGAAGAGTGGATGTGAGGGTCACGCTTAGATGGCAACGGATAGGAGACATTGGGGAAGATCGGTGTTGGAAGCCAGGGCTTACGTTTTGTAGTTCTAAGAAGGAAGAAGAAGACGAAGATTATAATGTTGCAACTGATCACCATTGTCGGTACAAAGGTCTACAACTATAGTCACTGAAGATGTTTACCTGGAACGCAGCTGAAACGTCTGACTAGAGGTTGGTAAAAATGGTACAACAGATCCCCTCCTTTCTCCAGGGAAAGTTAGTTTTGTTTAGGGCTATAATTTATTAGTTTATCTTATGTTTGCTTACACGCCTGCTGCCTGCATCTTTATTTTCTAATCTAATGAGTGTTGCTAGGATGCTATCGAAACATTTTAGGAGAAAGTTTGGACGCATTACAGAGTTTATTTTCTTTTAGATTCAATGACAGTTTAAAACGACTAAAACTGTAGTTAAAAATATTCAACTTTAAGCCTGATTCAAATTTACATTTCCGCTAGAAAACTGTAGGCCAGGTTAAATGTCTGGTTATCAATTTTGTTTTTAAACGTGTGGCAACAGCTGGCGCTATAGTTTCGCTACAAAACGGTAAGACAAGACGTCTGTGACGTCTGACCACTAGCATCGTGGCAGCCTGCATAACAATATCCCGTATCGTCTGCTAGTTGAATTCGAGCGGTCAGCGGCTGGTTTTGTTTTGCGCTGTTAATGAAATAACCTCTTTTATGCACATTGTATCAGTGTGTTTTCAGAATGCTCCGTATTCTGTGCCCCGTGTGTTCATGTGCAATATACCGTACATCGGCAAAATAAGTGGTTGGAACATTTTATGAAAAGGCATTTGTGCAAATTTAAAAAAAAATCAAAATTAATTAAAAAGTCGTCAAAGTTAAGACATTAATTATAGTTTATTGATTTATATTGAGAATAGAAATACTTGGGTATGGGGAGAGAGTGAGAACTTCTGGATGGATTGCTCCGTTGCCCTTGAGAAAGATGAACACCATTAGAGTGCTGACCGCATAATTGATTACCGCCTACAGAATAATTTGTTCTGTCCTTGTTATTGACAAGGACAACCAATATTTATCTAATATTGATTAGAATTTTTGTGTATTACGAAAGTGAACCCCAACGTCGATCGTCAACGATTAGTCAAGAGCCTCCAACAAAGCTGACTATGTCAGTCACTAAGATAGTGGAAATGAGACGGTGTTGGTGTCATTTTACAGTCGTCATTCTGTTACCGTTCGCAGATGGATTAAGAAAGCTCCATAATTTTTATGCGTTGTCACGATGTGTACGTTTGCTAGATGATGTTTTCAATCTGCGCGCTTATCCGACCGGCAACGACTTCCGGATCAAATAGCCTACATAGACAATGAGCACAAATATGCTTAAAAAAACTAACCCCAATAGAAAGCACAAAAAGCACTACGTTGACAATTATAATGAGAAACAAGGAAACAACGATACGGGTACACAAGTAGATGACTCCACTTACAGGATTAAGAAAATAATATAGCGGCGGACGAGACATTTGTCAAAGCGTCAAGTCGGCAAACGATAACGAATGTTGCTAATTTTTCCAAAGAGTCATAAAAGGTAACAGTCCTTTTCAAGATGGAGTCATAATATCGACATGTCCACAAGTGCGATGAATTGGAACGACTCGTCCTGGAGAAAAACAGTGGTGAGTGTCCGAGGAGGAAAGAGATTTTCATTTGCTGTAGTGACGAGTTTATATTGACAGTTATGTGTGTGTATTTGTATGTCCCTATTTCTTAAGTAAATAAGACTGTTTTAAAGGGAAAACTGATGGAAACGTAATAAGCTATATACCAAACGAAAAACAAGGAACATCGAAAATAATCATGTCGTCAGTACAAAGTCACTAAGATATATTTTCGTACATTGATTATTTCACGACACTCTGTATAATACATAGGAATGTAATATATAAAGTATGTAATACACGTTATACACATGTAGTCTAAGGATATACGTAGGACGCATCAGAGTAGAAAAATGTGCATGTATTATAAAATAATATATTATAATTCACAAGTACTGTAATAAACATATTATATTGTTACTTATTCTTTACAATTGTGTTAAGTTAGATAACTAATACGTACTAATTTATTACGATTACGGTAGTTAAACGGAATCAGACGATTGGTGCCAGCATGGGCAGGCAATCCCATCTACCAGAACTTCGGCTGTAAGGCCGTGGTCCAAGGTTGTTGGGTGCAAACGTTTCGGCCGTGCCTACCGAACTGGAACAGCTTTAACCACAGTTCAGTGGTCACTGACTGCGAAACGTTGATCAGTGTACATTGCACGCTTCTGCGCTGAAGATGGCCGTCGAAGGCACGGCCGAAACGTTTGCACCCAACAACCTTGGACCACGGCCTTACAGCCGAAGTTCTGATAACATTGAAGCTTCAGACAGAATCTTATCTACCGTTACTGAATAACGGTACCGTATCTATAGAGCTGAGTGTTACTGTCTGTTACATCCACGCAAGTATGTATTATACCATAACCAACTATTGTAATAGAATAGAGCAGTGCATTCATGAACCATATGAACTAATTACTACTATTTAACCTACTAGTAAGCTTCCTGAACTCCAAAACTCAATCACTATTTTGAACAAAATATTTCTAATATTAGGTAAATTTCAATATTACATTATTTTTAAATTATCATCATACTATGAAAACGCCGACTAATTTTTTTTTTTAAAGTGAAGTGACAATTGTAAACAATTGTAAAGCAGGCAGTCAAAGAGTAAACATTACAAATTCCAAACAACTGCGATGGATTTTTACTAAAAGTTTAAATCATGATGCCTAAGTGACAAAAAATAATTTAGTCCTGACCTTTAAGTTTCCATAGATATCTGTAGTCCGTTATCTAATACTTTTGACAAATATACTTAACTGATAACAGTTTGAAATATTTTACAAGCATAGCTTAAAAACTCTTTGAAGGCTGTCCACAGTTTGCTGTGGGTGTTGAGCGACATTAATGTGATCAGATTATTAAAGATACTAGTTTTTGTTTTGAACGTAATTACTCATAACTAGGGGCGGATTTCTATGACCTAAAAATGTAGGAAATATGCATGCATTTATGACCTAAAAAACATTAAAACAGGACCAATAAAATCCAAAATATGACTTTATTAATGACACGTATGTGTTAAATTTTATTTTATTTATTAAATATAGAGCTAATCCTGTTAATTATTATTTATCTACTTCAAATGAATTTCTTTAAGATAGTCACACAATGCAACATTCACGAACTCATTTTACTGCAAAACAGCACCAACCTTGTAAGGGAGCGAAAAGTAATTAAATAATTTTATTTTCTCAAATCCCATTCCTTGCAACTACCTCTATTACAAATATTCATACCTGATCTCAGTCTTCATTATCAGCTGAATTGTTGCAGTTGATGACGACATGCATTTTTAGGTTCTGAAATGAAAATTCTCTCCTGTTGCCGCTGAGAATGGTCTTGTATCGAGAGAAACGTCTCTCCACATCACATGAAGTAACGGGGGCGTACTTAAATAAACTTAGGTCAAAGGGTGAAAATAATTTTTGAAGTCTGAACCTGGTTCATTTCGGCACAAAATATCACTTATGGCACACAATTGCAAAAATCCAGGATTTTTCTCCAGTACACTCACTAATTTTGCTCGAACTTTGGCTGGTACTATTCCTTTTGCACGTTTTAACTCTTGTTCTGTGTATTTTACAATACTCAGAGCATCACTTACTTCAGAACCTGAAGCTTCTAGCTGGGTGATTTTGCTCGGTAAGAAACCGAAGTTGGATTTCAAGTAAGCCAAGTCAGTTTTTATAGTGGAACATGAAAACAAGTCTTGCATTATTTTCACTGACTAAGAATCTGTAGGGTCCAAGGAGTTCATGATCTTCTCCACGGTGTCATAATTGTTGCTTCATATACCGCAGCTTCAATCCAGGTATCCCAGCGTGTTAGGACAGGCTGGGGAGGAAGGGGCAATGAAGGAGCTGCATCTTTAAATGCATGCAGGCGGATTTCTTAAAGCCTTTCTTTCCATTTGATATTAATTTATCCACTTCTGAGTAGTTACTGCGAATTTCTTCGGCCACTCTATGTAAAGCATGCGCAAGCATGTTACATGTATCATCTTCGGACATAACATCTTTAGTCCCTTGGGTGCTTTCATCATATAAGGAGCCGCGTCAGTAATAAAGAGAAGAAAATTCTCTCTTTTTGCTCCACTTGGCCACAGTATATTCAAAGAATCGTCGAATAAGACAGCAATACTTGAATGATTTGTCCTCTCTAGCACTTCACATGTTAGGAGGAATATTTCTCCATGTCTGTCTTCTTTCAGTGTGCCAACAATCACGTTTGCAACATACCTTCCATCAACATCTGTTGTTTCACCAATTGAAACCCATATTTTACAGTCCCCCACACTACATCTTATTTTATCTAACACCTCTTCGTAACACCCAGTCAGATAGTTCTTCCTCAGCGTGGATTCATTTGGAACCAGATGTTTCGTATATTTCTCCAAAAACTGTCTCAAGCTTTGATTGTTAAGCTTTTTCAATGAGATGTTGGATGAAATCATCACCCTGCAGAGATCCTTCGTAAACTCTGAAGTGTTGGAAGATGAACTTGAAGTACTAGCAGATTTTTCGAATAATAGAAGTTGTCTACTGTCTTTGTAAGCAATTTTTATGTTATGCCAAATTTGCACAATGAAACGTTTCTCAGCGGCGACTTTAACTTCACACAACTTACAAAATAAAATAGTGCCATCTGTACTAAATATTTTATCGCCAAATTCTCGAATAAAACCGCACAACTTTTCATTCACCGAACTCTTTATTCTAGGCATGATGGAAACAAACTGTGGACACAGGGAATGAGTGAATGACCATTACAGGGAAAGGTGAGAGT
This sequence comes from Magicicada septendecula, assembly GCA_034769895.1. Taxonomy (NCBI): domain Eukaryota; kingdom Metazoa; phylum Arthropoda; class Insecta; order Hemiptera; family Cicadidae; genus Magicicada; species Magicicada septendecula. The sequence continues at coordinate 196,768,611 of CM068373.1, read as the reverse complement.
TAAAAGCACTTTACAAAATGTAATAAAAACCCTCCCCCTCCCGTCACTTCTGCTCATTGGTATTATCGCTCACGTAGGCAAACAATAGAGGCCTAACGGTACTTGAAAATCTGCATTCCAAAGACATTTCACACCTTATTCGCCATTTCTCCGAACATATATAGGCCTAGGTATTTTAATGGTATCCTGAAAGAAGTTTTTACTACTTTACACACCACAATTTGTTACAGAACGAATAAATGCATTTTCGTGTGAAAATGCACGAAAATACCAATTATAATCCATTTTCACTGTAGATATGCTGTAATACTTCATAAATGTCTAAATATGCATACAAAAAGTCAAAAAAAATAACTTAAATAAGCATTTTAGTGCTAAATATGCTACAAAACTTAAAAATTACCGAAATATGCAATTATATGCACAATAAAACCCTATCAATCTTCATCAGAATACTTGAAATCAAGTTTAAATCAAGCTGAAACCTGAAATAATGTCAAGGAAAAAAATTTAAACCTGGTAGTCGTGGGACTACCGGTAGACATGGAATCATGGGCAAACTTGTGCTTTGGGAAGGAATGAAGGGTTGGTTAAATAAACAGCTCTCATCGTCTTAATGTTCTCATCGTCTGTTTTCTTGCTAGCTAGCCGTATGCTCGATCTAAGTCGCTTTGGGGGCACGCCGGATGACCCAGGTATCGGAGATGCGGGCCGCTTGGGCGCTGACGGGGTTTCGTCAATCTTCAAATGGTTGCCATTTTCTAAGTTCTCGGCCGATTTCTTTGATTTTAGTCTCAAACCATAGGCCTGTTGACGCTCTGCATAGGATTTGCCGGTTTTCGGTTTGAAATTTTTGGTTCGAGTTTTATCGCGATTTTTAGGTCGAGGCATTTCAAATTTTTGAGTTCAAATGTTGTTATTATTTTCTGTGAGTGCTTCTGGTACTCGAAATTGGTGTTATTGGAGAGATTTAGTTCTGAGGATCACAACGCACTTTGTATTTTTGCGATCGGACTTGTAGTTCCCGAGATATTTAAGTTTTAGTGGAGCAATTTAGAAATTTTCGGCGCAAAAACACCCTCACGCAGACAAAGCCTAGAGGCGACTGAAGTCAGTTGTCAAAATTCTCAGTACTATTGGTGGAAGGGGGCCGAGTGACTCGATCACCTGACACCTGGTTTGCTGGGATTGGTTGAGCGGTTCGTGAGAAAGTGGTATGCCGAAAGTACATTTGAAACATAACGGTCGATTTTCGCGAAACGTACGAGTAAGACATTACATACCTATGGATTCCATGTCAAAAATATGACATATCATAGAAATCCACCCCCTACTCATAACATAATGACCCACATAGACTTCCACAAACTTCTTTTAATTTAACTTTCATTTTTTGGCCGCGGTACCTCTTGTAAAGTTACCACAAATTTTCAGAGTAAACATTGCATTCCGATTTAGTTTATAGATCCCTTTAGTCTGATACCTTGCAGGTTTTAAACAATTTTTAACATTGAAAATGTTTATAAGGACGTGTCGCACATTTGTGACCGATCGCTGGTGCGTTATCGAAAATGGGAACCAGTGAGTTTCCATAGAAACTACTTCTTTGTTCTCAATAAGGTAGTACACATATAAAACTTCGCTTATGAATGCGACTACATTTAACTTATAATCTGTACATTGGTAAATGAAGAATGAATTCATTGATTGGTGAAGAACATAAATATATTATATTTTTTAGATTTGTTGAAACATTTTCTCTGTGCATGTGTGCATTTTGTGTTGTGTGTGTGTGTGTGTGTGTGTGTGGGTGTGTGTGTGGTGTGTGTGTGTGTGTGTGTGTGTGTGTGTGTGTGTGTGTGTGTGTGTGTGTGTGTGTGTGTGTGTGTGTGTGTGTGTGTGTGTGTGTGTGTGTGTGTGTGTGTGTGTGTGTGTGTGTGTGTGTGTGTGTGTGTGTGTGTGTGTTATTGTGCCCTTCTCTGTGCATTGCAATTTGTGCAATGCCTGTACATTTTTCATCCCCTTTTTCCATCTCTTACACTTTGAAATTTCCAAAACTGAACTCTATATTGTAATATGACATAAGGTAGGGAAGATCCAGTGATATTTCACTATAAAAAAAAAAAGCTGAAGATAAGAATAAGAGGCAAAAACTTATCAACACAGCGATCAATAACCCAGTAACCCAAATGACAAATGACTGTTAACCTGACAATGACTTGACACAATAGATCGGATAAATACCAAAGGAACCAAGAAACAATGAAGAAGCAGTTGAGACCTAAGTGTAATCAAATAATCCCAAATAATGACCATTATATTGTAATTTAATTAATGAACTGATATAATTGTAGAGTAGATGAGATTTACCTAGGGTAATAAGGTTAATGGAAAATAATAATATCATGTATATTTTATTGATAAAGGAATATACTTATAATATAAGGTAGGGAGTTAGAAACTAACCATACCCAAATTAATAGTGATAATAATAGTCAAAGCCAATCAAAGATGCTTTGAGCCAAACAAAAGCAATAATTAAGTAATAACCAAAAGTGATCAGAGTGATTTGAAAGTGAACTAGTTATTTATGACCCATAATCACACAGTGATATCAAAATAATCAGACAAACCGTGTGAATAAATAAGTGAGTGAATTAAAAATGTGTATAAAAATAAATAAGTGGTGAAATGCTAGGTATAGCATGTAATGAAAAAAAGTGATAGTGATAATAAATAAAGAAACCTTTTAGGAAGGGAAAAGTGCAGTGGGTGTGCAAAATAAAGTATTTTATAAGCAGACTATAATAAAATAGCTAAACAATCTTTGATAAACTTTATATTAGCAAGTAAGATTAAACTGATTGTGCTATTATGAATTTAGGTAATAGGAAGTAAGAATTATAAAATAAGGTAAAAATTAAGTTATTAGAATGAATAGTAAAATAAGAAGGACAGACACTGTATTTAAGTGAAGGGATTAGTAAGTAAGACATATCGTGTAAGGTACAGTTTAACAGTAGTATTATAAGAGTTTTGTTATTGTTCAAAAAACCATAGAATGTAATAAATTATAAGATAAGCAAAATAATAGTAAAAAACAGAAAACTAGTTAGAAGTTTAATTTCAGGCTTGAACCTGGCAAGGAATATTTTTATAATAAGAGGTGGAGTTAGGAACACTGATGTTTATTGCTTGTTTTGTTTATAAAATTGTATTAGAATTACCAAATATGTTATTAAGAAATGTTAGATGGGAGTAGAATAAAATCTAGGCTCTAGGCCTAACTGGTAAATAAAAATTTAGTAGATTTGAGAACAAATAATAGTCCAAAATTGAAGCAGAGTATACCAAATGGTTAAACAAATTAAGTGAGTATTCCTAATACCAGAATATATGAATAACAACCAATTTTGAATAAAAGATATGTAAAATATAAATATGAAAAATAATAAAAATGCAATTAGCTATTCAAAAGTGGGCATGAGGGATGTCAAAATGATCATTATGAAAAATTAGGAAGAATGGTACTCATGTAATAACTCTAGCTATTAGTATAAGATAGAAATCTTCATTTGAAGATATTTTGGTAAAATTAGACTAAAAAAGACGTTAAAACATAACAATGACTTAAGTTAATGACCAATGAGAATTAGCATAATTTATTAGGTAACCATAGCAACCAGAAATTTATTGCAAAAAAACCGTTAGATTTTCATTACTGTATTATTGACCGACGCCGAGAGTGGATCGAGTAGCTCTCACACTAAAATTTTATTACTAAAGTGAATTTTAAATTAATTTAAACCAAAAGAAGATAATAACAACATCCCAGGGAATCCTGAATAAAATTTTGTGTAATAAAAATTATCAACGTACCATAATTATCCGAGGAAGCCGGGAAGACGCAGTGAAGAAGAGACGACAACGGATCGCGAAGGAAGATCATCGGGACAGAGATCAATAGAAGAAGACGGACGATCACAGAAGGAGTGCGAGGCCGGAGTTTTCGAGGATAACCGTCGGGACAAGAGAAATAAACTTCCGAAGAACAGAAGAAGACGACATCTCAGGAGTTATCCGGAAGAAGAAGGCGACAGCAGGATCTTCAGCGGAAAATCGATGAGTATAAACATAATCCCATTATCGAATTCAAAATTTTTTGGTCAAAATTAATAAATAACTATTTCACTTCACTGATCACTATTCCGATTTAGAACTAAATACTTTGTTAAAATCACTATTTAAAATTTAATCAATTAATAATTATTAAAAGCAAAATATAATAAATAATTGACAAACCTTTCTAATGAACAAAACCTAACCCAAAATTTTACTAAGTTTTCATTGGTAATTACTTACTCGAATAGGATAAGATATTAATTTTTTTGTGTAACTAGAATTAAGGATTGTTATAAATTTGTGTGTCTTAGCCGTAAGTATATATTTCTGTAGCCGAAAGGACTTATTAACGCCCCTGAGAAAAAACATTTTAACTGTAAACTAACGTTAAGACGACTTGTGTACAAAACACGGGAACTGAGCAAGTACCAACCGAACGAGTGTAATAGCCGGTACAAAAATAAATTTGATGTATTATAAGGAAATTGAAATCTTTTAAAGGGTCAATAAATGTTCTCATTCTGCAACTCTGTATGTTTGATTCAATTAATTTACAATAATAAATAAGAATATATTGAAGTGAAAGCGTCAAAGCAAAACGTTAGCCGAGTCGACACTGCAGAAAGGCGTGCACCAATCAGGTGGCGAGGCGGCAACATTTGAATACAACAGAGAGAAATACGGTTTACCAGTAAATGATAAGCCCAACGCCCAACGTGGGGCTAGAATAGTTAAGGAAACATACCTTTAAACTTTACAGATTCTAGCGGCGACAACAGAAATGGAACCGGCAAAGCACGAGATGGGATACCAGACCAAGCTACACGAGAAGGAGGCGGAAAAGGAAACAAAGAGATCGGAAAGGGAGATAGAAGAAAAACGAGTCAGCTATGCAGAATGGATGACAGCACTATTTAAAATGTTTAGCAGAGAGATGGAATACATCGAAAGGAACACCACTGACCATGAACGAGCACAAATGAGTCGTGCGGATGCAACGGAACCACCATACGACCAAATGTCATTGGAAGAAATTTATAATGAAGTGTGGAAGCTGGAAAACGATCCAAACAAAAAAGGCGATATAAAGGTGGAGAAAATGACTGAGTATGATTGGGAGAGATTGTCCAATAATAAAAAACAAATGAAAAACGAAAGAACGGGAATATACGAACAGGTGACAGAGGAATATACACAGGAGGAATATGACCAATGGAGACAATCTATAAGACAACCGGAACATCAAATACAAACAGAAAACGCAGAGCTGAGAGAATGGATAAGGGTTATGTTCGAGCTATCCAGAGAAGATATGTGTAATTGGAGGAAGAAACATAATCGAATAAGAGGGTTCAGCGAAACACCAAATAATAAAAACCTGGAACAACCCAAGGATCAATCAGAAAAAGAAATAGCCAAGGACGTGGAAGTGAAGCAACCGAAGAAAATGCCAGAACCCATACAACAGAAGGAACCAAAAAGGACCACAGAAGAAATGAGTTTCGAAGAGAAATTAGACCATCTGATAAGAATTGTAACGGAGGGGAATAACAGACGCAATGAAATGTTTAAAAATATGGAGGAAAGCTGGGACGAGGAACGAAGACAACGAAGGGAAGAGAATTCCAAGAAATTGCATGAAACACTAGACAGGGATTCCAAAAGTGTTGAGGAACCGGTAATTACGAAAACAGAAGATAGTAAGGAAGAAACAGAATTAAAAGAAGACAATAGCGTACTGTTATTAACAAATAAAAATAGCAGCCACAAGGAGGATATCCAAACTATGAAAATGAAGAAAGTAAGACAGATACATCCAAGGAAACTAATAAATACCAGAGAAGAGTTGGAGATGATGAAGAATGGACTACTTGAGATGTTTAATGTACTAATTAACGACCAGGATGAAATAATGAAGTTTAAAAATAACAGAAGGAATTTACTAGAAACTTTAGAAGGGAATCACTACAAAATAGTGTGTAACAAAATAAGAAGGAGAAGACACTTAATGGACATGCATAATCCAATACCAACGATAGCATCTACAATGGAAACAACATTGACCTATTCGTTGTACAAACAAAATAATGAAATGATTGAGATAGGAATGGAAGCCAGTGAGAATTCTATGACAGAACCATTTAAATACAGAATAATAGCAAGAAAGTGGACACGAACAGAAGTCATTATGAAAACGACAGCAATCCGAACAGGAGCAACTCATATAATCATGGACCATGGCTAAACCAAGTGTGGAGGAACACTGAGAAATGGGACTGATTTTAAGTAAACCGACCAGGCAAACCAATTAATGTGTATAAATGAGAAGATCAACTTACAAGAAAAAAGGAGTGTATATAACAGGGCCCATTGTACAGTAAAATAAATACCCTATCTCCTAGTAAAAGACAACAAAAACAATACCTATGTCATAAGTGAGATCACAACTAAGAAAATAAAAGGGACTTACAACCAGTCTTCTTTAAAAAGTACTATGAACCAGTGTCAGAAAATTAAAGAGAATTTTGAAAGTAACAATTAACAAAATTCAAAAATAAATGTAAGCACAACTTACAATAAGTATTTGATTGGAACTATTATTATTATAAATGAAAGGGAATTTAGAAGAAAGATAAGCTAAATTCGAAACAAAGTAAGGCCAAACTTACGACCAAGTGTGAAACAAAATGTGTAAACCCATGTAATTTTGAAAATATGTATAAAGAAATATCATAAAAATTGATATAAAATAATAAAATGTTACACAAATAATGATGACGCTACATAACGTCATTAATTAACCCTATCACAAAAGGGAATAATAAAAATTAATGTTTCACAAAAGAAAAGACAAGACAATCAAATAAAAAATAAGTCTGACAGATTAACTGAACAATTAACAGAAAATATAAGTGAGCCAGAAACCAGCTACAATGTTAATTTTAAATATCAATGAGCATTAAAGTGATGACAAATAAAATCACTACCATATAAAATAAGCTAATAAAATAATGCAAAATACCTATTAAATATCGCCATAAGCTTAAACGAAGGAATTTAAATAAGTTACTGAGATGAAAAAGTCATGAGATGTATAAAAGAGAGAATAATTAATCCCAAAAGTGTTTTATTGTATTAATATTATGTGAGTCGGAAATGAACGACTATTATTATAATTATTATGAATATTATTATGTGATGATTTTATGTTGAGATACGTCCAACAATTATTTATGTTATTGAGCAGATAGGCAAGGCCTCTGAACTCAAAATGTGTATAAATGGATAGCAGAGTAATAGAGCCACACGTGCCCTCTGGCCAGTACCAATTTATATGAAGGAGAGAGAAGAAAAATTTTAGGGAAATAGAACATAAAAGGGAATAATAAAGAAAGAAAATAATACCAATTATCATATTATGAACCGTGACTTAATAAAACATGAATACAGAAGAAGTAGCGATGGATGAATTCCTGAATAATAACAACTTGATAAAATGAACTATATTGATGATTTCAGAAAAAATATAATAATCTTTCTTTCGAAATAATCAATTTTGGTGGCGATGCATTATGTAACATGACATAAGGTAGGGAAGATCCAGTGATATTTAACTATAAAAAAAATAAAATAATAAGCTGAAGATAAGAATAAGAGGCAAAAACTTATCAACACAGCGATCAATAACCCAGTAACCCAAATGACAAATGACTGTTAACCTGACAATGACTTGACACAATAGATCGGATAAATACCAAAGGAACCAAAAAACAATGAAGAAGCAGTTGAGACCTGAGTGTAATCAAATAATCCCAAATAATGACCATTATATTGTAATTTAATTAATGAACTGATATAATTGTAGAGTAGATGAGATTTACCTAGGGTAATAAGGTTAATGAAAAATAATAATATCATGTTTATTTTATTGATAAAGGAATATACTTATAATATAAGGTAGGGAGTTAGAAACTAACCATACCCAAATTAATAGTGATAATAATAGTCAAAGCCAATCAAAGATGCTTTGAGCCAAACAAAAGCAATAATTAAGTAATAACCAAAAGTGATCAGAGTGATTTGAAAGTGAACTAGTTATTTATGACCCATAATCACACAGTGATATCAAAATAATCAGACAAACCGTGTGAATAAATAAGTGAGTGAATTAAAAATGTGTATAAAAATAAATAAGTGGTGAAATGCTAGGTATAGCATGTAATGAAAAAAAGTGATAGTGATAATAAATATAGAAACCTTTTAGGAAGGGAAAAGTGCAGTGGGTGTGCAAAATAAAGTATTTTATAAGCAGACTATAATAAAATAGCTAAACAATCTTTGATAAACTTTATATTAGCAAGTAAGATTAAACTGATTGTGCTATTATGAATTTAGGTAATAGGAAGTAAGAATTATAAAATAAGGTAAAAATTAAGTTATTAGAATGAATAGTAAAATAAGAAGGACAGACACTGTATTTAAGTGAAGGGATTAGTAAGTAAGACATATCGTGTAAGGTACAGTTTAACAGTAGTATTATAAGAGTTTTGTTATTGTTCAAAAAACCATAGAATGTAGTAAATTATAAGATAAGCAAAATAATAGTAAAAAACAGAAAACTAGTTAGAAGTTTAATTTCAGGCTTGAACCTGGCAAGGAATATTTTTATAATAAGAGGTGGAGTTAGGAACACTGATGTTTATTGCTTGTTTTGTTTATAAAATTGTATTAGAATTACCAAATATGTTATTAAGAAATGTTAGATGGTAGTAGAATAAAATCTAGGCTCTAGGCCTAACTGGTAAATAAAAATTTAGTAGATTTGAGAACAAATAATAGTCCAAAATTGAAGCAGAGTATACCAAATGGTTAAACAAATTAAGTGAGTATTCCTAACACCAGAATATATGAATAACAACCAATTTTGAATAAAAGATATGTAAAATATAAATATGAAAAATAATAAAAATGCAATTAGCTATTCAAAAGTGGGCATGAGGGATGTCAAAATGATCATTATGAAAAATTAGGAAGAATGGTACTCATGTAATAACTCTAGCTATTAGTATAAGATAGAAATCTTCATTTGAAGATATTTTGGTAAAATTAGACTAAAAAAGACGTTAAAACATAACAATGACTTAAGTTAATGACCAACTGAATGACCAATGAGAATTAGCATAATTTATTAGGTAACCATAGCAACCAGAAATTTATTGCAAAAAAACCGTTAGATTTTCATTACTGTATTATTGACCGACGCCGAGAGTGGATCGAGTAGCTCTCACACTAAAATTTTATTACTAAAGTGAATTTTAAATTAATTTAAACCAAAAGAAGATAATAACAACATCCCAGGGAATCCTGAATAAAATTTTGTGTAATAAAAATTATCAACGAACCATAATTATCCGAGGAAGCCGGGAAGACGCAGTGAAGAAGAGACGACAACGGATCGCGAAGGAAGATCATCGGGACAGAGATCAATAGAAGAAGACGGACGATCACAGAAGGAGTGCGAGGCCGGAGTTTGCGAGGATAACCGTCGGGACAAAAGAAATAAACTTCCGAAGAACAGAAGAAGACGACATCTCAGGAGTTATCCGGAAGAAGAAGGCGACAGCAGGATCTTCAGCGGAAAATCGATGAGTATAAACATAATCCCATTATCGAATTCAAAATTTTTTGGTCAAAATTAATAAATAACTATTTCACTTCACTGATCACTATTCCGATTTAGAACTAAATGCTTTGTTAAAATCACTATTTAAAATTTAATCAATTAATAATTATTAAAAGCAAAATATAATAAATAATTGACAAACCTTTCTAATGAACAAAACCTAACCCAAAATTTTACTAAGTTTTCATTGGTAATTACTTACTCGAATAGGATAAGATATTAAATTTTTTGGGTAACTAGAATTAAGGATTGTTATAAATTTGTGTGTCTTAGCCGTAAGTATATATTTCTGTAGCCGAAAGGACTTATTAACACCCCTGAGAAAAAACATTTTAACTGTAAACTAACGTTAAGACGACTTGTGTACAAAACACGGGAACTGAGCAAGTACCAACCGAACGAGTGTAATAGCCGGTACAAAAATAAATTTGATGTATTATAAGGAAATTGAAATCTTTTAAAGGGTCAATAAATGTTCTCATTCTGCAACTCTGTATGTTTGATTCAATTAATTTACAATAATAAATAAGAATATATTGAAGTGAAAGCGTCAAAGCAAAACGTTAGCCGAGTCGACACTGCAGAAAGGCGTGCGCCAATCAGGTGGCGAGGCGGCAACATTTGAATACAACAGAGAGAAATACGGTTTACCCGTAAATGATAAGAGAAGTTACAATTTGACCTATTAAACACAACTAACACTAATTATTAATTTTACAAACCACATAAAGATTCTATTACAAAGTGACGCTCACAACAGTTGGGCTTTTCGTTTATGTTAAAACAAATAAATTAAATACCCCGCACACATTTTATTTTACAATATTCAGAATTTTGTTAAAAGTCTCTTTAATTTGATTCCCCGTATGGACTTTTGCGAATTTTTTTAAATTTTGATACTTACATTTTTGCCTCCCCCCCCTTTCTGGAGGGATTGATCTCAAAACAATAGATGTCTTTGGAATAAAAGTGTGGATACGCTTTCTAAGTTTTACGAAAATTGCTTGATCCTTTCAGAAGTTATCGTGATACATACCGCAAATAAACAGATAGGTACATAGGACAGACAGATAGACTAATGCCAAACAACTTCTAAAGGAGAGTTAAAACACGCTTTTATTCTGTCTTATGTAATGTAACGAACTAAACGATTTCATCCTTTAATAAAACGAAATTGAATAATGCCCTAATGTAAGTGGCTGTTAGACTTGCATATCTCTTATCAATAAGTTCACAACATTTGACACAGCTTTTTTACTTGCTCGGCCATATTCCTATAGCCATTTTTTTTTAATGTAGATACCAGTTTTGTAATCAGTAACGCTGGAAATCCCTTCCCCTCGTAACAATTTTCATGCAGATTGGCAACCTTTTGTATTTATCTCCAGCATTTTTGGGGGTAGGGTAATAGGTGCCCTGTGTGCCTGATTCTGGATCAGATTACATTATACGAGTGTTAGGAGACAAAAATATTTGAACCGAACGGCATAGGGAGTGAGTTACGTAAAAGCGTTAAATAAGCAGACCACACACTGTAACATGATAAGTCAGTAATAACAACACTTTCTTCGGTTGCCAGTCACGTTTTATTGGTATCGTTATGACACCAAACATTTCGCCCATTCTGTGATGTTGCATCCTCAACGGTGAAGCTGATACTTAACAACACTTTCACATTCCTCGTTATTTATATACCTCTCCAGCAGGCGGGTCCATTTCACAATATGAAAAGTACATTATAACAAAGAATATGTACATAACATAAAATATACGTAGATGTAAATAATAAAATATAAAATTAAATATAAATTTAACATTTATTTTATTTTGTAAGTTAAATTTACATAAATTATTTATAATAATAATAATGGCTCCCATGCGTACCACCGAAGCAGCTTAGGAGTCAGGCACGGTAGGCTGCCTTATGCGAGCCGTACGGCATACAAGGAAGGCAGTGTGGCCAGCACTACGCTTCAGCCACCCATTATTATCCCCAGAATGTTATCCCAGGTACTCATTTTCAACAGGCTGAGTCGACCTGGGGCTGAAAAATGCATCTTAATTTTTATGGTGCGGGCCCGGGAATCGACCTCAGGACCTCTAGATTAATAGCCATGTGCCATATTCACTGGTCTACTGAGGCGCCACACTTTGGGGAGGTCCGAAAGGCACTCGATGTTCAAAGTTCAAACGACCAATTACCTGAGCACTGGCATGTACATTAATTATTTAATAACGTTAATTCGTTCAGCGTCCGAATTCGATACCACATAGAAAGACTGGACGCACTGATCCCCGAACAGATCGGCTCTCGTGAGTCGCACTCCTCCACTCGTCAGCTGTCGAGACTAGTTCAGAGTATAACCGAGGGTGCTTGCCAGGGCAAACATACGTCCGTGTTTTCCTAGACACAGATAAGCTTTTGTCCACGTTTGGGACGAGGGCGTCCTGTACAAGCTCACGAATGTCCTTCTTCCAGACTACGTTCGACTGATCACTAGCTTTCTGCAAGACCGTAGCTTTAGAGTGAGAATAGCCCACGCTCAATGGGGGAGTGATGCGTAATATATGGCCTGCATACAAGAGCTGGTCACTAGCCTCTCCTCTCCAACTCCAACTCTCACCTACAAGCGGTGGGCCCTGTTAAGTCGAGCAACCCATGCTAAGGTTGTGGTAACCAATCCCTTCGGCAGCTTGGGTCGGCGAGCCAACGAGAGATGGGGGTCTGGGCGAGGTGGCCCTGAGGTAATCAGGGACCCGGCTTACCAAGATGTAGTGTGTCGGCAGCAGGATGCATGGCGGGGTTGGCGGCGGAAGAACATAAAAATGTCAACGGCGGCGCCCATAGATCTAGTGAGCATGGTCTACTGCGGACGGGTGGATGAGACTCAGCTCAGTGAAGGCAACTCATCTAAGAGACGGGAACTCTAAACATAAAACCCCTGGTCCTCCAGGTTGGGGGTTGGGCGTAGGGTTAACAACCCACCCCATAAAAAGAAGATTGTTATGAAACCAAGAGAAAAAGGAAAAGCCGGACGGATTAATGGAATTGGGACTGGATCGTGTAAAAAGGACAAAGATTTGAAACTTGCGACATGGAACTTGCGTTCCTTATACAGACCTGGAGCCTTGAAGATATTAATAGGAGAGGTTCTCAAATATAAGATAGATGTTTTGGCTATGCAGGAGATGAGGTGGACTGGTGCTGGAATCATGGATCGAAGGGACTACTCGGTGTATTACAGCTGTCAGAACCGGGACCATGTGCTTGGAACTGGCTTCTTGGTAAGCCGTAGAATGAAAGCAAATATCATCGATTTTAAACCCCTTACACCTAGAATGTGTAAAATAAGACTTAGGGGAATTTTCTTTAACTATACTATAATAAACGTGCATGCCCCAACTGATGATAAGCCTGAGGAGGAGAAAGATGATTTTTATGACTTGCTGGAGAATGCGTATGCTAGCAGCCCTAGACATGACATAAAAATAATCATAGGTGACTTAAATGCCAAAGTGGGAAGCAGCCATACCTGTAGTAATATAGGAAAGTATAGTTTACACTCTGAACACTCAGACAATGGTTTCCGACTATTGAACTTTGCAGTTGGTCAAAATATGATCATAGGAGGGACTTTCTTCGACCACAAAGACATACATAAGGGCACATGGATCTCTCCAGATGGGAGAACGGTCAATCAAATAGATCATGTCCTATTGGATGGCCGCCATAAGTCAGACTTACAAGACGTGAGAGTTTATAGAAGTGCCAATATGGACAGCGATCACTATCTCGTAGTTGCAAAACTGAGAGCTAGAATCTCCAATAATAGAAATGAAAAAGGAATAAAGACTGTTAGATACAATACAGAAATGCTAAAGGAAGAAGAAATAAAACGGAGGTTCGAGGAAGTTACTAATGAGAAAATTAGACAGTGGAGACTTGAATGCCGTGAGGAACAAGATATAGAAAACCACTGGCTTAATCTAAAAAACATGTTAGTGACCACGGGAGAAGAAATCGTTGGTTTGAAGAAGAGACATGGGCGAGATGAGTGGTTTGATAAGGAGTGTGAAGAGGCAACTGACTTCAAAAACAAGACATACAAATTTATGATCCAAAGGAAATGCACTAGGGCTGTTCAAGAGGAATACAGGAAGGCCAGGCGGAGGGAAAAGAAGATTCATAGAGGAAAAAAGAGGGAGTATATGATGAGACAGATGGAAAACATAGAGGAATATAAGAGTAAAAGGCTGAGCCGAGATATGTACAGGAAGGTGAATGATATGAGACAGGAATTTCAGCCTAGAACAAATGCCTGTAGGGATAATAATGGTGGCCTTGTGAGTGATAATGCTGGCGTGATCAGGAGATGGACAGAACACTTCGAAGAGTTGCTAGGCTCAGTTGGGGAGGCTTCGATGGAGGCATCTGAGAATGAAGAGGAGGTAGGAGAATTCGAGGATGATAGAGAGGAGTTGGTGCCATCCTATGACGAGGTGTATGAAGCTCTAGAAAAGCTTAAAAATAACAAGGCAGCAGGTTCCGATGGTTTACCAGGGGAACTATTAAAGAGCGCAGGAGGAGATTTTATAAAGGAATTTGCCCATCTTATAGAGCGAATATGGCTGGAGGAGATAATGCCTGATGAGTGGAACAATGGGGTGGTGTGTTTAATACATAAAAAGGGTGATCCGCTTATATGTAAAAATTATAGGGGCATCTCTCTACTTAATACAGCATATAAGGTATTGTCCAACATCATATTTTCTAGGCTGCTTCCCTACGCTGAGGAAAACATAAAAGAATATCAGTGTGGATTCACTAGGAATAGGTCAACAACAGACCAAATATTTACACTAAGGCAAATCCTGGAAAAAACGTTGGAATATGGAGTGCCCACTCACCATCTCTTTGTGGATTTCCAGTCGGCATATGATTCAATCAACCGGAAAATGCTATATAGAGCTATGAAGGAGTTGCATATACCATCTAAGTTGGTGCGTATGGTTGGAGTAGTTATGTCCAATTCTAAATGCCAAATCAGAATACAATCAAATCTATCTAACTCCTTAAAAACATTGAATGGGTTGAAACAAGGAGATGCCTTAGCATGTCTGTTGTTCAACATAGCTCTAGAAAAGGTCATCAGGGATTCAGGAATTAAAACTAGCGGACACATATTTCACAAGGAGGTACAGCTTCTGGCCTATGCCGATGACATTGACGTCATAAGTAGGTCTGAATCTGGCTTAAAGGAAGCCTTTCAGGAACTGGAGTTGTCCGCTAAGGCTATGGGCTTGGTTATAAACCAAAGCAAAACCAAATATATGGTTGTAGGTGCCAATACTCGTACCCTGTCCCTGCGCATTAACGATTATGAATTTGAAAAGGTTCAGGGTTTTCCATATCTCGGGTCATATGTGGACTCTGGAAATGACTCCTCTAGAGATATTGAAAGACGAATATTATCTGCTAATAGGTGTTACTACGGACTGGTAAAACATTTTAAATCAAAATTAATAACTAAAGATACAAAAGCCTCCCTATACAAGACCTTGATTAGACCAGTCCTGATGTATGGCTCGGAATGCTGGGTGTTAAAAAAACTAGATGAGCAGAGACTATCCGTTTTTGAGAGGAGGGTACTGAGGAGAATCTATGGCCCTGTGAGGGAAAACAACATTTGGAGGCGACTGCATAATCGAGAGTTGTACGAAAGGTTTAAAGATCTTCCAATCGTGCAACTCATACAAATTAACAGATTGCGTTGGGCTGGTCATGTGCAGAGAATGGCAGAGGATAGAATCCCAAAAAGAGTGATGAATTATTTGCCGATGGGAAGGAGAAGGAGGGGAAGACCGCGTACAAGATGGCTGGACCAGGTTGGTAAGGAGGCAGTGAGGCTGGGTGCAGCAAACTGGTGGACATTGGCCGGGAGTAGAGACCAGTGGGGAAGATTTCTTTTGGAGGCCAGGGCCCGGACTGGGCTGTAGCGCCGAGGATGTATGTATGTATGTATAGCCCACGCTCTCTCTTCGGACTTGCTTTTACCGCTGACGTCCGTCAGGGCAGCGTCCTTGGGCCTCTCCTCTTCTCCTGTTCGTCAACGACACGCCTCGGCTGGCTGGAGTGAGACTATCTCTATTTGCGGACGATACAGAGGCTTTTGACGCAGATTACAACACAAATTTTGAGGCTTTCAGACTCCACCGCCAACGCGATGCGTATACTGGGTGAAGAGCTCTGCGGTAATGTTCTTTCGACCCCTGAAGCGGCCTCGTCCGCCAACCTTAGGCTCAGTCGAGCTGCCCAGGACCAACAGGCTCCACCTTGACTCGGGACTCACCAGCCTAACCCATCCTTAGAAAATCTAGCAACGTTCTTTCACAACCCCAAAGGTTATGGGCCATTTTTTGAGTCCGGCGATGAACCACCAGCTTGGTAAGCTCATCATATGTACTACCGGTGATAGACTATCCCTATCCTGTTTGGGGATGCTTGTCCGCCTTCCATATAAAGTTGCTCCAGATTGAACTTGATCCGAGAAATGAAGCTTGCTTGTAAAGTCCTCCCCTCCATGTACTCTCCCCGTGCACTTCAAGAGGACTGGGCACCGTACACTTTGTGACATCCTGGTTTACTGTTTGGCCTGGTGGAGCAAGTTCATGATGAACAATCCCCTTGTGATCAAAGAAAACTGTGAGCATGGTCTTTACTTTGCTTCGGCTCTGTTTTGCCTTTTTTTGGTCTTCCACACTTAAGACTTGGCCTTAGTTTTTTAGCACATTTAAACAGGTCTTGAGCGACTGACACCGGGGATATTTTTGGTCAGCTGTGAGCACTTTTGGTACAAACTTTGCAGAAACACGTATCATTCCCAACTCATCAGTAAGAATGGACTGAACTGACCCGAAACTAATATTTAAATCATTTGCTAGCTCATAAATGGTGATTCGGTGGTTTTCTCACACAGCAGCACGCACAAACTCAATGTTGTGGTAAGTCTTGCTGGTTAAAGGCCTTCCTGAATGCTCGTCACTTTCAAAACTTTCATGGTCATCTTTAAAACACTTAAACGACTCATAAACCTGTGTACGACTCATACAATCTTTGCTGTAAACTTTTAGTAACTTTTCATATGTATCTTTACAGATTTCACCAACTTTTTGACAAAATCTGATACACATTCTCTCATCAATTTTTTCTGACATGGTAAATGCACCAAATGAGATTAACACACAGCACAACAATGGGCGTTTGTAAACAAACCAGCTATTATTATAAAACTTATACCGAGTAATTAGTATACTGTAAAGTAAACATATGTGTCGCTTTTTTGGAGCCAAGTCAGCTGACTTGGCATTGCCAGTATCAATCTTGATACTTTTTCATCATACCTCATATATTACCACTAAAGAGTGAGGGATTTCAAATAACTACACACCAACATTGCTGATTATTTTTACAATAAAATACTAGCATATACTGTTTTTATTGATTTATACATGCATGCACAATTTAAAAAAATATACAATTTGAGTTGTAGATAAAGTTTTGGTTACTTATGTTATCTTAAATTATATAAAAAGACACACATTTAGAAAAAAGTGTATCCAGGTGCAGTGAATAGAGTAACATGTGTAACCAACTAAGCAATTTTAGAACAAAGTCTAGCTTTATTTTAATTGTTTTGAATGTGTGCAGGTTTGTAGAAAAAAATCATAATTCAAATTATTCTTTGTTTTCATGCAATTTATGGAAACTGAAATGTTAAAAAAATACTTGGATTTTAATGTCCATGACTTGTCTGAGAGATATCACTAACTAAAATATATTGTTATGACACTTAACACAATTATTTTAGAGAAACATTTTATTTTTTATTTTTACCTCACTGCCTGAACCAGTTTTGCTCATTACAAGCTTCATCAGAGGCTGTCGCTAGGAGCTTGTAAAGACAAATGTCCATCCTGTCTTTGGTAATGACGCCATCAATCAAAAGGACATATTACTCAAAACACACACACAAATATTTCAAATTACAGCGCCGTCACCAAAAAAGGGCAAACAGCATTCCTAGCAGCAGCCTCTCATGAAGCTTGTAATGAACAAAAACTGGATCAGGCAGTGCAGTAAAAATATTATAAATTTTAATCTAAAATAATTGTGTTCCATGTAATATATTTAAATTAGTAAAAAAATATTGTAAGGAGAACAATACAAATTCTTTTAAAAAGTCAAAAATAGATTTTCGTGATTGGCTATGGTTGAAAACTGAGGGACAGCCAGAATATTTTAATTAATAAATAGCTCATTCCAGATGATTTCCTTTTTTCTTGAAATTTTTAAGTAAGTATATTCTACTATATTACATCATTGATGAAGAAAAATAGTATAGTTCCATTATATATTAATTTTATACATGAACATTTAAAGTGATCAAACTGAGAAACATCCAATCGTGTATGTGTTTAGTTAAAGTAAAATCTAAATCACATACCCACATGCCATAGTGTCATGTTTAAAAGCAACACTGTGCAGTCTTCAGTAAGACAAAGCTACCATTGAGTTCTAATCTAACTTTATGATGTATTTACAACAGCCTCACTTCTTGCAAACAAATTCAGCAAGAAAAGATTAAACCTAAACGATAAAAGCAGCCATGTTTTTCCTGAATAGTGATTGTGTTGATTTTCGTATTTAATTTCAAAACTTTAATTGTTAAACAATTCAGAGTTCTTATGAACTATAATTAATGAACAATTATTAATAATTAGTGGTACAGCTAGCAGATAATAAAGCTTATAAAGCAGGTGTTACACTGAAATTTTTATTTACCAAACATATGTGTCAGACAGTTTGTGACAAAAAACAATGGTGTTTTCTTGATACATGTGACAGTAAAATTTGTGAAGATATAAGCTCAGGGACTGGTACATCACATTCTGAGGAGAACATTCGCCATCTGAATTTGCTCAGCTTTCAAAATTGCCAGTTTCTTAAAACTTTCCACGGCATTTTTTCCATGCCATTTTGTGACAAGTTTCCTCTGTGCCAGGCAGATTGTGATTTTTCTAAAAATTAAACAAATTCAAATTATTTTCTTTAATTTTATTATTACAGTCTATAAGTTCTGTATATAATTTAGTCAAGAGAAAACAGAAATTAATATTCTGAAAAATAATGAATTAAAAAGCTATAAAAGAAATATTTGCAAAAATAGTGTATGAAAAAAGTAGAGACTGAAAAGCTTAAATCTGCACACATGATAAAGATGCATTCAAGTGATTAGAATAAGTAAAAAGTAATTTAAAATAATTGGGCTACATTACACTAGTATCTTTCATAGCCAAGATTTTCAGGTAATGTTTAATTAAACTACAGTTGAAATTGTGAAGATTTTTAATTAGTGACTAAAAGAGAAAGGTTGACAGAAGGGTTATAATTTTTAACAAGGTGGCATTAAAAACGCTTGTCAGTAATTATATCAGTATGAATATGGGGGGTATGTCTCATGATAACTTTGGAATGCATCAACTGATTTTATCAAACTTGGCATATATTTCCATTCTTTTACTCCAAATATAAGAAGGCACAGGGCAAAAATGTGAGGGGTCAAAATTGTGAAAAAATAGTCAACTCCGTGTGTTGACAAATACAAAGAGAATTTTAACCAAAATATGAATATAATATTCACTTTTTAAAATTTTTAAATTTTGGGATCAAAATTTTTGTAAAGTCATAAAACTTATGTAGAGTACCAAATAAAATATCGGTATGGAGAACCATACATGACTTCCATGTACTAAAATTTATATTTAAAATCATATTCGAAATGAAATATTACCATAGAAACTAATTCTTTCTACTTACTGCTTCAGCCTTAACCAAAATACTGTGGTCACTAACGTATACCACCTCACGTTATCGCACTCGATTTTCATTGATGATGGAAGTCGATGGCATTGCCGAAACGTCTGGTTTTGTAGAAAACATTGGACTACGGCCAAACATCCCGAGGAAGGAATTTTAACAAAAACTACTTCTTTGTTGCCGATAACGTTGTACACATATATATAAAAAATATGCATAAAATTAATGGCTTGTATAAGTTAATGTTTGATCTCCATTAAGTAGTGCTCAAGTTTCCAAAGTTTTAATATTATGATGTCCGTAATTAAAACATCAGAGCAGGTTTAGTGTGTATGAGGGTGCACCGTGGACAAAAATTTTCAACATTTCCTATTGAGCGTTGCTTAGAGTAAAGCTGCGAATCTACAGTGTACGTTTCACAGAACAAACACGCGGAAAAGAAGCAGCGCTCCGAAGTCACTCTTGGACCCTCAGCATCTTGCAGAGGGTTCATTCCCTAAAGACGAAAAGTCTGTCTATGAATCGTTCCTCTGTAAACACGTGCAGTTACACTGCCCAGCGATCCACAGGAAGCAAATCGCTATCCACGCTGGACACTTTTTCGGCTTGCACGCGTTATGTTGGTATGGGTTTGGACGATAATGTTGGTATTTAATGTGAGAATTGTATAAATGAAAGTTTGGCTAATCTGATCATAGTCCAACTATGCTTGCTACGGCAAACATGACTTTACAGTGCTCCGAGCGTCCGAACACAACAGACGTGACTTACGCTTGTTGCGTTCGGCTGTCATCTTAATTCTTGAATGTCGCGACTTATTATGTAGGGCTTAGGCCCTAAATCATTTCATTCATGTATCTTCAAGTGTTGAGTAATTGCGCCTCATTTCTATAATGTATAAAAATTTTTACCAGACATCATGATGCATAGAAGGCTTAGCTAACCTTTCAAATCTAAATTAACTTGTAACATTTACGCACAATAAATGTATTAAATTACAGTCCGCTTACTCATCATTGTTTTCTCCATCCTGGCCAATTTAATTCCACTATATTATCAAAATGTCAAACACAATTCTTAACATTTTTTGGTCACTCCGCGCCTGGATTCATCATTTTAACCTTCTTTCACAACTTTGTACCTTACCGAGCGGCTTCTCATCATTTTTTTACTCCAATTTCTGGCCATCACGGGCGATTCAGTATGTTCACTGATCCGACCGTGTCGGGATTTATTCAATATTTCTTTCGTCGTCGTGATTGAGCTTCATAGACAGCACCAGTACATAAAAATCCACGTGTTAATGCCTACACGCCAGGTTTTGAGCAGTTCCAAGTTGAGAGCAGTCATCCATCCAGTCCGTGCGTGTCTACCATCTGCTCCACGTCCTCAACGCTGCAAGACATCTCACCAAAGGTACGACATCAACGCCATCAGTAAAAGGTGCGTAAAATGACGGAAGAAGGCTTAAGAGTGTTGGCTAGAAAGAGAGGCGGCTTAAAGTCTGCCATAGTGAGAATCAATTCCGCGGTACTTAATTTTGATAAAAATAGTAATAGGCCCTACCAAACATTTTCTAACTGTCAGAGTAGAAAGTTTAAAGAGTCTATCAATAAAATATAATGAGGTCCAGTCTGAGATCGAATTAATTTCTAAAGACATAAATGCTGCCCAAGAGGACAGAGTCGAGGTTGAAGAGCTTTTATATTCAACCGAGGCTAACATCTTACAACTAATAGACACTTTCAACATCCAGACTGAATCTCAAACATTAAGCAGTAACATTCAATTAAAACCTATAAGTCTGCCCTGCTTCACAGGTAACATTCTCGAATGGCAGCACTTTTTCTCGATATTTTTAGACTTGGTACATGCTAGATCTGACTTAACTTCAGTGCAAAAATTACATTACTTATATTCATCTCTCAAAAATGAACCACTAGATTTAATCAAGGCTTTGCCTATTTGTAACGAAAATTATTCAATAGCGTTAAGTTTGCTGTCCGCTAGATACGACAATAAATTCATATTAGCTAAATATTACATTCAAAATTTATTAGAAGTGAAGTCTACAACCAAGGACTCTGTATAGAGCTTAGCAGAATTTATAAATACCATAACGTCTTCTGTCAATTCTCTGACAGCCAAGCAATTGTCAGTGGATTCATTTGAACTCATTGTTATACAGCTATTGTCAACAAAACTTGATCATTCCACATTTAAATTATGGAAAGAATCTATAGATTCTGAAAATCTTCCTAATTTTCAGAGTTTTATACAGTTTCTAAATGCCCGTAGACAATTATTAGAAAACACGTTATCGATAGAAGCAGCTTAACAAACCAATTCTAAAATTTAATAATAAGTCTGAAAAACCTAAGTTACGAAACTCTGCTGGCAGCACTGCATTTAAAAGTTATCATTCTATTTCAAATAATTATTCATGCCCATGCTGCAAGGCAAGTCACCCAATTTATATGTGTGACAAATTTCGCGATTTGAGCGTATCGAAACGAGGGCAATTTATATTAAAGCATAAATGCTGCACTAATTGTTTGAGACCAGATCATTATTCACCTAATTGCAAGGTCAAGCAGTCATGTAAGATCTGTTCCAGACGACACCATACATTGCTTCATATAAATAATGGGTTAAAACAGAGTTCTGCCAGCAGTAGTAATTACTGTTTATTTAAACTGCAATTAGCAAACAATGTTATCTTATCTATAGCCGTCGTGTTCGTCATCGACCGCGCTGGTAAAAAGCAACTTGCGCACATATTGTTAGATGCAGGATCTCAAGTTAATTTTTGTACTGCACCATTTGCAAAAAAATTGCAACTTAACTTAACTAAATCTAATATACCAATCTCAGGTATTAATAATGCAACATGTTGCGCTACTAATTTGGTATCAGTTCGTATTGTTTCTCGTTATCAAAACTTTACTTTTAATGCTCAATGCGCGGTCTTATCTACTTTGACCCACAAACTTCCAGCACAATCTTTTGACGTAAAACATTTTAATATCCCAGATAATATTTTCCTTGCTGACCCACATTTTAATGTATCAGCTGACATAGACATACTGTTGGGAGCGCAGTTTTATTTAGACTTGATTCAAGCTAACAAATATGTTCGTGGTCCTAACTTTCCTGTTATACAAGAAACTAAGTTAGGCTATATTCTAGCAGGCAATTTGCCTAAGCATTGTCATTCAAAGGGTCCTGCTGTTTCGTTCTTGGCAAGAAACAACGATGATCAAATTCTAGCGTCTCTTGAGAAGTTTTGGGAGACTGAAACCGTCCTTGATAATGCACCCATTATTAACGATTCAGTTTGCGAAGAACATTTTGTTAAGTCTACTCATCGTAATAATGAAGGTAGATTTGTCGTCTCACTGCCATTCGTGTCTGATAATGCCCAGCTGGGTGAGCCCTATGCTACCGCTGAAGCGAGATTTTTAAGTTTAGAACGCAGGTTCAAGCGTGATTCTGAGCTTGCGCGTGAATATGCAAATTTTATTCAGGAATATAAGGATGTTGGCCACATGACGCTGGTTGACGATTGTTATGTTGATTCCAAGGTTTTAAATACCTACTATTTGCCTCATCATGCCGTTTTTAAACATTCTAGTTCCACGACGAATCTTCGCGTCGTTTTTGATGGCTCTGCTAAAACTACCAATGGTCTATCTCTCAATGATATTTTGTTAGTGGGCCCAGATGTCCAACAAGATCTTTTCTCCATTCTTTTGCGATTTCGTATACACAATTATGTTCTAATCGCTGACATCGAGAAGATGTATCGGCAAATTCTAGTGTCTGATGACGATTGTCAATACCAACGTATTCTATGGCGTGATTCTTCGCTTGAACAATTTAAACATTTCGTGCTGTGGACTGTAACATACGGTACTGCTAGCGCTTCATTCTTGGCAACTCGCTGCCTTATTCAGATTGGTAAGGATAATGAAGCTTCCTTTCCTGACGCTGCTTCAGCTATAATTAACGATTTTTATGTCGATGATTTGTTGACCGGTACAGACACCATTTCTAATCTGATCAAGTTAAAATCTGACTTCAGTACGTTGTTGAGTCAATATGGCTTTACTCTACATAAATGGGCATCAAATGAACTAAATGTAGTCACTGAGCATAGTAATTTATCACTTCCATTAAACAAACAAGGCAATGTGCGTACGTTGGGCATTCTTTGGAACAACTCTGCAGATTCATTCTTGTTTGACATCAAGTCATTTCCAGTTGAGTAAAGTATTTCTAAGAGGAAACTCCTGTCAATTATAGCGTGTATCTACGACCCATTGGGACTCATTGGTCCAATTGTTTTCCTTTATAAACAGTTTATGCAGCAGCAACTGTAGTTGTGCAATCTTGGTTGGGATGAGCTAATTTCTGAGCAATTATATTCGTATTGGCGTTCATTATGCGACAAGTTGTATTTAATTGGTGAAATTATTGTTCCACGCTTCATACGCAGCAAGTCTGAGCCCAAGCTAGTTGAATTACATGGTTTTGCGGATGCCTCTGAAAGGGGTTATGGATGTTGCATTTACATTAGAGTTATTTATCAAGATTTAATGGCCTCTTGTCACCTTTTGTGTTCTAAATCGCGTGTGGCTCCACTACGACAGGTGTCATTACCCCGCAATGAGCTCTGTGCTTGTTTGTTGTTATCGCGACTTCTATTCAAGGTCACCCCTGCTCTCCATTCCTTTGTCAATAGCGTACACCTATACTCCGACTCCATGGTATCTCTCTATTGGATTCATGCTCAGTCTTCTAGGTGGAAGACTTACGTCGCTAATCGTGTTGCTGAGATTCAGCGTCTCACTGAAACCCACACATGGCATCATATTGATTCGCAACATAATCCTGCTGACATTATTTCTAGAGGATGTCACCCTGACGTTTTGCGCGATTGTTCGCTTTGGTGGCATGGTCCTACTTGTCTGTCTCAATCTTCTGAACTCAATGTTTTTTCACCTTTTTCACCTTCTAATGTGCCGCTGCTTCCTGAATGCTCCGTTGAGGAGAAACAAACCCCCAAGCTTTCTCTAACTTCTACCTTACCTATTGATCTCTCTAAGGACTTTTCCTCGTTGCACCGACTGACCCGCGTGTACACTTATTGCTTTCGATTTACCAAAAATGCTAGACCCTCAAAGGTAGAGAAAATTTCGGGAGTTCTTACCCCTACTGAAATTCATTCTACCCTTAACTTTTTCATAAAGCAATCCCAGTCGATCCATTTTGCTACTGAGCTTAATTGCCTTCGAAATGGAGCTTCTGTCTCTATTAGGAGTAAACTGTCTTCTCTTGACCCATTTCTTGATGAGTTTGGTATCATACGTGTCGGCGGACATCTACAGCAGTCGCAACTACCCTATGATAATAAGCATCCTACTGTCTTGCATCCTTCGGCTCACACCACTCGCCTCATAATTGAGAGTGAGCATATTCGACTTCTCCACGCTGGTGCTCAACTTGTCCATCATTCACTTCGTCAACGCTGGTGGATCATTAACGCCAAGATAGTAATTCGTTCCATCATTCGTAGATGCATCAAATGTCTCAGATTTAATACCAAATATCAAGCTCAAAGGCTTGGTGTTTTGCCATCTCCCAGGGTTACTCCTTCCAGGCCGTTTTTATTCTGTGCAGTGGATTATGGTGGTCCCTTCATGATCCGTCATGGCGGGCAGAGATCTAGGACTCTGTCCAAGTCATATGTGTCTCTATTCATTTGCTTAACCACTAGGGCCATTCATTTGGAATTGGTTTCCGACCTCACGGCCAATGCGTTTATAGCTGCCTTACGTCGCTTCAGGGCATACCTAGCCAGTTATATTCTGACAATGGCACGAACTTTAGGAAGGCCCGCAACGTCTTGCATGACCTTTACAATCTCTGGCATAACAAGGATGCCACCTTAACAGTTCAATCATTTGCAACTTCTCATGGTATTAAGTGGTCATTCATTCCTCCATCGTCACCTCATTTTGGTGGGCTATGGGAGAGCGGTATAAAGAGTTTGAAGTATCATTTACGCCGCGTTGTCGGCAAGTCCATACTCACGTTCGAGGAGTTTACTACGGTTTTGTCACAGGTAGAGGCCTGTCTAAACTCACGTCCATTATTTGCCGTTTCATCGGATGTAAACGATCCAGTGCCACTTAACCCTGGCCATTTTTTAATCTGTGCACCATTAACGGCAATACCTAATCCTGACTTGTCACACGTTCCCATCTCTCGTCTCGGCCGTTGGAAACTTCTCCAGAAGTTTGTCCAAGCTATTTGGAAAGCATGGTCGCGCGACTACCTACACCAATTGCAACAGCGTCACAAATGGAAGTTCGCTAAAGAAAACGTTTCCATTGGTGACCTGGTGACCTGGTCCTGCTAATCGAGGATAACTTGGCTCCATTAGCATGGAAATTTGGGGTAATCACAGCCACATTCCCTGGACCAGACAATTTAATTAGGGTAGTTGACGTTCGTACGCCTGTTGGCACCTTTCGCAGACCACTTCACAAGTTATGTTTGTTGCCAGCGCGGGACGAAGCCTAGACACGATGTCAATGTAACTACTTAGCACAACGTTATGTTTTACTTGGCCACGAGCTTTTCATTACTTAATTGTTTGATAGTTTGGCCGACTTCAATTATGGTGATATGTGCTGTCACAAACATTTTTTAACATGTTATATGTTGATATTGCATTATAGTGTATCTCATATATCAAGTTCGCATGTATTTTGTAATTGTACAAACATGCACTATGTTATTATATCTATACTTATTATATTGTCATTGTGGTATACTTTACTTATTCTTGTACATGTATTGATAATTTTGTAAGACATATACTATGTCCTTTGTATATTCATATTTGCTATTGGTAGTGGTTTATGTGTCATGTCTATTGGTGGTATTGGTTCTTATGTTATGTATTTTGTTATATAATATTCACATGGATTTGGAACTATACAAACCATGTATGCATATTTGCTGCACATTTTTTATTGATATTTGTGCATTGCTATTTCACTATTCTATGAATTTTTATGTTACTTGTAATTGCTTAACACATGCATTCCGTTTTTGTATGAACGCATTTACTGCATTTGTCACTTGTACTATTATATTGTATTTTATGCCTTGTATTCATGTATTTTGTAATTATGCAACACACATATTTCTATTGTATTTTATCATGTATTTTGTATCTATGTAACACATATTATTGTACCCGCATCTATTGTCTATGATTATGCACCACGCATATATTTTTACACATATTTTTTGTATTTGTATTTTACGATCATGTATCGCACATATATTATTATTCATGTATTTGTGATTATGACATACATGTTATTACGTTTGTACACTTGTAACTATTCAACAATGTATAATCTATTTTCGCATGTCAATTTATTTGTGCATTCTTGCAATTGTTTGGTATAGCATGCACTATTTAATTATTATAATACAGCGTTATGCTCAATCTATGTTTTTATATGCATATAACTTTTTGTAATAATCTTGTCTATTCATTTTATATTCAATACTATTATGTATAAATCAGCTGGCCTTGACTGGCTTGGACTGTTAATCATGACTTGCATAAATATTTGCAATTTGTATCTGGCCCATCAAGGGATGAGTCACAGATTATTCATTATCAAGCATTATCAGATTATTCATTATTCATGTTTTGTATTGTATACATCTCTGCTAATTCATGCACATTTATACTCATTTATAAATCAGTTTGCAAGCCAACTGTGGCCTGTCTAACCGTATCATTATCATTAAGGTTTTATCTCTGAGCAGTTTAATGTTATAATCTTGTTATCTAACATTTCAATGTCGATAATCAAAACAAACTACTGATGGTTGATATCTATTAGTAAGAACGTACATGTTTGTGTTTTCTTTATAATATAAATTGTTAAAAATGTATTACAAAAAATCGTTCGATTTTTGCGGGCAATTATGGACGATAATGTTGGTATTTAATGTGAGAATTGTATAAATGAAAGGATGGCTAATCTGATCATAGTCCAACTATGCTTGCTACGGCAAACATGACGTTACAGTGCTCCGAGCGTCCGAACACAACAGACTTGACTTACGCTTGTTGCGTTCGGCTGTCATCTTAATTCTTTAATGTCGCGACTTATAATGTAGGCCTTAGGCCCTAAATCATTTCATTCATGTATCTTCAAGTGTTGCGTAATTGCGCCTCATTTCTATAATGTATAAAAAATTTTTATCTAATGTGGTTTCCCAGACATCATGATGCATAGAAGGCTTAGCCAACCTTTCAAATGTAAATTAACTTGTAACATTTACGCACAATAAATGTACTAAAATACAGTCCGCTTACTCATCATTGTTTTCTCCATCCTGGCCAATTTAATTCCACTATATTATCAAAATATCAAACACAATTCTTAACAGCTTTCGGCACTTTCCATTTAAAAAGCGTGCAAATGTTAAGAAAATAAACATGAGTGAGGCCAGAAATAACGTGAATTGTGTGTGTGTGTGTGTGTGCTCCCTGCCTTTTTATTGCGGTAGTCATAATAACAAAATGGAAACGTAAACATTACATAACTGAGATATGCTTGCCTGCCACGATCGATATATTTTCTCTCATACATGATTTACATTAAAATGAAAAAATTATAATTTTATTGCCTGGCAACAAAATTATTTTATTTTTAACAATTACCATTGTTTGGAAAAGTTTAAATGAATTTTCAAGTACTTTACTGTTGTTAAAACGCAAAAGGTTGCAGGTAAACTACCCCTTCCCCTTAACCGATCTTCACCAAAATCAAAAGGCCTTGAGATCACTACAAATCAGGGATGTATGCAAAAAATATTTGATTCTGTTTGAATATGCAGCAGTTACCGTTCGTCATAGGAAAAATTACCATTGTTAAAACATAAAATGTTGCAGGTAAACTACCCTATTCCCTTAACCAAAGGGTATTCAAAACCAAAAGGTCTTGAGAACTCTACAATTCAGGGCTGTATGCGAAACATTATTTGATTCTGTTTGAATTTGCGGCTGTTATCGTTTGCCAAAAAAAAATTACCCTTGATAAAAAAACCGTTGCAGGTAAACTACCCCTTTCCCTCAACCGATCTTCACCAAAAACAATAGGTCGTGAGTACTCTACAAATCAGAGCTGTACGCAAAAAATTATTTGATTCTGTTTGAATTTGCGGCAGTTATCGTTTGCCATAGAAAAAAATTCAACAGACACATAGACACACAGACACACACACAGACACACAGACACTTTTCGAAAAACGACTTTTTTTCATGTTTTGAGTGTAGTACAATCAGAATCTGCAATAATCTCGAACACGATTTTTTTTGCCATCACCATACTTCCATTTCCTTAAGGAACATGGAAGTAAAAGGAATTTTAACCAAAAAAATAAATATAGTTTACAGTTTTGGAAATTTCAAGACACCAGGTCTCAATAAAGGTATCAAAAGTCTGAAAAAATTGTAAAAATCTAACCGAGTATCAGACTGAGATGGAATTTTAACCCATCCAAACCCAAATGTAGAACTATTTACTATGAAATTTTTTAACTTTAGGGCACCAAGAGCCAAAAATATAACTAAAAATTTTAAGAGATTGTAGAAGTCTATGTGCAGGAACAAGTTATCAAGACTTTATTCAAAATACCAACTTGGTATTTAATAATTTGTCAGAATTAATATCCCTCAGCACTTTTGGATTGCCTTCAAATGTGTGTAAGCTAAGTTTATAAAACTAAGCTTTACATATTGTTATCAGTTATTTATATTTGTGAAAAGTGTTAGGTATATGTCCATAGACACCTATGGAACGTACACATAAACTTAAAGGCTGGGACTAAAGTATTTGTCATTTAAGCATTATGGTTATAAATTTAACTAAATAACCAATGCAGTAGTTCAGAATTTTTACTGTCTATTGTATGATTGTGTGCTTTACAATTGTTTCTTACTAAAATGTGTTTACATAACTAAGGTTTTTGTAATTTTTTTGGTACCGTAATTGAAAAATTAGCTAATATTGAAATTTATCTAAATAATAAATGTATTTTGTTCAAAAGAGTGAGCAAGTTCTGCACATTTTAGATTAATTCTAAAATTATTAAATTATCAGGATAAAATTATATATAGTCTGAATGACAGCTGATAGGTTGCACAAGCACTCTTTTATTAGCCCAAAAGAAAGCAACCTCCCAGAAGATGTAATGGTTTGATAGGTTTGAAAGATGATATCACCTAATCCTTGAGAAGAAGAAAATAAAATTGTTAACCAGACCCTTTAAGCTCCATTACATGTCGAACACGACATTTGCTAGTAAAAATATTTTCACACTGAATTTAACATGGTCGTAGATTTTATATAATTACAGTCAAAAACGAAACTATTACATGTATGTTATTTTAGAAATAAATGAAATGTTAGGTGATAAAGGGAAGAATTGCAAATTATAAAATAAAATTGAAAAATCTACTAAGCTTTTCAGAAAGTGCAATAAAGTAAGTTATCCAGAACTAACTGTTACCGGTATTGAATTGGTAAGAATTAGGACTCACCATTCACATTCCAAACTGCACACTACTTGTAAGTGAAGTTTTTCTACTATTATATAACAGCAGCTACATTTAGATGGCGTAATTTGTATTAAAATAATTGAAAAACTAATAACTTTTTAAATGCTCAAAAGTTTTTGATCTGTAATTATATAGTTACATAACTGCATATGTTTCTTCAATTCTTAAACATAAAATTTGGTATACACACACACACACAATGTGCATGGACATAATATGGTTTGCATTTATGTGTAATAAACATACAAAATGTGATCTATTATCAGAGATAATACCACTAACACACTGTATGATTAAGTCCATTGACAGTTGACATAGTTTTGATTACTTACATACGTTTTTAAGTAAATAGCTGTTTCTCCATACACTTGTTTTTGTTCTTTCTACAGCCTGTTTTCCTTATTCTGTACATCAAAATATCCATTGGTTTCCATTCAGTTTCTTATTCTCCTCTTTTATCTCTATGTCAATCTACGAGGAAAATCAGGTGCAAACCTGGCTACTGAAAACAACACCTTCAAATTAGTCTGGTGTTGTACTGTCCCCATCATCTTGAAAGGGGCAGCAGATGTGAGTGTTCATCCACATTTCACAGATTGGCATGAAAGGCACTATAGGACACTGATGCCATTTACTGGTTGAACAAGACAGTTAATAATCTATAATTCTTAATTCCATAATTCTCACATTTTTTAATTACTTTCTTCTTTTCTCATAACTTTATACCATTGTTTTTATGGTAAATTTAATAAAACACAAGATACAGAAAAAGAGAACGCAAAAATAAGCAAAATAACAAGAGATGAAAAATAAATAAAAGAAAAATTTCTAATTCAAACAATAAATATAAGGAAAAAATAAATAAAATAAGAAAAATTAAGAGACCAGGAAAAATAAATAAAAGTATACATAATATAAATGAATAAAGTAATCTAAAAATAAAATAAAAATATGTATTAAGAAATAAAAAAATGAAAAATTTTATGAGATAAATAAAACACATATAAGAGAAAAGAACAATGAAAAATAAAATAAAAAACATTAAAAACCAGGAAAAATAAATAAAAATATAATACATAAATTAATATAGTAATATAAAAAAAAGTAAAAATATGTAGAAAGTATTAACAAATAAAAAAATTTAAAGAAAATAAAATATTTATAAGGGAAAAGAATAATGAAAAAATTAAATAAGAAAAACATTGAGAAACCAGGGAAAATAAATAAAAATATAAATAAAATAAGTGAATAGAGTAATATAAAAAGAAAATTAAAATATGTAATAAGTATTAACAAATAAAAAATTTTTAAGAAAAATAAAATAACATAAGGAAAAAGAACAATAAAATAAGAAAAACATTTAGAAACCACAAAAAATAAATAAAAATATAAATGAAATAAACAAATAAAGTAATATAAAAAAAAAACAAAAATATGTAGTAAATTATAAACAATTTTAAGAAAAATAAAATAAATAAAAGAGAAAATAACAATGAGAAAATAAAATATGAAATCATTAAGAATCCAGGAAAATATATATTATTATATAAACTAATATATAAGAAAACAAAATATGTAGCCTACTAAGCAATAAAAAATAAAGAATAATCGAAAAAATGTTAAAATACATATAAGGGAAAAGAACAATGAAAAATAAAGTAAGAAAAACAATAAGAAACCAGGAAAAATAAATAAAAATATAAATAAAGTAAGTGAATAGAGTAATATAAAAATAAAATAAAAATATGTAGAAAGTAATAAAAATAAAGAAAAGTTGTTTAAGTAAAATAAAATATAAAAAGAAAAGAAAATATGTAATAAATAATAAAAAATACACAAAAATTGAATATGAAAAATAAAATATACATAAGAGAAAAGAACAATAAAAATAAAATTAAAAAACATTAAAAAACCAGGAAAAATAAATAAATGAACATAGTAATATAAAAAGAAAGTAAAAATATGTAGAAAGTATTAACAAATGAAAAAATGTTAAGAAAAATAAAATATTTATAAGGGAAAAGAACAATGAAAAAATAAAATAAGATAAACATTGAGAAACCAGGAAAAATAAATAAGTGAATATAGTAATATAAAAAGAAAATAAAAATATGTAATAAGGATTAACAAATAAAAAAACTGTTAAGAAAAAAAAGTAAACATATGGGAAAAGAACAATGAAAAATAAAATAAGAAATCATTAAGAAACCACGAAAAATAAAACAAAATACGTATATAGTAAAAAATAAAAAATAAAGAAAAATCGAATAAAAAGTATACAATATATATATATATATATATATATATATTGTAAAGTATACGTGAGTACGGCTACCGTTTTATTCTGCAAAATGTGGATAATGTACAATTTGTGTGTAATGGGTGTATGTGTCTTCTCGATCCGTAGTTCAAATGCGTGCAACTTCTGTAGATTTCGTTCGTTGCGAACGTACGAATAACCAGGTCTTGATGTTCTTACCTGATGTTCATTAGGGGTATGAAATTCCCGGTGGCGCCAAATTGTTTTCTTAAAACAATTAAAATAAAATTCAAAGGCGTATGACCAGCGCAGCTCAGGCGGTTTGAATAATTCAAATATTTCCGCCAGCTAGGCCCACTGTAGCGCACAGCAGTTCGATGCGTGGGCTGTGTAAATCGTTAGTCATCTGCTAAAATGTACATAAAATATTGTGCACCTCCTAATGAAATTATAACACCGTGGTTACACTCAATACTTACACATTTTTTATTAGTGATTGTTATTCA
Organism: Magicicada septendecula; assembly: GCA_034769895.1. Classification (NCBI taxonomy): domain Eukaryota; kingdom Metazoa; phylum Arthropoda; class Insecta; order Hemiptera; family Cicadidae; genus Magicicada; species Magicicada septendecula. Next base: position 196,735,503 of record CM068373.1, on the reverse strand, counting down.
TTTAATACAAATTATTCTAATACAAATGCTCCGGTTGTTTATATGAGACAATTACAGGGTTTGACAATCGATATTTGAATTGATCACCAGACGTTTAATGATGGCGTCTGTTGAAAATTGTATACAAGTTATTAATGTTGGTTTGTCATAGGTTCTTGAGGTTACGTTCAAAGGATTACAAATGTTTAAAAACAATAAAAATACACACCCTTACATCAAGTAAACTTAACTAACATATTGTGTAGGTATAATTTGTTTAGCGCAGTGTAGTAAAAGTGTTTACAAGTTATGGATCATTAACAACAGTTTATATTGGTTAGTTTATAAATTGTCAGTGACTTAGTATTCTTTTTAATCTTTGAAAGTAAATAATTTCAGTTCAGTGAGATTTCGACCTTTAGTGAGATAATTAACGTGAGTTTATTTATATATTTTGGGTAATTTAAGAGGTACTTATCACTTCCGTAGTTATGGCGAATTCATACGATCTGTTATTCATGGGTTATACTATAATCTTCTTTAATTTGCTGGGTTCAGGACATCAGGCATCTTTTCCAGTTTAATTGGTAGTAATTTATTTTCTTTTTTCGTTAATTTGGCCTCAACTTCAATAATATGATTCCAGTCCTTGTCTTATGTCTTGGTATACACTTAGTAGTAACTTTTTCTGATATTTGCTGTTTTAATTGACAATTTTGGTCACTCGAAAATTAGCGTCTATACCATTAAAGCGTCATGCATTCAGTAAAAAAAATCTAACGGTATTTTTGGCTTGTTACTCCACAGTTTCCATGGTAACGTAATTATTCTACCTGGTCGATCTCAAAATAAACACATTGTTATCAAACTTTGAATTTTTTGTTTAATTTGAATAAATATTTTATAATGGCTATATTTACTTGGGGATAATTTCAATGGTTGTAATCTTTACGTAGATGTTTCTATTTTCTTTCAAAGATTAGTTTGATATCTTACAAGATTGGTCTAAGTCATGTATTAATGTTTTAGTCCAAAATTGATAATACTATGTTAATACATAATTTACTTATTTCTAAGTTTTAATATAATTCTGCCATGTTCCCTTTCGTTACACATAATTAATATAATTTGCCTATTATTTCTTATAAAGGTATTGCTATTATTTTCTTTATAAATTCCTTACTTACTTAAAACATACTAACATATTACTGTAAAACTATTTCTTTTGGTATTTATTGCCTTAAACATTAAGCCAATAACTTCTTTCTTTAAATTAACAAATGAACAAATTTGGTGAGTGTTATACCTACACCATCTCTTTTATAACAGTAATCACCCTGGTGATTTTTATACTGAGATAATATTTTTTCTGTTTTTTACATTCACAATTATTCTGTGTCTTTCAGTCTAATATACTTAACTTAATTGCTCATTTAACATGTGCTTATGTTTTGGGTTTGTCACACTTGTTTAACTCTTTTTTCTTAAGATTATATGCTGTTTATTTTATTACACTTATCACTTCACTGTTCATCTTTGTCACTCCCTACCTATCTCTAATTACCCTTATATTTCTCACGATCTCACTATTATTACAAAGTTTTTGTATCTAATGAGTTCATGTCTCTTTTGTTAACTTCAGACTGTCACATATCATTTTATAATATGCAAACAACATGGTATTGTAAATACATCTTTCAAATAAAACATAACTTTGTATATATTGTCATTAAAGTGATAAAAATTGGTCTGAAATGTCATAATTAGTAATAATAACAACAGTTTAATAATGTTAAAATATATTGTGTTAATTGAAACCTACTACATCTGTAGCAACAGCAATAATATTAGCGAATAAATAAACTCTCCAAAACCTTATACTTTCAAACACATAATGCTGAAATAATATACATACTGCTGAAATAATCTTCGTAAAAGTTCCAAAGTATATAGTAGGATATACAATTTGTTCTCTGATTGAATCACGCACACATTTCTATTCCCTGTCTGTATGAGTGTAATTTTAAACATAACAGCTGACACATCACCTATAGATAAGGATGTACATACAATCATATCTACACATGGTTTTTTTATGTATAACAATTGCTGAGATACTGTCATTTACAAGTTACCACTAATAAAAATTTAAACATAAATTATTAACAATAATAAAAAATTATGCTCTTTTAAAACAATCTTGTGAGTTAATTGTTATGGCCATGTAATTTTTTTTTTTTCTTTTTTCTTCACTGTCTTCTTGTCTCGCTTTACTTTGGTTAATATCTGGCCAATCTCTGGGGTTGGGTCAATGTCAGTTGTCTGTCAGTCTAGTTCGTATTTTCTTGTTTTGTGACCACCTTTGGTTGTATTCTTCCTCCTTCACTATTGATTATATTTACTACTTTCATTCTCGTTATCATTTATCTATCAAAATATATTGTTTCTTGGCATTTTTTACATACTTTTTAATATCAAATGTGATCAGGGTTTGGCAATGTTATAATATATATAAGGGAAAAGAACAATGAAAAAATAAAATAAGAAAAACATTAAGAAACCAGGAAAAATAAATAAAAATATAAATGAAATAAACGAATAAAGTAATATAAAGTAATAAAAGAAAACAAATATATGTAGTAAATAATAAGAAAAATAAAAAATTTTAAATTTAAAATACAAAAGTATTACTTATAGTCATGTTCTCACTGGTCACAGATTTTTTATAACTAAAGTAAAAAATAACTATTACATACAGGGGTGGATTAACCATTAGGCTGACTAGGCTGTAGCCTAGGACGTGGCACTTAAGGGGGCGCAAAATTTTAGCTAAAAAAGAATAAAATTTTACAGCTAAATGTAAAATTGGTAATATAGTACAAGGATAAAAATGTGAGTTTATTTTGAACACAGGCGACTGTTTGCGAGAAATTATGGTAAAACTGTACATTAATAATATATAAGTGCTTTCCAAACTGATTTCTCTGGTTATGAGTCATCGGCGGCGGCAAATCCTTATATTCGCTTCTGCTTAATTTGAACAGAAGAAAATCAATTTACAGTGATATATACATGACAAGTTTGGGTTCTTATGGAAATTACCTCAACTTTCTGAACTAAATAATGACATAATAAGACAAAAATCTAATCACTTTCTAGAAAATTATGCTGTTGACTTGGATCAGACATTTCCTGATGAGTGTGTGCATTTAGCTCAGTTTTTAAAAGCCTATGGGCCTGTCAACCCAGAACAAGAAGGAGTTGAAAAAGCGATCTGAAGCAAAACCACTGTTGAGTTTTTTGAAAACACTTAACTTAGAATCAATGTTTCCTAATGTTGAGATAGCTTTGCGCATTTTCCTTACTATGTCCGTCACTAACTGCTGTGGCGTAAGATCTTTTTCAGCTTTGAAGAGAGTGAAGAATTATTTACGCTCAAATTTGCGCCAGGATAAACTGACCAGTGTAGCTCTCTTGTTCATTGAAAGTGACTTTCTGCAAGGACTTGATTTCAGTGAGGTGATTAAAACGTTTGCTCAATCTAAAGTGAGAAAAAAGAATCTAGCTTGAACTTTACAGGAGTCTTAACAAATCCACAAGATATTTAACTGATTGTGTTCTTTGTGTTAATTATGTTAAAACTACCCTTAATAAAACTGTTATTATTCGGTAACTACTTAGTTAATTTTTTCCTTATAATAGCCATGCAAACTACAAATGGTTGAAGGTGTAACTCTAAAACAATCTCAGAAAAATAGCTTCAGTTTTCTATTCTTGAGACTATTTCCAAAAACAGTAAGATATTTGAAATATTCCTAACTAAGAAATATATTGTAGGGTGTTTAAAGCTTCATGTCAGCCTCTTAGAAATAAACGTAAGAGTAGCGTATGGGAGGTGAGGGGGGCATCAAAATATAATTAACCTAGGGTGCAAAGATACCTTAATCCGGCCCTGATTACATATGTGGTAGTATTCAAAATAAACAAAATGTTAATAAAAGTAAATAAAATGTTGATAAGCATACCGTACAAGGTCTGGCCAAAATATTCCAACTATTTTGGGAACCAGTTGTGTAATTGTAGTTTAACTTGATAGCCAATCAGATGGAGCCTTTTGATGCATGTGGAACAAATTGTATGATTCACTTAGCTGTGAGACACTGTTGTGTGAATACATATTGTCTGTGACTGTCAGATTCATAATTTTCTTCTACAATAGGAATACTGGGCTTTTGATTAGGGGTCATATCATAGCCATAAACTTATAACTTAGCTCCAGTTGATTTTTTTTAAGAAATCTCAGAGTAAATCTTGTGCAACTTCAGCACGAAATTCTTTTGTCTCATGCAACAGCGCCATGGAACGAATTGTGCTGCCACATATTCCATTCCAAGATCTTCTGTAAAAATCTGCAAAACCTAAGTCGGCAGAATACCCAAATATTCTTCTAATTCTTACATTGTCACCTGTCAATTTTCTTTTATTGCAGCCTGCACACATAACGTTTTTTGGGCATTCTGTTTAATACGGTATTCCAGAACATGGATCACTTTCAACAGTTTCCCAGCCACAGTTTAAAGCATTTGTACCACAATTTTATCTGTGTATCACTTGTTGAGTCCTCTCTGAAAGCCTTCTTAATTTTTGTGATAATTTCCAAGAATAAATGTTCAAGTTTTATGCAAATTTAATCAAGGGCGGCTCGTTCTTAGGGCACTAAGGCGTACGCCCTCCAGTTTAAACCATATCACTAAAGAATCCATTATCACCGCTCGTGGAAAGTCATTATAACTTTATTATTTAATACTTCGGACGAGAAAATTTTTTCTACAAACTTTCAGGAAGAAAAATTCAAGCAAGTGATTCAGCATTACTCTTTCTTACAAGAAAACAAAGTTCGGAGTGAAATGTAACAATTATATTATATTAAAGGCACAATAAGATTTCTTAACTTTACGATAGAAAACAATCTTACGTCAGTTTTTAAAGATGTATTGAAACTTATAAAAATTATCATAACTACCCCTTTGATAACTGCCAAACCTGAGCGCTGCTTTTTGACTCTGAAAAGACTAAAAACTTTCTTGAGAAATACAATGAAAAACGAGAGACTGAATGCTCTTGCGATCCTATTTATCAACAAGGAACTTGTTAAAGAAATGAAGGACTTTGATGACAGAGTGCTAACAAAATTCATGAATTTATAGGAAAGGCGAATGGACTTTGTCTACAAATAAATGATCTGTTTAGAATGTAGCTATCATAAAAATAATATAGGCCTAGTGTAAATATAGTGTATTACTTTTTTTTTGGAAACAGTGTAGACATTTTTGTGGACACTTTCGACACTAAAGAGACAGTGAAGGGACTAAGAATGTGTCTAGTTATGTTTACTAATAAAATCGCAAACTATCTACAGCAGCTCACAATGTTTGAGCTGAGTTCAAATTTTTATAAAGCCTAAAGGCCGCGCCGTCCAGCCTCTTAAGTCACGAGCTGCCAATGAATTTAATACAAAATTCGCTGATCTGATCATTCACACTTATGGATATGACAGTCACAGACAACACATGTTTACACAACACAGCTTATAGCTAACTGAAAAGTCCAATACATTAAAAATGTTAACACAAACGTCAAAAGGTCCTGTCTGATTGGCTCCCAAGTTACAATACAGTTGCATAACCATATTGTAATATAACTGTAATACTCAACTGGATTCTTTCCAGCCAGACCTTATAATTATATAAAGGATACAAATTTTAAATTATAAAATAAAACAGAAATTGCATACAAAGCTTTTCAACATATCAAAAATGCAAACAATGAAAGCAATAAAGGCAGTAATATTGTAAAATCCTCCTCTTTTGACTGCTTTGTACCTTCCCCGCATATACCTGTGGTGCATGTGTTACGGATTCTCTCAAGTATATGGAACCTACAGTTTAATGCTGGATCCATATAATTTATAATTATAATATTTATAATTACATATAAATATTATTACATTTATATTACATATAACAACAGTAATACTAAAATTGCCAATGGGAAGTAATTTGAAAATTTTGTCATGTATACAGTGAAAAGGAGACAAATGAAGAAGACAAGAGATCCAAAATATAAAACTAAAAACAAAACATTACAAAAAAAGAAACTGTTTTTTCATATATGACTAAATGAAACAACAATTTAGGCCAAACCCAATGAATTCACTAATGTTGTTCATCTATGTAATTCATCTCCTCCTACAATGCTGAAATGGTTGCCCTTTCCATCAAACAGACCTTGATGTCATACTAATATATGAAACTTTCTTGCCTCTTTCAGTATTCTTTACTCTTCTATCTAGACCATTCTGTCTCAAACAATCATTGCTGAGGATAGACCAGAGCTAATACTCATCCACAGACACACGGCTTTGTTGCTCAATGTCAACTCTCACCAGGCATGACTTGTCACCTCAAGGCAATAGTGGTGACTACCTGAGTTGTTGGTTGGACTGCCATTTTGCCTTAATTAAACCACTGTGGTTTTCTAATTAAAAATAAAACTATGTAAAGTGACTGCATTTTATTTTGTTTGTGATATTTGTATGAAATCCTACAGATTTCACACTATGAAAAACTATAGAAATGGAAAGAATCAAATAAAAGAATTTATTGAACTAGAAAAATATAATTCCAATAATAGATGAGATATTTCATCCATTTATTCTAGAGTGAAGAGGAAGAGGACAACAGGAACTGATTCATTGGCAGACAATGTAAAAAAACTTATTACAACAGTTGAAACAGAAGAAGTAAAGAATTTCAAGAATAGGAAACTGTTGGCTCAAGAGATGAACTACCAGCCACAGTAAGATATTCAAGGCTAAGACCAACTTTTGCCCAGGTAGTCCTATGTGCAGATTATATAGCATTCGTACAAGACTCGAGGGATATACTTCAAGAAGCTGTGGGAAAATGGAAAGAGGAACTGGGAAAGAGGGTCAGGAACTGAATATCAAGAAGAGTAAAGTTATGTGTGTTGGAAGGGAGGGAGAACAGTCCCTGAGAATTACATGTGATAGTAAACAGTTTGTTCAGATCAAGAAATATGAATGCTTGGGTGTCATTTATGATAGGGATGGGAGAATAGAACAGAAAATAAGAAATCGTGTAAAGAAAGGAAAACTGAAGATATTGAAATCTGTGTAGCTACCAAGAATAATGTATGAATTCCTGGATTTTGTTGTCCATGATGTGTCTGTTGTTATTAATTAACTATACAGAATACTACAAACTCTGATCATAATTTATTATTGATAAAAGTGATAAATTTTTACCTTATGGCCTAAACTAGCTTTCGCTCCATTAGAGCTTCATCAGAGTTCTAAAGTTTGTGATGTTTGTTAACACACATTTTTAATGCCAATGAGTCAGATTTGGATAATACAATGTTGCTCAAGAAAACACTGGCATTGAAAGTAGACCCTGCAGTGAAAGGACATAAAATTAAATAAGAAAAATTGTAGACAATATTGGAAAAACTGTGGCATACTATTCCTCAGGAGGAGTGGAAAACAATGCAAACAAATTAGTTAGAGTATGGTTTCACTTAGCTTAAAACTTTAAATTTTAAATAAATTCCGTGCCATATTATACTCTAACAGTTTACTGTTTCCGGTAACAAAAGTGCTTCTAGGTAAAGAAAAATATCTAAAAATTCCTATTAAAAGATGCATCTGCCCACTTTTGAAACCAATAAGGCAACAAATTACAGGAATGTATGATAATTACATAAATTGTTAATACAAATTTACGTATTGACACGATCGCAGAAAATGTCTGTGGCATAATTAATAAACAAACGGAGCTAATATGTGAAAAGATAATATTATGTGAAGAATTCATAGTAGTTGAAAATACCTGTGTAATTACTAACGATAATTATAAAGTAATTAACATTAAGGAAAAGAAGCAAATTAAGGTTAATAAAACGTACCTTATTAATAGCGATATCCCAAGTGTGAGACACACACAATAGTAAGTCACACAAGATGACACATGTGAAACACTTAAGACACCACACTTACGGAGACAAATATCACTGTAGGCCTAACAAGAAAAGTAGTAAATTATCTAGACGAAACACTACAATAAATTGTGGTAAATATGACGGTAGGTATAAGTACGATAAATATAAAGTGAACGATAATTATAACTATAATTATAGTAACTACAATGAATATTATCATAAAAGGCGCACGAAAATAGGTTCAACTGTTTATATGGGCCACGAGCAAACTGTTGCGATGGAATGCGACCGTTACGAGAGAAAGAGAGGGAGAATAAAGTTTTCACCCCATAAACAGGTGACTTCCACGATAAAAACAAACGTCGCAACAATACAACGGGACGTTAACACAATGAGGGTGTGCGACGGAAATAACTGTACCCGTCGACTAATCTACGTCCGGGAGACGACGGACAATGCAATGGTTATAATGAGGGGTGTCAGTTCTAACGACACACCGAACCGAACTCAATACCCGAAAATCAATAATTATTTTTAAATGAGAAAAATAATATTACTATTAATTATTAATAATAATATAAGAGAGTATAATTAAGAAATGTTATTTATTAAGGATATGATAGCAAGTAAAAAGAAATATTAGTGAAATGAAATAAGGAATATTATTTTAAAGGGTTAATTAAGAAATGTATTATTAATGGTAAGGAATGATAGTGTAAAGAAATATTTAAGAAAGTAATGGTAAAAGATGTTATTGTTGTTATTGATATGAAGAAAAGGTTAGGAATGGAAAATAATTGCTATAATTGTCAGAACGGCTGATCAAGCGAACACTTAATGGAGATACAAGGACACAGAAGAAAGAAAGAGCGAAAAGTCAAAAGGGCAGAGACTACTTAGGATTAAAGACTTCGAGAAAAATATCGTTGTTTTCCAAGACAGTTCCTCTGTAACCGATCATGCGACACACTACAAAGCTAAAAGAGTATTCTGTTACGGAAGTGTATTTCAGGAAAGTAGTAGCGATCAGAAAGGTAATGTTAAAGAAATGTAATAAAAGGTAATGAATGTTGATGTATTGTATAAGTAATGTCATGTTAAGAAAAGAGTTAAGGAAGATTATAAGCGAAGGTAAGAATGTATGAATAAGATAATGTAAATTAAGGACCGAATTTACACACATACATAGAAATGCAGAGCATCCAGAAAGAAACCAAAGGAGAGCTAATTGCAGTGGATTTTCTGGGACCACTACCACGATCAAGTCGAGGTGTGAAGCACATATTGGTATGTATCGATGTGTTTTCCAAGGCAGTCCGACTGTACCCAATTATGCGACCCACAACCAAAGTTGTTCTAAAGATACTACTGCAGAAATATATTCCGTCATATGGAAAAATGAAGAAGGTACTCAGTGACCAAGGTGTACAATTCCAAAGTGGAAAATGGGAGAGGACGTTAAGGGAAAATGGAATACAACCTGTACTTACATCCATAAGACATCCTCAAGGAAACCTTGCTGAGAGAGTTAACAAACAATTAGATAAATATTTACGAATATACTGCCATGATCAACACAATAAATGGGCGGAATATTTACCATTTCTTGAAAAAGCCATTAACGAAAATTATAGTGAAGCAACAGGATATACTCCAATGGAATTGGAAGAAGATAAGAAGCCAAACAGATTTTGGACTAAGTATATAAACAAACCTAATAACCAGAATGTACCTGTACCAATAAGTGTGAAAATTGAATATGCAAAGCAACGGAAAATAGAAAGAGGTAACAAGAGAGTAGAGAGATTTAATCTAACTGACAAGCTACAACAATTCAACGTGGGAGAAAGTGTACTAATCAAAGCTAACCCAGTGGGAAAACGGAGTGATAATACGGCGAAGAAATTCTTCAGACTTTATAATGGACCGTATACGTTAAGAAAGCGAGTAGGACAACACACTTTCATCGTATATGATGAGATACAGAAGAAAGAAATTGGTAAATTCCAAGCAACGTCATTTAGGATGTTCTACACATAAAAACAACGAGGTCAATGAAACCAGTCAGATCAGCTGTTTGTTAAAGCCACCCTAATACAAGGTCACGAGCAGTGAGCGTGTGAAGAGGGTAGGTAAGACATTTGTATACAGTCCAATTAAGGGTGAAATGACGAATATTATTCTTTATTATTTGTTACATTTTTTTCAAGTGTAATAATAATAATAAAAAAAAATTTTAATAAATAAATTTTTTAAATTTTTTTGTTACCAACCAGAGGGATAATGCGACAGTACAAATAAGTGATGTACTGAGCATTGAATATAAAAATTTAAATATTGTAACAACTCGAATGTTTATTTATGTTTATATTTAAAATATTAAAGGTTGAAAATTGAAAGCTACTAATTTTATAAAGTAATTAAAATGTAGCATTAGATGTTATTAAAAGTGTGTTTACAATTGCAAAATTATAAGTGTCTGAAAAGAACTCTTTTAGATAAAAAATAAGATAATTGCATTAATATTATTTGAACAATAACGTTGCTTAAATTTAAAAATAAAGTGTACTAGCTGGTCGCTTGATGATGGTGACCGTCGTGCTGATACTAGCAGCGAAACTCCTCCTCCAGGTTGATAGTCGTCTAAGTACGTAAAGTCTAGTAACGTCTGGACAATAGAATTAATAAAATACACTTCCACGTACCTGTTCGTGTTTTCTGGAAGTTCAGAAGTTCAATAAATCAATAAGCTGCCAAGACGGTTTACATAATAGATATCTTCCTCCTCATTAAATTATTGGGTTTACTATACACCTTTTTCTACCATTTAATATGATAAGTCTAGCTCTTATTTAATCGGTAACGAATAGTTTGGCCTATACACTAATACTACACACTTTTTATAACACAATATGGCAAATAGGTTTGCTACAGGCAATTAGTCACTTTCAATACCTTGGGCATAATACATGATCCTTTTAATCACTAAATGAATCCGTTTATGGTAGTTATTTTTAAAATTTCTTATACACTAAATATTCCGGTGGTAATTGTTACATACCACTATAATTTATCTGTTTTTAACAATAATCACATTTATGGTCTACATATTTGGGGTTATATTGTGCTTTTCCACTCTATTGGGTTCATTGTTTGGGACAATTACGTTTCACAGGTATCCTTTTTCATAGCTGTCTCTAGTACTACATGTTTGTGGTATTTGGCACCCTATAATAACCTCTCATGCGGTTCTTCCACTTTGCGGCTACCAGATAGTCATTGGCTTCCCGTTTTCTCGCCTTCTTCTTCTCCTCATCTTCGATATCCATGTGTTCAGTGTATTCCTGGTCTTTGTTATTATTGACGTCTAGTACCTCTTCTAACTCGGGTTGATCGTCATTAGTTTCCTGGATTTTTCCATTGATTGGTCCCTCTTCTTCCGTAATTCCTTTATTTCTTGGGCGTACCCTTCAATGATCCGGTCCAGTTGTTCTTGATACCCTTTTCTTTTCTTAGAATGCCTTATTCTCCCTTTGGAAATATTTGCTTTAAGTATTTTATTGGTTATAGTCTTCTGTGTTGTAGCACATTTCTTCTCTTCGTTCATCTTCATGAAGCTCCTTCGATACTCCTTCCTATAGGTCCCTTCTTTACGGTTGATGACTGGGAAATAAATCATATTAACTAGACCACTTCGAGTCATTTCGATTAATTCTTTTGTTACTCTAGTCTTCTTTGGGCGCATTATTCTTCTTATCTTCGCCTCCTTTTCTTCCGTTTTCTTAATTATTTTGTTCCTTTCTTTATGAATTTTAATTTGCGAATTCACTTGTTCGGTGTTTTTATTTCTGGGTAATTCTTGTGTCTCCACTTGATCATCACACATTGGCAGATTATTTTGTTCTAAGTCTTCATTCTCGGCTACTAACTCTTCCGCTTCTTTAATTACCTGAGTCTCCTTTATACCTTCGCCATCGATCTCCTTATATTGAATATCTTCCTCGTTTCTGTCAAGCTCATTTTCAGATGATAATGTATTTGTGTCTCCTTCATTCTCGGTTCGTTTGACATCGTCTTCGGATGGCATGCTTAATTCTCCTATGGTTTCATCATTGGGTACTTCTTCAGTCTCTGAGTTGTTGTCGTTTGGTAATTCTCCTCTTATGGTCTGACCCAATTCTTCCGTATATTTCTTATTCATTTCATCCATTTTCTGGCTAATCTTATTTAATGTGGTGTTCAGCTCTTCTTTTAAGGCTCTGCCGCTGTCTTCTATTTTGCGGTTCAACGCGTCCACGGATCTATTGGTATCGTCTAATTTTTTATGGAGATCTTCTCTTAATGCTTCGATATTTTTCTGGCTGTCATCCATTTTCCTGTTAATCGCTTCCATATTTTTGTTATTCTTGATACTATCTTCCTTCAAAGTTCGACTATCTTCCTTTAAAGTTCGGTTGTCCTCCTTTAATGATTCCATCATTCTCCTCATCCATTCTTGGAAGGCTGTTTCTCCTGATTGCGTGACTCCCTCAGCTTGTCTGGGTTGGTTGTCGGCCCTCACTTCTACTTCCGGTTCTACATGGTGTGTTTCTTCTGGTCGAGCTTCTATGTTGTTAATTGTAATGACTTCCATCTCGTATGTGGGTTGTGTTTCCGGTGTCTCTGTATTCATCTGTATTTCTTCTATTCGACTGTCCTTGTATCTAGTGTCGTATTGATGTGTGTGTGGCATGTTTGTTCTTTTGTGTTTGCCGGGCTGATTTAAAATATAAAAAATATTTTCGTTTAATATTTTTCAGCCTCACGTTGCTGGTCGCCAATTTGTAACAACTCGAATGTTTATTTATGTTTATATTTAAAATATTAAAGGTTGTAGTGGTTGAAAATTGAAAGCTACTAATTTTATAAAGTAATTAAAATGTAGCATTAGATGTTTTAAAAGTGTGTTTACAATTGCAAAATTATAAGTGTCTGAAAAGAACTCTTTTAGATAAAAAATAAGATAATTGCATTAATATTATTTGAACAATAACGTTGCTTAAATTTAAAAATAAAGTGTACTAGCTGGTCGCTTGATGATGGTGACCGTCGTGCTGATACTAGCAGCGAAACTCCTCCTCCAGGTTGATAGTCGTCTAAGTACGTAAAGTCTAGTAACGTCTGGACAATAGAATTAATAAAATACACTTCCACGTACCTGTTCGTGTTTTCTGGAAGTTCAGAAGTTCAATAAATCAATAAGCTGCCAAGACGGTTTACAAAACCAACTCACTTTATCTACAAGGTTAGGTTACCTTGTTTAATAATGGGCGCCACACAGGTTTATTTCGGGAAAATCCCGTGGAAAACCCATTAATAGAATCAAATAATAATTTAAAAAAAATTGAAATCGTGTTTATTGCCCTTATGGCAATGCAATTCAACAATATTTAATCGCAACTAAAAGTTGTTTTGATTCTTCTGAATGAATTATTTATCTGTTTTTTAGAAATAAATTAAGTCAAGTTATGCTGCTAATAATTGGGTTTTATTTGTACCCTTGATAGTGAATTCAAACAAATATAATTAAAAGAATACATTGATGTACAATTGCAAATATTTTGTTACATACCCTATATAACTGGCTCAGAGCATAAATAATAATTCTGGTTAAGTCCAGATACTCTTTACTTTAAACATTAATATCATTTATATCTCAGGCGTAAGTTCTTTGAAACACAAAAAAGAATGCTCATGCCTACACAATAGCTAATTATTTCATAATATAATATCGACTAGTAATGCCTTTTAGTTTACTAATATAAAAATCAAACCTATTTTAAAGGTTAGGCGTTCATCACGCTTGATTAATTATTTACAAAGTTATATGGTGAGATCACTTATGACTAACATCCAACTTAAATAGGATTGACAAATCCATTAAATAAATTCAGACATGGTGTAATACAGAAAATGTTTCAGTGTTATGCGTCAGTACAGATTTGTTTACCAAAACATATAGGTTATTGCATTCAGTGTAAGGGAATAAATTGTCACAGTTACCTTTGTGTTTTTAATCTTTCGATTAAAATTCAATTAAACACATCAATGGTCGGATTGTAATGACCATTGTTATTCACTACACACGCACTTGAACAGAGAATATTGGTCCGCTTCTGACTAAAAAGGACCTTATATGATACTATTTAATTATTTCTTCTGTTCGTTATTTTCCCGCACTAAATAAAATAATACTGCACTTAGATGCACTGATTCTATGTAGAATATCTTGTGGTTACTTTTTGTTGTTGCCGAAATGATTCCATAGATGCACTATTACAATGAAGCTATCAGTTAGAAATTTTGATGAGACGAGCGTACCTGCCGCTCCGGATGAACGTTAAAAGTGTCTAACGGCAATAAGCCGCTCTTCTTTATATACCCTATGCTTTGATCAGCCTTAGGCGATTGTTTTACTTATTAAACTATTTTCTGATTGGCTTAGCCAGGCGTTACGAAAGTGACGTATTGTCTTTCCAACTGTCACTAACGGTTTTTTAACCGACTTTCGCCAGAATGATTGACAGCCGTCGTTGTTGTTAGTGTTGATAAACAGATTTCTTGTTTATTATGTACAAATGATGCTAACGCCTGTCACGCACTTATTATAGTTGCGATCGGGGTCATATCGCTATCAAATTAAAGGATATTTTTTCCTCTTCAATTTGATATAGTTTGACACTGGTTTATTTACACTTTCCCTGACATTTTTTAATAAAAAATGTTTAGGTATATGGCTTCGCGCTGTCGTCTGCTAATCAAAGCCGGCGATTACTCTCTCTTATCAATATTGTTTGTGTTCCACATCGCGTTTTTTCACTTAAACGTCTATGTTAGAACACTATTATATCCGTCCTGACATTTATTTACTGAATATTATGATTAAACCTTAACTTATACATTGCTATGAACTATACTTACTCACTATGACATTTTGTTTCACATTATTTTGCTCCATGCTATTAATTAACAATTGAACTATTAATTGTATAACATATTAATAATGCTTATCACCATGTTTGGCACAAAGATTGTTCAGTGTATGTGATTTACACTCATAGTACTTTCTACTAATCACCTTACTGATGATTGTTTGTTTTAGGCATTGTCGAGGCATACCGTTTGTATCGGATTTATGCCTTAATAACGTTTATTAGTTTACATTTCGGTACCTTAATGAGGTAGCTTATTTATATAAGGTTCCCTCTTACAAACATTTTTACTTGTCATAAGCACATTTGAGACTGTAATACAGCTTCAATCTCATATTGTGGCCATAGCTAATCTTAGTCCTTGGCATTAATAGTTACTAGTCATAGTTGATTTATTCTCAGCCAAATGCTGATGCTGATATCACATTATTCGGATTCTTATTTAATTATTCTTATTAACATGTCACATTTCATTTAAGTTATTCACTGACTCGCTTGACAGCTTAAAGTGAATTTAATTTGTCCATTAGTTTGTGTCAGTTATAGTATGGGTTGTAGTGTCAAGCAGTGTTTAGGTTTACTGCTTCTTGTGGCACTTCTTCTTCTTTCTTCTTCAACGGTTCCTCTCTTCTTGGCTACTCTTATCATTATATTATCTATTTACTTTACTGTTATGTATTTATTAAATCTAAGGGCATATGTCTAGGTTATGTAACACCTGGTCATGTTACAATATACCTAATAAACTGTAAATAATTCATAATGTATTAGAAATAAGCATGTCAGGGATTGCAAGCTTGGCTCAGACAAAAATATGAACAGGTGTTTCGACCTGAATCGACGTGCACACACACACAAATGTAACTGAAAGTGTGTACACCAGTATTTTGCTAGTGTGTGTGAACGCAGGTCTATGCAGGCGAGTTTACCACCCCAAGATGAATAATTGCATAATTACTGTTTTTCCGTAATTATTCATAAACTATAATTAAGGAGTAAAATCCAAAAACACAATAAAATGTAAGAAAATTTACTAAACACTGTGTACAAAAACCACGTAAAAAAAAGACACACCGTACGAGTGTAGTAGTGAAATAACTGTGTACAAATCGAAAGGGTTAAGTTGCAATGTCCAAAATTACAGTGAACATGTGTTGTGAAAATAGTTATAAGATGAGTATAAGAGTATACTTACAGGACTCTGCAATTCTCAGAAAAATAAGAAATAGCGAAATTGACAAAGAGTGGGGGAACTGAACCCAGAGACAGTTTCTGACATGTCGATTTCGTACAACTGCAGGTGTTGACCAAGACATGGGTATAAATAGGACACACACGCTACAGTGGTTCTCTTTCTTAAATCACCCACAGTGCAGCGGGAGCTTCTGCCCGTCCGCACAGAATATTAAAATTTTTGTAAATAGTTTCATCCTTCCAGTTACATACAGTTATGTAACTGGATTGTAAAACAAACAATTTTTAAGTAGTAACAAAATTACTTAAGAAGATCCACATAAGAAGATCAACTGACGTCCGAAACAGCACGAGGAGAAGTTCCAGAGAGCGATACGACGCTGGACAAGAGGAGAAAAGCGATACGACACTGGACAGAGAGAGAGTCGACGCTGGACAAGAGGAGAAGAACGAGGCGACGCTGGACAAGAGGAAGTGATGCTGGAGTTCGAGACGAGGACAATTACAGAGGGATCCAATGATTGAGTATGATTGACGGCAATAAGGTGATAAACAACTTATTTATCTTTTAATCGAACAATTAACTCAAAGACAATTAAAGACATTCTTGTTCTATTTAAAAATAAGAGCCAATGTTTATTGTAAATATAGAATTAAAATCATTGATGTTATTGAAGTAAGATTAACGTAAACAAGAGCTCAAATTAGTATTGAAATGAAAAGAATACAAAGCATTAAAGTAAAAAGTAGCGTTTTAATATAAATCAGTACTGAGAAACGAAAGATAAATTCAGTAAGTATTGATATTTTTGAGTTACATTACAATATATAAGAAGATATTTAAACATTGATATTTTGAAACACACTAATTGACTGAGTAGTCTGGAAATGAGATTTTTTTTATACAATAATTAGTAGAATAGAATATTTAGTCAGTAAGGATGTATATAGCATAAGCCTTACGGCTTAGTAACAATATAATAACGAATGTTTTAAGTCGAAGTAAGTGCCAGGTGCACAATTGAGGCATGTAAATGGAAAAGGCTGTAAGTGCCAAAAAATTTTATTTATTTTTTTAAGTGGGATACACTGTATGTGCCAAGGCCAATAACGTGGAAAAGGTTTAATGTGCCGTAATAATGTTGTTTAGTTCCTAAAAATGCCGTAAGGTGGCATAATGGCTGGTTTTATGGAAAAGGCATTCAGTCACCAGCTGGTTTTATGGAAAAGGCTGAATGTGCCACCCAGCCATATTAGATTGGATGTGTGTTTTGTTATTAGATGCTAGCTTGTGATAGTTTGCGTCTGTTTTGTGCGGTAGTTTTGTGTTTAGTGGTTCTTTTATTTCCCAACTTTCTATAACTCTAAATTCGTTTTATTTAATTTTATTGTAATACTTTTTTTGTGTTGGAGTTTTATACATAACAGAACTTGTAACGTAACCTTAAAAAAATATGAACATGGACAAAGAATCAAAGTGTTCGGCTAACAAAAAACGTACACTTGCCAGACAAGCCGGTAAACCTTATGAAACATCTAGTGGGAAAACACGAGAGGGTAAGAAACCACCATCAAAAAATGTTATTTGTAAATGTAAGTATAAGTGTAAGGATATATCCGAAGAGCAAAAAGAACTTCTCTTTTTAGAGCTATATAAGTTAACAGAAGAGCAACAAGGTACTTATCTTCTTAATAGAATACATGCGCAAAATATCAGTCGTAGACGGCATGGGACATACGACGATTTTACAGATAGTAGACGTCAAATTACATTAAGTTATGTTGTACCAGATGGTAATGGTCAAAATATTCAAGTTTGTTCAGCAACGTTTAAAAATATTTTTTCTCTAACACCTAAGAAATTACAAACTTTGCAAGCAAAAAAGAAAGAAGGACATTTTGTGTATGTTGATAATAGGGGTAAAAATCCTAAATCACATGAACATAAATGCAAGTACTCTGACAATGACAGAAATCTGGTTAGCTCACATATTTTGTCATTCCCCTGTCACGAAAGTCATTACGCAAGAAAGAAGAGTTCACTTGAATATTTGAGTCCTGATCTTAACAAACATCGGCTTTTTACGGCTTTCAAAGAGAGATACCCGGATAGTAATGTTTCATACAGATATTACAGTAAAGTATTTGAATTAGATTTTCCTAAACTGAAGTTTGGGAGAATGACTGTGGATTCGTGTAAGAAATGCGATAAGTTAAAAGCAGCAATAACGATTGCGACTAGGGAAAATGATATAAAGGAAGCAGAAAGAAACTTACAACTTCATCATCGTAAAGCAGAGAAAGCCCAGGAATGTATGAAGGAAGATATGATCAAGGCACAAAACCCAGGAAGTGATACCAGTACGCTTTGTATGGACTTGCAACAAGTCATGTTTGTGCCCATGCTTACGCATAACACTATGTTTTATTCTAGACAGCTCTCTACATATAACCTAGGCCTGCATGTCAGTGACTATGGAACTGCTTTCATGTGTATGTGGCATGAAGGGAATGGTGGTCGAGGTGGAAATGAAATAGCCTCCTGTTTCTTCAAGTTAATTACTTCTGAAAGAATAACAAAGAAAAAATTGGTTGTTTGGTGTGATAATTGCACTGCACAAAATAAGAATAAGATGATTCTTATGGCGATTATTTATTTAATAAAGAAACAGTTTTTTGAGTCGATTGAAATCAAATATCTTGTAAGCGGTCACAGTTTTATGAACTGTGATCGCGATTTCGGCTTGATAGAAAAACGAAGAAGAACAAGCCGAGCAATGATTCCATCCGAGCTGGAAGATGTCGTTCGAACAGCAAGAATTAATAACCCATTCAATGTGATTTCAATGAAAAAAGATGAATTTATTGACTTCGCAGGTCTGTCTAAGGAGTTCTTAACTACACAAGCACTTCACATAACGAAGGCATCACATATTAAAATTTCCCACAAAAAGCCTCATATTGTAAAACTTGCAACTTCATTTTCTTTTGACCCGCCGATGTGGACTTAGGTAAACGTTTTGAAGAAAAACAAAAATTTGAATGCTCTTCCATCTCCTGAAGAACATCTAAAAGTGCAGTTTGTCAACAAAATCAGCAAAGAAAAAAAGAAGGATCTCCAAGCAATGATCGAATACCTTACTGAACCACATCATCGTACATTCTATGAAGCTTTACTTCAAGAACAAGAGGGCGACATGATTGACCCAAGTGAAGATTTACAAGATGAATGAAATCACAATAACAATTTTTCAGACAATATGTTAAAAAGTACTTTCATGTGTACATTATTTCAGAGACTTATGAATATAATATATATGTACAAGAAAAAGTTTTAATTTTTTGTTAAATATTAAAATAAATAATACATAACTTTTGTGAAATAAGATTTTTACGTTTTCGAAATATTATTTTAAAATAACCCAGAAGGCACTTACATCCTTTCCTGTGCAACAAACAGTTTTTGAACTTATAGCCATTTAGGGCGAAACCGTGATGGCACTTTCACCATTTCAAGGTAATTATATTTAAATTTAAAAATAATTAAGTAAAACGATTAAGTTTATAAATAGTCAATGTAAATATAATTGATCCTATTTTTTTTAGATTTTTTCTGAAATCTAATAGCTTAGCTATAAGTTTTTTGTTATTCCTGAAAAATTTTGTTTTTGGCACTTACATCCTTTTCCATTTACGTGCCTCAATTTTATTAATATCAAATAAATTTGAAATATCGTTACAAGTTACATAGAGTTCTTATTGCAGATATACCTGAAACCCAACATAAATTTTACTTATGTATATGTAACGTTGCATAAGAAATGGCGCTCCAAGATCGTGGGCTCCACAAATTTAAATTATACTAAATTTGCCATTTTGTATCATCATAAGAAATGTCGCTTCCAACGTGGGGCATCACAAATATAAATTACATTATATCTGCAATGTTATATTGTTACATAAGAAATGTCGCCCTGGACGTGGGGCACGACATGCCTAAATTTAGATACAAAAAATTGTTACAGAAATTGTAGCCCATGAACGTGTGGCCCGATCCCCACTATTTTACTATTAAAATTTTTTTATGTAGCTAAAGGGTTGCTCTAAAATATAAGAGTGTGTTAAATGAAAAATGTATTATATGTAATAATTATTTACATTAAACAGTAACTGAATGTAATGTTAATTGTTGTGTAATCACACAGCTGGCGCCCACAAATAATATTGTTTGTCTATGTAACAGGTGTAACTGTAATGAGTATTAATAATAACTAGTAATAAAATAAAGAAATAAATAAATAAGTAGGGAACGGTTATCAATAATAATTGTTAAAGAATTACTACTAAATAAATATTTTAATAATACTTTAACATGACGACTCCAGGAAATTTAGACGTATAGGCATTCCAGACGATGATGCGTGCCTGGGTCGATGAATTAAGCACAAAATGGACAGAAAATTTAAATAAACAGACAGAAAATTTAAATGCTAGAACAGACGAACTAAAAGAATCTAATAAGAAACAATTAGAGCTACAGTTCGAAAATTTTAGACAGACACCATACAAATCACGGAAAGCCTAGAAGAGTTAAAAATTGATAATCTTGAAATAAAACAAAGTATAATAAACGTTACTGCACAGTTAACCGAAAAAATTGTTAATACAAATTTACGTATTGACACGATCGCAGAAAATGTCTGTGGCATAATTAATAAACAAACTGAGCTAATATATGAAAAGATAATATTATGTGAAGAATTCATAGTAGTTGAAAATACGTGTGTAATTACTAACGACAATTATAAAGTAATTAACATTAAGGAAAAGAAGCAAATTAAGGTTAATAAAACGTACCTTATTAATAGCGATATCCCAAGTGTGAGACACACACACAATAGAAATTCACACAAGATGACACATGTGAAACACTTAAGACACCACACTTACGGAGATAAATATCACTGTAGGCCTAACAAGAAACGTAGTAAATTATCTAGACGAAACACTACAATAAATTGTGGTAAATATGACGGTAGGTATAAGTACGAGAAATATAAAGTTAACGATAATTATAACTATAATTATAGTAATTACAATGAATATTATCATAAAAGGCGCACGAAAATAGGTTCAACTGTTTATATGGGCCACGAGCAAACTGTTGCGATGGAATGCGACCGTTACGAGAGAAAGAGAGGGAGAATAAAGTTTTCACCCCATAAACAGATGACTTCCACGATAAAAACAAACGTCGCAACAATACAACGGGACGTTAACACAATGAGGGTGTGCGACGGAAATAACTGTACCCGTCGACTAATATACGTCCGGGAGACGACGGACAATGCAATGGTTATAATGAGGAGTGTCAGTTCTAACGACACACCGAACCGAACTCAATACCCGAAAATCAATAATTATTTTTAAATGAGAAAAATAATATTACTATTAATTATTAATAATAATATAAGAGAGTATAATTAAGAAATGTTATTTATTAAGGATATGATAGCAAGTAAAAAGAAATATTAGTGAAATGAAATAAGGAATATTATTTTAAAGGGTTAATTAAGAAATGTATTATTAATGGTAAGGAATGATAGTGTAAAGAAATATTTAAGAAAGTAATGGTAAAAGATGTTATTGTTGTTATTGATATGAAGAAAAGGTTAGGAATGGAAAATAATTGCTATAATTGTCAGAACGGCTGATCAAGCGAACACTTAATGGAGATACAAGGACACAGAAGAAAGAAAGAGTGAAAAGTCAAAAGGGCAGAGACTACTTAGGATTAAAGACTTCGAGAAAAATATCGTTGTTTTCCAAGACAGTTCCTCTGTAACCGATCATGCGACACACTACAAAGCTAAAAGAGTATTCTGTTACGGAAGTGTATTTCAGGAAAGTAGTAGCGATCAGAAAGGTAATGTTAAAGAAATGTAATAAAAGGTAATGAATGTTCATGTATTGTATAAGTAATGTCATGTTAAGAAAAGAGTTAAGGAAGATTATAAGCGAAGGTAAGAATGTATGAATAAGATAATGTAAATTAAGGACCGAATTTACACACATACATAGAAATGCAGAGCATCCAGAAGGAAACCAAAGGAAAGCTAATTGCAGTGGATTTTCTGGGACCACTACCACGATCAAGTCGAGGTGTGAAGCACATATTGGTATGTATCGATGTGTTTTCCAAGGCAGTCCGACTGTACCCAATTATGCGACCCACAACCAAAGTTGTTCTAAAGATACTACTGCAGAAATATATTCCGTCATATGGAAAAATGAAGAAGGTACTCAGTGACCAAGGTGTACAATTCCAAAGTGGAAAATGGGAGAGGACGTTAAGGGAAAATGGAATACAACCTGTACTCACATCCATAAGACATTCTCAAGGAAACCTTGCTGAGAGAGTTAACAAACAATTAGATAAATATTTACGAATATACTGCCATGATCAACACAATAAATGGGCAGAATATTTACCATTTCTTGAAAAAGCCATTAACGAAAATTATAGTGAAGCAACAGGATATACTCCAATGGAATTGGAAGACGATAAGAAGCCAAACAGATTTTGGACTAAGTATATAAACAAACCTAATAACCAGAATGTACCTGTACCAATAAGTGTGAAAATTGAATATGCAAAGCAACGGATAATAGAAAGAGGTAACAAGAGAGTAGAGAGATTTAATCTAACTGACAAGCTACAACAATTCAACGTGGGAGAAAGTGTACTAATCAAAGCTAATCCGGTGGGAAAACGGAGTGATAATACGGCGAAGAAATTCTTCAGACTTTATAATGGACCGTATACGTTAAGACAGCGAGTAGGACAACACACTTTCATCGTATATGATGAGATACAGAAGAAAGAAATTGGTAAATTCCAAGCAACGTCATTTAGGAAGTTCTACACATAAAAACAACGAGGTCAATGAAACCAGTCAGATCAGCTGTTTGTTAAAGCCACCCTACTACAAGGTCACGAGCAGTGAGCGTGTGAAGAGGGTAGGTAAGACATTTGTATACAGTCCAATTAAGGGTGAAATGACGAATATTATTCTTTTTTTCCAGCGAATTGACCACTTAGGATCACGCTACAAATATTATTCTTTATTATTTGTTACATTTTTTTCAAGTGTAATAATAATAATAAAAAAAATTTTAATAAATAAATTTATTAAATTTTTTTGTTACCAACCAGAGGGATAATGCGACAGTACAAATAAGTGATGTACTGAGCATTGAATATAAAAATTTAAATATACCTAATAAACTGTAAATAATTCATAATGTATTAGAAATAAGCATGTCAGGGATTGCAAGCTTGGCTCAGACAAAAATATGAACAGGTGTTTCGACCTGAATCGACGTGCACACACACACACACACACACACACAAGTGTAACTGAAAGTGTGTACACCAGTATTTTGCTAGTGTGTGTGAACGCAGGTCTATGCAGGCGAGTTTACCACCCCAATTTGAATTATTGCATAATTACGGTTTTTCCGTAATTATTCATAAACTATAATTAAGGAGTAAAATCCAAAAATACAATAAAATGTAAGAAAATTAACTAAATACTGTGTACAAAAACCACGTAAAAAAGACACACCGTACGAGTGTAGTAGTGAAATAACTGTGTACAAATCGAAAGGGTTAAGTTGCAATGTCCAAAATTACAGTGAACATGTTTTGTGAAAATAGTTATAAGATGAGTATAAGAGTATACTTACAGGACTCTGCAATTCGCAGAAAAATAAGAAATAGCGAAATTGACAAAGAGTGGGGGAACTGAACCCAGAGACAGTTTCTGACAAGTCGATTTCGTATAACTGCAGGTGTTGACCAAGACATGGGTATAAATAGGACACACACGCTACAGTGGTTCTCTTTCTTAAATCACCCACAGTGCAGCGGGAGCTTCTCCCGTCCGCACAGAATATTTAAATTTTGTAAATAGTTTCATCCTTCCAGTTACATACAGTTATGTAACTGGATTGTAAAACAAACAATTTTTAAGTAGTAACAAAATTACATAAGAAGATCCACATAAGAAGATCAACTGACGTCCGAAACAGCAAGAGGAGAAGTTCCAGAGAGCGATACGACGCTGAACAGAGAGAGAGTCGACGCTGGACAAGAGGAGAAGAACGATACGACACTGGTCAGAGAGCGAGTCGACGCTGGACAAAAGGAGAAGAGTGAGGCGACGCTGGACAAGAGAAAGTGATGCTGGAGTTCGAGACGAGGACAATTACAGAGGGATTCAATGATTGAGTATGATTGACGACAATAAGGTGATAAACAACTTATTTATCTTTTAATCGAACAATTAACTCAAAGACAATTAAAGACATTCTTGTTCTATTTAAAAATAAGAGCCAATGTTTATTGTAAATATAGAATTAAAATCATTGATGTTATTGAAGTAAGATTAACGTAAACAAGAGCTCAAATTAGTATTGAAATGAAAAGAATACAAAGCATTAAAGTAAAAATTAGCGTTTGATATAAATCAGTACTGAGAAACGAAAGATAAATTCAGTAAGTATTGATATTTTTGAGTTACATTACAATATATAAGAAGATATTTAAACATTGATATTTTGAAACACACTAATTGACTGAGTAGTCTGGAAATGAGATTTTTTTTATACAATAATTAGTAGAATAGAATATTTAGTCAGTAAGGATGTATATAGCATAAGCCTTACGGCATAGTAACAATATAATAACGAATGTTTAAGTCGAAGTAAGTGCCAGGTGCACAATTTTATTAATATCAAATATATTTTAAATACCGTTACAAGTTACATAGAGTTCTTATTGCAGATACACCTGAAACCCAATATAAATTTTACTTATGTATATGTAACGTTGCATAAGAAATGGCGCTCCAAGATCGTGGGGCTCCACAAATTTAAATTATATTAAATTTGCCATTTTGTATCGTCATAAGAAATGCCGCTTCCAACGTGGGGCATCACAAATATAAATTATATTATATTGGAATGTAATATTGTTACAATATATTACAGGAATCATTGTCATAAACGTAATGTAAACTGATAATTATAAAACACTAATAAAAGGGATTGTTACTGTTGAAGCAAGCGTATTATTGCAAGTCCTGTCACTATGGACTCCAGCCATTTTATGCTTCCGTCTAGACCATGTGTCTAGTTTTAAATATTGTATGTAACGGCAGTAGCGGTTACAAATGGTAGCTGAGAGCGTGGTTTTTTAAGATCTATGTGCTGACCAGGTGGCAGAACTTGCAATGTGATTAGTGGTAAAGTTCCTAAATGACGTTGCGTGGAATTTTCCAATTTCCTTCTTCTGTGTCTCATCACATACGATGGAAGTGTGTTGTCCTACTCGCTGTCATAACGTATACGGTCCATTATACAGTCTGAAGAATTTCTTTGCCGTATTCTCGCTTCTTTTTCCAACAGGATTTGCTTTGAGTAGTATATTCTCTCCTACATTAAACTGTTGAAGTTTGTGAGTTAGATAAAATCTCTCTACTCTCTTGTTACCTCTTTCAATTATTCGTTGCTTTGCGTATTCAATTTTTACACTTATTGGTACAGGTACATTCTGGTTATTAGGCTTGTGTATATACTTGGTCCAAAATCTGTTTGGCTTCTTATCTTCTTCCAATTCCATTGGAGTATATCCTGTTGCTTCACTATAATTTTCGTTGATGGCTTTTTCAGGAAATGTTAAATATTCTGCCCATTTATTGTGTTGATCATGGCAGTATATTCGTAAATATTTACCTAATTCTTTGTTGACTCTGTCAGCAAGGTTTCCTTGAGGATGTCTTATGGATGTGAGTGCAGGTTCTATTCCATTTTCCCTTAACGTCCTCTCCCATTTTTCACTCTGGAATTGTACACCTTGATCACTGTGTACCTTCTTCATTTTTCCATATGACGGAATATATTTCTGCAGTAGTATCTTTAGAACAACTTTGGTTGTGGGTCGCATAGTTGGGTACAGTCGGACTGCCTTGGAAAACACATCGATACATACCAATATGTGCTTCACACCTCGATTTGATCGTTGTAGTGGTCCCAGAAAATCCACTGCAATTAGCTCTTCCTTGTACTCCTTCTGGATGCTCTGCATTTCCACGTATGTGTGTAAATTCGGTCCTTTCGCCGTTTGACACTCATAACACTTCTTCACTTCCTTCTTTATTTTTCGATACATATTATTAATCGTAAAATCTTCTCGTAGACTCAGGTAACATTTGAGATCGGCAGCATGTGCTAAACTCTCATGTGCTGGTTGAATTAATTTCTGTAACATGTCATTCGTTAGTACTATCTTCCAGTCTTGTCTTACTAACCTGAAAAGAATTCCATTAAGTACCTTATAATGATTTGGTAGCTGTTCTTGGTTCTTCATCTCCCTTATTGTCACATCCAAATCTTGTTGTTGTGCTAAATTTTTCAGCATTTGTTTTACTTCATCATTCTCTTTAATTTTAATTGATAACAATCGTACTTCTTTCTTTTCGCTCTCACAGATTTCTTCACATTCTTTTTTGATGTATCGGCTGAGTGTATCAGCTATAATATTATCTTTACCTTTACAGTATTTAATGGTGAATGAGTATTCACTAATGGCTAAAATCCAATTTAATAATCGGGCATTTGTTACTTTGCATTTCAATAGAAATGATAATGCTTGGTGGTCAGTATTTTTCTCAAAATGAGTACCATAAACATAATATCTGAATTGCTTAAGAGCGTACACTATAGCAAGTATTTCTTTTTCTGATGTGGAGTAGTGTTTTTCAGCTCCTTTGAAGACTCTACTGGCGTAGGCAATAACCCAGTGCTCTCCCGTAGTATCTTGTTGATACAGTACACTTCCTACTGCGTAGTCACTGGCATCGGAGTAGATTCTCGTTGAGGATGATGTAACATAATATTTTCGATGAATAACTCTTTCACTTGGTTAAAGGCATTTTGGTGTTGCTTCTCCAACTTCCATTTTTGTCCTTTCTTCGTCAGCTCTAGAAGCGGTTGCGTATACTTTGCATATAACGGTGAGAATCTTCTGTAGTATCCTGTTAGTCCTAAGAATGCTCTTAACTCTTTGAGATTTCCGGGTATAGGGAAATTAGTTATGCTGGAAATTTTGATAGGATCGGGTTGAATACCAGAGGATGAAATAATGTGACCTAGGAATTGGATAGAGGATTTGATAAATTCACATTTGTCTAGGTTAAGGGATATGTTCGCTTGCCTAAGCTTGTGGAATATCGTGCTTAGATGTTTTATGTGTTCGTCTAACGTTGTAGATACAACTAAGATATCATCTACAAATACCATGGTGTAGGGTTCCACCTCAGGTCCTAGGGCTCTTTCTAGACACTTTACGATGGCTGCCAAACTCGTGCTTAATCCGAAGGGTACTACCCTGTGTTGGTAGCATTTATTTTTATACAGGAAAGCGGTGTACTTTCTATTCTCTTCACGAATTGGAATCTGCCAGAAACTTGAGCGTAAATCTAGCTTCGTCAGATGCCTCGCTCCTTCACACTTAGTAAATAATTCGTCCGCAGTTGGCGCACAGTCATACTCCTTTAATACAATGCTGTTCAGCTCCCTCATGTCAAGGCATAGACGTATTTCACCACTTTTCTTCTTCACTACCACTAGAGGATTCAGGAAGTTGCTGTTCGATCGCTCTATGACTCCACTTTCGATCATGCGCCGAATTTCCAGTTCAACCTCTTCCTCATATCGCATTGGGATAGGGTATTTCTTCCTAATGACTTTCGTAGGGTCTGACACTACTATAGAGTGCTCGTATACTGTCGTCTGCGTCGGTACTTCACTAAATATATCACT
This sequence comes from Magicicada septendecula, assembly GCA_034769895.1. NCBI lineage: Eukaryota > Metazoa > Arthropoda > Insecta > Hemiptera > Cicadidae > Magicicada > Magicicada septendecula. The sequence continues at coordinate 196,707,454 of CM068373.1, read as the reverse complement.
GTATTCTTCTATTAATTCGTGCAGTTTCTCTTCACCCTGTGTCGTCATTCCTTCATCTGTCGCATTTACATGTCGAGTTGGACCATACTGTATTTGTGGCTTGTACAAAGTAATAGGTGGTTCACTTACCTTGCACTCTTCTTCCTCGCTGTTCATATTTAATTCATATTAAACATTTTTATAATTACACACAATTGTATTATCATTAACATTAATCTTAGCATTTATTTCATTTAGTATATCGATACCTAAGATTCCATCATAAATCAATTTATGCATAATTATCATGGGGTGTTCTAATTCTAGATTTTTATATGTTAGAGTTACATATGCTTGTTGTTTAACTCTTTCTTTTTTATTGGTAGCTGTTGTAATATTTAAATTATTTACGGGCAAAATTGCAGTATTTTTAAAATATTTCTTATTGCGTTGAACCCATGCAGCGTTAAGAATTGATAGTTGGCTGCCGGTGTCAACTAGCATCCGTATTTTACACCTGTTTATGCTCACATTCACAATAGGGCATTGTGTTTGCTGTGCGTCTCGCTTTATATCCTGTTCGGTGCTTAATAATTCCTCTCTAATGTCGCAGGGGTATATGTTGTTTATTTTATAATTTTGCTTCCGTTTATTCAGTCATTGTGACGCTTTTGATGTAGACGGCCGATTGTGGAATGTTACTGTCTCCATCTCATTCATTTTCTGGCTATCTCTCTTCAATTTTTTCTCATCGTACCCTCGTACTGCGGCAACGCGTTTGTCAGCTGGTTTTGAAAACTGTTTACGATTGGACGACCATACAACGTCTCCTTGTCGTTTAGCTGTATTTATTCGTTCCGTCTCTGTAGCTGTGCATGTTGTAGTGTTGTACATTGGTGGCGAATAATTTATTTTGTAATTATCACGGGGCGGTGTAGTGTTTTGTATTGCTTTCTTGTCATCTCTGTGATAATTATAGTGGTGATTTGTGTGTTTTTGTTCCCAGTATTGTGTGTTCTTACCTTTATTGATATTTTCCGACTGTGTCACAAGGATTAAAAATTCTTCTATGGTTTTAATTCCCTGTGTATAAACTGCTAACTGGATATCTCGCTGAAAATGGTAAGATAACTTTGAAACAATTTCATATTCTGAGAATTTAGGTTTAAGATGCTTTACACGTTCTATTTGCGTAATTGTGTATTGTTCAATACTCTGCTGTCTTTCTGCATTGAACTTTCCATATTCGAGTTGATCCCTTACTTGTCGTTGTGTATGTAAATTCCAGTATCGGTTCTCGAATGCCTCACGAAACTGCTGATATGTACTGACGTTATCTCTAATAATAGAGTACCATTGGCTGGCTGAATCTCTAAGATATCGCGTGACGAAGTCTATCTTCTCGTCGTCATTTATTGCACTCCCAATCTTTTCTATTTCCTTCTCTACTCTCGCTAGGAATTCCATACTGTTCTCCCCTTTACCACCTGAGAACTTAAGTCTGCTCCTTTCTTCCATTGGTGTAGGAAATATGGTCATTTGGTTCTGTCGTTTTCTTAACTCACTTCGTAGCTGGTTCATGTCCTCTTGAATTTCTTCTTTCATATGTGATACGTCTCCCGAACGGTCCTTCGTAGTTTCTTCAATTTTATTCTCAATAATTACAGTATGTGTTTCTATTTCTCTAAGTTTACTGGTACTTGCTTGCGATACATTATTAAAAGTTTGGATTTTATCATCCTGCTCTCGCGTTATAGTAGTTAAAGTATCATTTATTTGTTTATGCGATTCTTTTAAATCTTTTCTCCACTCGAGACGTAATTCTTTTTGTTTATTTTCAATCCGTACAACTTGCTCATGTAAGGCTTGTTTAAAATTATTCTCTAAAGTATCAATACGTACGTTGGTGTCACCAATTTTTTCGGTTAACTGTGCATTACTGTCGATTATACTTTGTTTTATTTCTATGTTGTCTTGTTTCAACTAGAGATTATCAATTTTTAACTCTTCTAGACTCTGCGATTTTTATGGTGTCTTGTCTAAAATTTTCAGTTTGTTCTTCAAATTGTTTCTTATTAGATTCTTTTAATTCGTCTATTATAGCATTTATAATTTCCGTTTGTTTTGTGATTATTTCGTCTATCCAGGCACGCATCATCGTTTGAAATGCATCTACGTCCAAATTTCCTGGAGTCGTCATGTTGAAGTATTATTTAAAATATTTAGTAGTTATTCTTTAACAATTATTATTGATAACCGTTCCCTACTTATTTATTTATTTCTTTATTTTTATTAAGAGTTATTATTACTACTCATTACAGTTACATCTGTTACATAGATGTCACATAGACAAATTATTTGTGGGCGCCAGCTGTGTTATTACACAACAATTAACATAACACTCAGTCAATGTTTAATATAAATAATTATTATTACATAAAATTTTTTTTTTATTATTTAACACACTCTTATTTTTAGAGCAACCATTTAGCTACAAAAAAATTTAATAGTTAACTGGTGGGGATCGGGCTATACGTTCATGGGCTACAATTTATGTAAAAGGTTTTGTACATAAATTTAGGCATGTCGTGCCCCACGTCCAGGGCGCCAATTTATACAACGATACATATACATAAATGTAGGCGTGTCGGGCCTCACGTTCAAGGGCGACATTTTTATGCAACACTACAACTGCAAATATAAATTTATTTGTTTGCGGAGCCCCACGATCTTGGACGCCAATTTATGCAACAGATTTATTATATAATTTATATTGGTGGAGCCCCACGTCCAGGGCGAAAAATTATATAACAATATAACTCTGTACGTAAGTTGTATAATTTATGTTGTATGTGTATAAATTTACATGTAATTTAATTTGAATAACCCCACAATCTTGGAGCGACAAATATGCAACAATACAACTTTGTAAATTTAATATAATTTAAATTTGTGATGCCCCACATTGGAAGCGAAAACTTAAGTAACAATACTTACTTGCATAACTACAATTTAATTTAGGTTTCAGGTGTATCTGTAATAAGAACTCGATGTAACGTGTAACGGTATTTCAAATTTATTTGGTACTAATAAACTTGTGCGCATGGCACTTGATTCGACTTAAAACATTCATTATTACTTTGTTACTGTGCCGTAAGGCTTACTCTATATACATCCTTACTGACTAAATATTCTATTCTACTAATTATTTTATTAAAAAATATCATTTCCTGACTACTCAGTCAATTAGTGTGCTTCGAAATATCAGTGTTTAAATATCTTTTTAGGTATTGTAATGAAAACTCAAAAATATTAATAGTTACTGAATTTATCTTTCTTTTACCAGTACTGATTTATAAAAAAAACAAATTTTTATTTAAATGCTTTGCATTCTTTTCATTTCAATATTAATTTGAGCTCTTATTTACGTTAATCTTACTTCAATAACATCTATGATTCTAACTCTCTATATTTACAATAAACATTGGCTCTTACTTTTAAATAGAACAAGAATGTCTTTAATTGTCTTTGAGTTAATTGTTAGATTAAGAGATAAATAAGTTGTTTATCACCTTATTGTCGTCAATCATACTCAATCATTGGATCCATCTGTAATCGTCCTCGTCTCAAACTCAGCATCGATTCCTCTTGTCCAGCGCCGTTTCCTCTAGACTTCAGTATTGTTCCTCTTGTCCAACGTCGTCTCTCTCTAGAGTCCAGCGTCGTCTCTCTCTTGTCCAGCGTTGTCTCGCTTTTTTCCAGCGTCGTCTCGCTCTTTGGAACTAAGTCGTCAGCTCTCTCTCTCTCTCTCTCTCTCTCTCTCTCTCTCTCTCTCTCTCTCTCTCTCTCTCTCTCTCTCTCTCTCTCTCTCTCTCTCTCTCTTCTCTCTCTCTCTCTCTGGAACTTCTTCTCGTGCTGTTTCGGACGTCAGTTGATCTTCTTATGTGGATTTTGTTACTATTTAAAATTGTTTGTTTTTATAATCCAGTTACATAACTGTATGTAACTAGAAGAATGAAACTATTTACAAAAGATTTAAATACTTTGTGCGGACGGACAGAAGCTCCCGCTGCACTGTGTGTGATCGAAAAAAGAGAACAACTGTAGCGTGTGTGTCCTATTTATACCCACGTCTTGGTCAACACCTGCAGTTGTACGAAATCGACATGTCTGAAATTGTCTCTGGGTTCAGTCCCCCCACTCCTTGTCAATTTCGCTATTTCTTATATTTCTGCGAATTGCAGAGTCCTATAAGTATACTCGTATACTCATCTTACAACTATTTTCACTACCCATGTTCACTGTATTTTTGGACATTGCAACTTAACCCTTTCGCTCTGTACACAGTTATTTCCCCACTACACTCGTACGGTGTGTCCTTTTCACGTGGTTTTTGTACACAGTATTTAATTAATTTTATTACATTTTATTGTGTTTTTGGATTTTACTCCGTATTTATAGTTTATGAATAATAACGGAAAAACAGTAATTATGCAATTATTCATCTTGGGGTGGTAAACTCGCCTGCATAGACCTGCGTTCACACACTAGCAAAATACTGGTGTACACACTTTCAGTTACATTTGTGTGTGTGTGTGTGTGTGCGCACGTCGATTCAGGTCGAAACACCTGTTCATATTTTTGTCTGAGCCAAGCTTGCAATCCCTGACATGCTTATTTCTAATACATTATTAATTATTTACAGTTTATTAGGTATATTTAAATTTTTATATTCAATGCTCAGTACATCACTTATTTGTACTGTCGCAATATATTACAAGAATCATTGTCATAAACGTAATGTAAACTGATAATTATAAAACACTAATAAAAGGGATTGTTACTGTTGAAGCATGCGTATTATTGCAAGTCCTGTCACTATGGACTCCAGCCATTTTATGCTTCCGTCTAGACCATGTGTCTAGTTTTAAATATTGTATGTGACAGCAGTAGCGGTTACAAATGGTAGCTGAGAGCGTGGTTATTTAAGATCTATGTGCTGACCAGGTGGCAGAACTTGCAATATAATTTAGTGGTAAAAAAAAAAAAAAAAAAAATTTAGGGGTGAGCTGGGGATTTGGCAATTCTAGCTCTACATATATATATATACTGTTAATGATTTCGAGGTTCGGTCATTAATTATGAAAACTCAGTTTTGCGACGTTTCGAGATTTATTCTTCTCATAATCATGCCTACAACATTAAAATATAGTCTTACTACAATTATATTATTTGTAAGTGTGTATAGGTGTGTGTAAAGTCATACATTACTATAACTATTTACTTACATTAACTGTGAGATGAGCTACAGCAACCACATTACACTAAACACTTATCACTGTTCCATACCTATACACATATAACACATTACATTAGTATAGTGTTAGCGTTATGTAGTTATCTGACAGACTGCCAGCGATATAAAATTTTAATAGTACCTAACTAGAAAGTTGTTCAGTATTCCTATACCTGTAAACTATTGTCTATTTTAAAAAGAGTGAATAAGATTAGAATAACACTTGCTAAGACTTTGTACGTCCGTTTTCTTGTTAACTGAAAGGTGTTTATTCTTCTCTATTGTTAGCATTTCTAAGAATTGCCGTTTAAAGTGATTACTTTCTGCATGAATTACTTTAGCTTTGTGAAACTGAAACGAGTGACCGTGTGTACGGGTGTGTTGTGTTAGGGCCGTGGGATCAGGTCTGTTAGTATTTACTTTCTGGCAGCTATATTTATGTTGATAAATACGTCTTTTAAAATACTGTTCAGAACAACCGTAACATTTTTTTCCACAGTTTTCTTCACACGGTATTTCATATATTATGTTGGATCTTAGTTCTATTTCATCCCTGTCTTTAGTATGCGTAAAACATTTATTATTGATAGTGTTAACGTTTTTGAAAGCTATTTTTGTATTGTGATTAGCATTAGTGAGGATCTTGGAAAGTCTTTCTGATAATGATTTGACATATGGAAGGGAAAAATATTTTTTAGTTGTAGTAGTGTTATCTTGATTACTGGATGTTGTATTCTGTCCTACAGGTGTATTACCATTTATTTGGTTATTAGTCACGTCTAAGTTATTTATTTGGGTTTTAGTGTTATCTACCATATTATGATTATGTCTGTAACTTTCTCGCAATATTTTGCAAATTATCTTGTGGGGGTACCCATTTGTTAGTAATAAGTCTACTAGTCTATTATCAATTTCTTTTTTGTAGATGTCTGTTGTAAGTCTGTGTGCACGATTTATCAGATTTTTAGCAACATTAATTTTGTAGTGGTATGGACAATGACTCGTGTAATGAATGTATCGTCCTGAGGTTTGTGATTTTTGCCACCATTTTGTGTCAAGTTTACCATTGGCTTGGTGGAGTAATAAAACATCTAAAAATGAGATTGTGTTGTCCGATTTTTCTAATTCTACAGTGAAAACTATACGTGGATGAAAGTCATTGAATGTATCTATTATTATATTCTGCATATTAATCGGTATTGCTGTAATAATATCCTTTACAAATTTGTTGATGATATTATTACAGCAATACCGATTAATATGTGTTTAGTGTTTAATATGTGTTTAATATGATTAATATGTGTTTAGTGTTTAGTGTAATGTGGTTGCTGTAGCTCATCTCACAGTTAATGTAAGTAAATAGTTATAGTAATGTATGACTTTACACACACCTATACACACTTACAAATAATATAATTGTAGTAAGACTATATTTTAATGTTGTAGGCATGATTATGAGAAGAATAAATCTCGAAACGTCGCAAAACTGAGTTTTCATAATTAATGACCGAACCTCGAAATCATTAACAGTATAATAATACGGTCGATAATTAACATTCCTATATATATATATGTACTTGTCATAATTTCGGAATTGGAATGTGCTTAAAGAATATTTTTTTTATTAGTGTTTGTGTATTTGTTGCTTAATGTGTTTAGGTGTTATAAAAATGTATAAATGTTAAGGTTAATTGAATATTTGTTAAATGTAGACCGGAAGTGACACTTGAAATTTTACGGGGCACACACACACATTTAGGGGTTATGTGACATGATATATTATATGTTATATTTGTCCAAGGACACTTAAGGGATATTTAAGGTTTTATGCACGTCGGTGTACACTTATAATTTTGGCATATCCTAGTTCCGTCAGACCTTGTTGGAGTTGGTCGTGACCGGTCCGACCCTGTTTGGAATTGATCCCAAACCTTGAATAGTATTATGGCATTTCGTTCATATGACTGTACCGGAGTTGTTTTTCCTTTAATCGTGGATTATGGAGGCAGTAGGAGAGTTAACCGGCATTATATGGGTATTTTAAATTTTTTGAATGCGGTATTGTCGGACCAGACACTCGTTGTTAGTGACCTTGAACTATATGATCTTTGAGTTTAAAATTATTGAAGTTGAATTATCATAATGAAGCGTTTAATGAGTGATAGATATGAGCAAATAGCTTAATATGACATATTAAGCTATTTGATATGAGTGATAAATTAATTAATTGAATTTAAGGATTTTATGAATCGTTTATTGGGTGTTATGATTATGTTGTTCAGATGTTATATGGTATTTATTTATGTGTTATATGGTATTGTGTGTTGTCATTTTGTATCTTTGTGCTTGTGTATTGTTGTTTGTTATGGGAGTTCGCTCTGTCTTCTCGGCTACTCTCTTTCTCCTGCACCGTTAAAGGACCCCGAGATGCTACTTGAATGAAATCAAGTTTTCTGTTTGTCGTGATGTGTTTGGTTGGACCGTTGTTGTTGATTATTTGTTACTTTTGATCGTGTAATTCTAGCGGGAGCTTGTACTGGGTACGATTCAACAAAGCAAAATAAATTAAAGCAGAGATGAGTATTCATTTTTTAATGGCCCTGTTTTGAGAGAGGAATGCAAATGATAACTGTGCACGGGAGAAATATTTTAAAATTAAATATACGTAGAGTTACTAAATTACAATCAACACAATAGTTTTGGGAAGTGATGTATTCCGATCCGAAATAACCTTTGGTCAACTGATGCATGGGTAATGGAATGTCTACTTATCTGATATACCGTTGTGTAATTCCTTGTCATTTTTGTGCGTTCGGCATTATGAGTTCAAGGGCAACTTAACCTGTTCTCCTTCAATCAGCTGTTCTATTATTGTTCAATGTTACTCGGTTATTAGCGTGGTGTTATTGTGGGGTCCGTTCCATATCACATTCGCATTCTTGGGTAGATGTCCCCAGTTTTGTTTGAGTATCTCGCGTCATTGTGAGAGTTGGCCGCTCTGTGGAGAAGTTACCATCCCCCCTTTTCATGTATTAAGATTAATTGCTAGTTAGGGCGATGTAGAATTGATGTTCGCGTGCCCTCGGTGCGGTCTTCCTCTGCCTTGTTAGTCGGGGCCGTCCTCCCTAGTGTAGGGGTGTGGATCGCTCATATGCCAAGGTTTATAGTTGCCTTGTTTTGTTGTATATGTGTGGTCGGTCCAAGAGGTGGACAGAGAATGATGAGGTATGCACTCACATATCAAGGTCTGTAGCACCTTGTTGGCCTTCTGGCATGAATATGTGAGAGGCAGTAGAGTGGTGTCACCAGTGAGGGTGACGTTTGGGGCGGTTCCCTGCGATTGGCATGGCGTAGGGGGTCGTACGGGGATAGTCGTGTTGAGCTAAGTGTTGTTCAGTCCTGGGAAGGGGGGATAGAAGAAGGTCCTGAGTAGATATTGATTGGGTTCTCAGTTTGTGGGCTTGGAGGCCTTAGGAGGTCAGAGCTCTGGGGATCCCGATTCTTGTCTTTCTTCTTTTCTCCTTCTGTCTCTTGTCGCTGTGTGCTGACCCTGAGTCAGCATGCATCCCGCATACTCATACACATACACATTCAGACACACTCCACTTCTTCCTTCCTCTTGTTTCGTTTTCTCTCTGAGCCTCTGTTCTCCTAAGAGCGGTATATTTTCTGAGATTTCCCAAGACATCCAAGTGGCTACGGTTGATTTGAATTTGGGGCAACCATGTTGCCTTTTTGGGGTGAGGGTGTGCCGAAGTGTTCGGCATAATTTTAAAATCGCGCCGAGGCTAACCGAAGCAGTGGTTGTCGGCGCCAATGTCGTTTGATAGGTGAGCGGCGATTCAATAATGCAAGGTCAGCTGATAAACAGTCCGTTGCACGTTAAACCGAGGCCTCGTGGCAAAATGAAAAACGCGAGTCTGCCTCATTTCCAATTTTGCTCTCCTCGGTACTGGTATCTGACGGCCTTGGAAGGAATTTCTGCCACCGCCACATTCTTTCTTTATTATGTGTCGCTGATCGAAGGTGTCTCAGGTAAAAATCATTACTTATTCTTTTCATTTGATTAAGACTTATGTGTTAAATAAATAAATGAGAATTGTGGGGGTTATTTATTAATTGTGTGAGAACGAATACATGTGAGTGTGTGTGTGCATTCAGCAGGCTACTTCCGGTATGCATATACTGTATGTATGTTGGCACGTGGTGATTTTGCACCCGACTATTTTAGGACTCAAATGTAAAAGTAATACAAAATAAGTAACACCAAAAGTGAAAGTGGTTGTAATGGTAAGTTAAGTTGAGATTTTTTGAGATATTTTTTTTGAAAATACAAACGTGAACATTTAGTTTCTCTAATTGCATGAAACTATGTTGCTGGTGTACAATATTGGGGGTGTGTAAAATCGTGACAGTGTGTGTGTGGTCTTGGTAACCGATATTGAGCCAGTTATATGTCATGACCACTACTGAATACCCTAAACGTTGCAGGGTCCTTGATCCGCCAGGAGGAAGGGAGAGGCTGAAATGGTGACCTGACCATCTATCACCATCGGCAGGGACGTCGACCGAGAGCTCCCCAACGCCGTCGGACACACATACACACACAAGCTCCAGGAGATTAGGAGGACAGTCGCCCTAAGGAAAGTGAACCACAGTTTCCAGCTTACCAACAACCTTGCTAGTCATCATCATCACAGGCGGTAACATCAACCAGTGTTAAAATACAGGTGGGAAATTTCCGATTATACAGTTTCAACAATCACTACACTTTTGGTGCTCGAAGAAAACATGGACATGCTTATTCAATATATGGACTATATTTTCAATTTATAATTGCCAGAATTGTGTGAGAACAAGCCTAATCAATGCATGATTTTGTTTCACTTAGCCTGTGTTATAAAGGGCATTCACTTTTATGTTCCCTGCTTATTTACAGTGTTAAAATTACTTTCATTTCTGTAATAACAGCACATTGAATATATATACATATATTTTCCAGAAAATGAAAAACGATGAATGTTAAAGGCATTAAGCAATGAAACAGATCAACTTGTTAGAACTAGCCCTGTAAAAATATATATATGTTGATTTGTATTGTTAACTGTATGGGAGCCCGTGTTTGTCAGGCGGTTAATTAATTTTCTTAATTACATTCATGAGTTTTAGTAGGAAAGTTTTTAGATAATCAGTTTTTTTTCTCTTCTTTTAATGATCTGATATTTTGTCCGAACATGTCCACTCATTACTGACTATCATGTATTACTATATTAATTAAGAGTATCCACTCGTGATGCTGAGCATTGAATCTTATGGTTGCTTGCTGGTGGTGATTACCATACATGTGCAGTCAATATATATGTGTATATATATTTATGTTTAAAGTAAAAGATAACTGCAAGAATTATTCCTGTACAATCATTATTACAGTTTTGCATTCTTAATATATTACATGCTTATATACATATATATTACAAGAATCATTGTCATAAACGTAATGTAAACTGATAATTATAAAACACTAATAAAAGGGATTGTTACTGTTCAAGCAAGCGTATTATTGCAAGTCCTGTCACTATGGACTCCAGCCATTTTATGCTTCCGTCTAGACCATGTGTCTAGTTTTAAATATTGTATGTAACAGCAGTAGCGGTTACAAATGGTAGCTGAGAGTGTGTGTTTTTAAGATCTATGTGCTGACCAGGTGGCAGAACTTGCAATATGATTTAGTGGTAAAAAAAAAAAAACAATTTGGGGGTGAGCTGGGGATTTGGCAATTCTAGCTCTACATATATATATATATATATATATATATATATATATATATATATATATATATATATATATGTATGTACTTCTCATAATTTCGGAATTGGAATGTGCTTAAAGAATATTTTTTTTATTAGTGTTTGTGTATTTGTTGCTTAATGTGTTTAGGTGTTATAAAAATGTATAAATGTTAAGGTTAATTGAATATTTGTTAAATGTAGACCGGAAGTGACACTTGAAATTTTACGGGGCACACACACACATTTAGGGGTTATGTGACATGATATATTATATGTTATATTTGTCCAAGGACACTTAAGGGATATTTAAGGTTTTATGTACGTCAGTGTACACTTATAATTTTGGCATATCCAAGTTCCGTCAGACCTTGTTGGAGTTGGTCGTGACCGGTCCGACCCTGTTTGGAATTGATCCCAAACCTTGAATCGTATTATGGCATTTCGTTAATATGACTGTACCGGAGTTGCTTTTCCTTTAATCGTGGATTATGGAGGCAGTAGGAGAGTTAACCGGCATTATATGGGTATTTTAAATTTTTTGAATGCGGTATTGTCGGACCAGACACTCGTTGTTAGTGACCTTCAACTATATCATCTTTGAGTTTAAAATTATTGAAGTCGAATTATCTTATTGAAGCGTTTAATGAGTCATAGATATGAGTGATAAATTAATTAATTGAATTTAAGGATTTTATGAATCGTTTATTGGGTGTTATGATTATGTTGTTCAGATGTTATATGGTATTTATTTACGTGTTATATGGTATTGTGTGTTGTAATATTGTATCTTTGTGCTTGTGTATTGTTGTTTGTTATGGGAGTTCGCTCTGTCTTCTCGGCTACTCCCTTTCTCCTGCACCGTTAAAGGACCCCGAGATGCTACTTGAATGAAATCAAGTTTTTCTTGTAACGTTTTTTACCACGTTACAAATCCAGGGAACCCATCTTAATTGACACCTGCCAATTACATGGGCTGCCTACGTTGTAACGAACTGTTATTAAACTCAACCTAATTGAACAAATTACTTAAGCTAATTATTAGGGGACAAGGGAAGGTATTTCACTGATTTATGCACTCATTTTCATGTGTAATAAGATGACTTCTCTTTATTAACAACTGATATGAAAAGATCCCATGACATAATTAATTAGATTAAAATATTTAAATGGTTTTCAGAAAAACTAGGGATCATAATGATTATGTACTTTTTTACCTCGGATCCCAGTTTACTTTAAATATATCTATAGCAAATACTTCTGAGTATTTTGTGTTCATCTAGATGCTTGCAAGACTTCTTTTACCATTTGAAGAATGGTATTATTAACTAAAGTGATTTTAATTTACATTTACATATAATGCGTTACAACGTATGATATTCAATATTACAGTAAACTCTTAGTTGGTCTCATTTATAGTTTAAAGAAATTTATAGTCTTTGAAAAGTCTCTTTTCTATGTAAGTTATGTCTCAAATATAATTAACTCTCGATAGGCAAGCTATCGAGTCACCTTTACAATAGGTCGCGGTAACCTCGTCCTGGGGTGTCTCTCTTGGGAACTCTTGAAGTCGGCGTCGTCATCTGAGTCGTGTCTTCGGCAAGTACTAGATAGGTGATTCACTGCGGTGATTGAAGTTTCTCTTGTTAAAGTTGGGGTAGATCCACGTAGGTCCTCGTCAGCGTCTTATGCCTCGTATACGTCCACATGTGAAGTTTATGCAGGTCACATCTTCATATGTAAAGTTGTACTTGAATTTACCTCTTGAGGGGAGACGTCATCTTGCTTACTACTTATTACATTTTTTCTTTTTTAACACAACTTTCTACAATTCACACATTACACTCGCTCGCCACGTTTAGCAGTGGTAGCTAACATTTAAAATTAAATTTAACCAGTGCATTTTGGTGGAGCACTCGCTCGTAGTTCTATACGCTCTGACGGCAGCATTGTGACTCTCTACTCGATTCGACTGGCACATTACAACGGAGAGGGGCAAGTACTCCGCGATAATATAGTTCCTATTTTTATTTAAATTGACATTCTTATTACAAAAAACAATACATTAATTATACATATATAATCTAAGTTATTTATTTTAACTACTACTCGTGCCTTCAAATTACTAATTACAAAGATTATGATTTTTATATCTTCCTAAGTTACAGACGACTCGCTATGCACGTTGTGCCCGGAATTAACAGGTCACCGCATGATGACTAGCAAAGGGTTAACTGTGATATTAATAGCTTTTTTACAATTCGAATTTTTATTAATGCTTTAGTTAGATTTTCCATTTACATCTCATACTTATTCTGAGTTAGGACAAGGGCTTTAGGTTTAATAGTGCGATTTAAAAAATACTTAATTGCTAGTAAATTATTTTTTTATTTATTTAAGATTCTATATTCAATTAAATCGTCACATACTCCACCGCTTAAAATCCACATTACGAATTTTTGTGAGCCTAACGCAAAATTGGGGACTTGGAGTATGCTTGGTGTCAGTGTGTGGAATTTCTCTCACATAGTTATTGGCAAGCGTTATACCCATTTGTTTCTTCTCCACAACACAATATACTTTTATATTACTTTTATATTTTCTTATAAACTACTCTTTTTTTTACATACTATTCACACTTAATATCTACATTTTAAAACACAAAACTCTTTCTTATGTCTACTACTTAAATCTACTACCGGTTTTTTCTTTGGGTTTTTTATTACTCTCTTCGTAGAGTAATTTTCTAAATATTTTGCTATTTAGAATTCAGTTTAGTTGTCATTGAGTACTCATTTACTTATCTTTCGCTGAACTGGATCTCAGGTTGATCAGGCCTCATTTCCAAATTCTACGATTAACACTTAGCACGGTTACTGAGGTATAATATACTTCACTACCTAGTATTACCTTTTCTATTTTTGGCTATACTGTTTCTTCTTCTTTCCTTCTTATACAATTTTATCTGCGAAATATGTGTTCTCCGCATATATTCTCGAGTCGCAGGTTCGTATAAGGCTACTGTAACTGGAGTTAAGTACTTCCGGATTTGGTAAGGGCCACACCATCGGTATGATAGTTTAGAGGTGGTCTTATCAATTGCACTACTAGTCGGGTGAGTTTTGTACATTACTAAGTCACCTACTTGGTACCTAACTGAATTGTTATGAATACTTTTCTCGTGGTATTTTCTGGATTTCTCTAAGTTCGCTCTTAAATTAGAGCGGGCTTTATTCCATATTTGCTTAATCTCCTTATCCTTTATTTGCGGAGGTAGCAGGTCGTGTATTTTCCATTTAGTGGACAAGGGGTGGTTTGGTTTGTATTTATACAGTAACTCAAACGGGGTCGACTTGTGACCTTCGTGATAAGCTGAATTAAAGGCGTATTGTATCCAGGATAGGTTTTGGTCCCAAGACGTATGATCGTTCGCATGGTAGGCGATTAATGCAGATTTGAGGTTTCGTAGATACCTTTCAGCAATATTGCCTTGCGGTCGATACTCCGTAGTGGTTATATGGTCTATTCCTAACTTGAAACACATATTCTTAAATTCTTTCGCTTTAAACTGTGGTCCATTATCTGACACTATACGTACAGGTGTACCGTAGTCTTTAAATAATCTTTCCTGTAATATTTTTACAGTAGTCGACGCTAATGCTCGTCGCATAGGATACATCCAAACAAATTTGGTGAACGAATCTACACAGATGAGTAACATAGTGTTACCTGATTTCGATCGTGGATAAGGACCTGAAAAGTCTAAATAAAGTTTAGAAAAAGGGGTCTTAGGGATTTCTGAAATCAATTGGCTTACCTGGTTATTTCTGGCCGGTTTACTGAGAGCACATAATTTACATTTCTTTACGAAACTGGCTATTTCGCTGTTCATATTGTTCCAATGATATTCTTTTCGAACACGATGTATTGTTTTATTGATTCCCATATGGGCTCCAATGGTAGATGAATGGAAGTACTCCATCAGCATGGGCTTAATCACATCAGGGGCGATTATTCTTAGTTCCTTTCCGCTTCTTATTTTATGGCATAGTACACTTTTACTCAATACGTATTTCTCGGATTTAATACCTTGCGCAAGTTGTTCTATAATAGGTTTCAGTAAGGGGTCTTGTTGTTGATACAGGGCAATGTTTGTAAAGGCAAGGGGGAACTCAGTAATTACGGCGTTAGCAAGTGCTGTTTCCGGATTCTCCTTGCTTCCGGGAGTATTAGTGGGCGACTGGAACATACGGGACAGGGTATCAGCGACTACGTTTTGTGTACCTTTAATATGCTGCACTCTGAATTTGTAGCAGTTTAACCTCAATACCCATCTTCCAATACGTCCTAACTGTTTAGGGTGATTCAGTAACCAAGATAATGCTTGATTATCAGTTTCCAAAAGGAATTCTTTATGTTCTAGGAAGGGTTTAAACTTCTCAAATGCAAAAACAATGGCTAAACATTCCAATTCGTATGCGGAATATTTTCTTTCTTGGTCGCTCAAAGTTCGCGATGCATAACTAATAGGTAGTCTACTGTTTTCTATCTCTTGATAGATGACTGCACCTAACGCTACACTGGAACTGTCGGCCTGCACTACGAAAGGTTTCGTGAAATCGGCTAGTTGCAAAACTGGGGGAGATATGATACTTTCTTTGAGTTGTTCAAACGCATTTTGATGTTGTGCGCTCCATTCAAACTTCGCTCCCTTCTTTCTTAAGGAATTTAGAGGTGCTGCTATTTCGGCAAGATGGGGAATATACTTGTGGAAATAATTTACCATTCCCAAAAATCGGGCTATACCTTTTGCATCTCGTGGGGGTGAAAATTCTCTAATAGCGCGGGTTCGTTCGGGGTCAATGCTTACTTTTCCATTCGCTTTCACGACGTGACCTAAGAATGAAAACTGTGGGACGGCAAAATTTACCTTTTTTGGGTTAACAGTTAATCCTGCTTTTTGTAACCGAGATAACACTTCACGTAGGTGTTTAAGATGTTGTTCCATTGATTCGCTATAGATAACGATGTCGTCCAAATAGTGGTACACATATTTAAATTTAATATCGTGAAATATCCTTTCTAATAATCTACTACATACGGAACTTCCTTGAGATATTCCAAAGGGTACTCTAGTAAATTGGTGCAAGTTAAAAGGAACGGCAAACGCGGTTAAACGTTTTGATTCTTCCGCAAGGGGTATTTGGTGAAAAGCTTGATTCAGATCCATTACAGTAAAGACTTTCGCTTTCGTGAAGTAATGGAAAGCACTATGGATGTCTGGAAGAGGAATAGATTCAAATTCTATTCTTTTGTTTAATTGCCGGTAGTCCACAACTAGTCTGTGCTTATCGTGACCTTTCGGTACTAAAAAGGAGGGAGATGAATATGAGGACGTAGAGGGTTCAATGATTCCTTGCTCCAACAACTTGTTGATATGGTTTCTCATCACTTCCATCTTGGGAGGCGACAACTTGTACGGAGGTAGGCGTATTACTTTCTGATCGCTCAGATTAATTTTATATTCTATTAGTTTAGTGAGTCCTAGCTTAGGTGTAAGAACTGAGGAAAATTCTTTTATTAATTTCAGTATTCTCATTCTATCTCTACTTTCTAGATGAGATAAATCAGACTCTTGGTGTATTACGTGTGCAGTAGATGAACTAGTTTTTTCCTGTTTGTCATTATTACAATCAAATCTATATTTCCGTGTACGGTCGAATCGAAAATAATAATTTTGCTCATAGATGTCAAGAATCATTACTGTTTTACTAATAAAGTCTGCTCCCAATATTAAGTCGGGTCCTAATTCATTACATACTAACATAGTAAAAACCCAGGTTAGATTCTTGATTTTAACTTTAACGGTAATGCTCAGTTTTATTATTATATTTCGTTTATTGGCGGTAGCACACTTTATATTCACCGCTTGACTCCGTTTTACTAGATGGATTTTCAATAATTTGTCTGCTAACTCTTGACTGATTAAGGTTCTGGTAGATCCCGAATCAATTAATGCGATTGTGGAGGTAACACCTAGGTCTACTTGGATTAAGGGTAATAGACTTTTAGTCCAGTTACATTTATTTATCGCGTTACATTTTTCAAGAAACTTCCTCACGTAGGGATCTATTTCTTTAGAATTTCTTTTCCTTCCACTTTTGTTATATAATAACTTTTTTTTTTATACGTTTCTTTAGGTTCACAAAATTTCGAGTTGCTGCGGAAGACACAGGATTTCGGGTCTCCCTGCCTTACATGTTTTTTGGATCTGAGTGTTTACGTTCCAATTGCTTGCTCTTACAGTCTTTTCTTATGTGTCCATATTTGCCGCAATTATAACAGATGGGCTTATTGCGAGGAGGGTACCTTGTTTCAGTTTTAGATGGTGTTACATTTAACTTACCAGAACTGCGCACATTGTGAGGTCTATTGAATACTTGCCTTTCATGCAGGGTTGTTACACCGGGCGCTAGGGCTCGCAATTCATTTCTATTTGTTTCTGCTGATTTCATCATATGTCTATTTTGATCGGAGTACCATACATTTGACGAATGGATACTGCATTGTTCTAGATCTGCAATGGTGTTCGGTCTATTTATCAAAGCTAAACGAGATCTTTCCTCTGGTGACAGTCCTACTAAAATGGTGTCGACCATCTGTGTCTCATTCCAATCTACACGTAGTAGTCGAGATGACTCCCTGATATCTGAGATGTAATGAGCTAATCACTCGTGATTTCCTTGTACTCGTAGTACGGTCTTTCTTTTAAGTTCTTCATAAATTCCGGTTGGAATAAAGTACTTTATCGTTGAGCTATGTAGGTCTTCTACTGGAAGTGTAGAGCTTAATGCTTCTATCACACGATTCTTTAACGGGGGTTTACATTTCGGTAGCAGAACTTGCAAAATTTGCCAATCATTCAGCTGCTGTAGATCTTTTATCTGCAGGAGATATTTAATGAAATTTAGTAGTTTGGAGACATTTAATCCATCGGTGTAAGGGATTTCAGTTAAAAGTTTCTCCACAGGATGAGTGATTTTTCCATATAGGTCTGCGTTATGGTTCAAGGTTGGCATTCGGGGTGGTCAATTCGTGCGTTCCGGGGCGAATCTGGAAACGATGGGGAGGAGGGGCATTTAAATCCCTATCAGGATATTGCTCGTGGTTAGCTTGCATTTGCGATACGGCGGGTGAGTCGCGATCAGTGTTAGGCGGAGGTAGATCAGTAGTAGGGGATTGAACTGGGGAGATGTGTAGTTTCTTCAAGGACTTCTCAATTTCATCCATACGGAACGAGTCGGATCTTCTTCTTAACTCATTAATAATAGTGGGTAATCGACGTAAAGCTTCGTCAGCTAGGTTTTGCACTTCAGGAGGTATTTCCGTAAGATTAGGCCAGATCAACAAATGTTTTATTCGCCGGGTTAAATGCTCTATTCTCTGGGTAGTCCGCAAAATTATCGCCGGAGATTTCTCGTCTTGGAGAGTTTGAGACAATAAGGTTAGCTCACTATACTTGGCATTACAAATTTCTCTCTCGCTCTCATAATCGAGTCCGCTTAGGTTGCTTAATTGCGCGGGTGTATCAAATCCACTTTCGCGTATTGATCTACGCAATTCCGCGACTCTTACATTCGCATGGGGTAGTCCACGCAATAGAGCTTCGTAAGACAGCTCATCCTTTAATAGTAAATCCGGATTAAATTGGGCCATTTTTATCTTATTTCTAACACATTAAAACGTACTTAAAATTGATTTTACAACACTACACACTAACTACATAGACAAGGTGCATTCTTGGGTAAATCATTTGCATAATTCAGAAGAGAATGATTTCTCTTTTAAGGGAGAGACAGAAATTCCACACACACATATTTCAATGTTAAATCGCCGATCAGCTGTTTGCTGGAATGTAGGTCACCCTCTTTTATTTAGTAAACAAAGGCAGGGTAAGTGTATGCGTGGGAACGAGGGAGTTACGCACACGTATTGTTCTCTACACAATGCCACAGGCTAACTTTCTTGACCGGTTTTAACTGGAGAAGCCAGCTCGGACGCATGGGGTGAATCTCATTCAACAAAGCACGCTTTAAAAGTTACAAGTGTATTACGGTTATAACAGTCTGAGTTTAGTAATTAATTCTCGTACTTTCCCCAAGTAAATTATTTATTTTTTTAGTAACAAATTTAAGTTACGAAATTCTTTCCACGTAATTAACCGGGTCTACTTTACACAGGAGTATAATTTTTTTTTTTATTTTTACCGTGACGACAGACATACACTGATATACTATGCAGGCATATTCAAGAAACTACAGGTCTTGGATTGTCACAATATAAACCTGTTAAAGACTGAACAGATCAACAAGCACTACAATTCATGTACATACTTGCATTTGGCTTCATACAATGATATTTCAAGTTATACTGACTATCATTTACGTATCTTAAAATAAATTCATTTTATGAAAATTAATGTTACATCAAATACAGTAACTGAGTGCATATATCAAATAACTGAGTGCCGAGAGTTATCTAATTTTACTACGTAACAATTACTTTAATTATCAGCGTGACGTATCTTTGTTAATGTCACGATGCTTACAACCTTTTTAATAATTTAGCAGAGTAGCGCAATTTTGTAACTTTTTTACCACGTTACAAATCCAGGGAACCCATCTTAATTGACACCTGCCAATTACATGGGCTGCCAACGTTGTAACGAACTGTTATTAAACTCAACCTAATTGAACAAATTACTTAAGCTAATTATTAGGAGACAAGGGAAGGTATTTCACTGATTTATGCACTCATTTTCATGTGTAATAAGATGACTTCTCTTTATTAACAACTGATATGAAAAGATCCCATGACATAATTAATTAGATTAAAATATTTAAATGGTTTTCAGAAAAACTAGGGATCATAATGATTATGTACTTTTTTACCTCGGATCCCAGTTTACTTTAAATATATCTATAGCAAATACTTCTGAGTATTTTGTGTTCATCTAGATGCTTGCAAGACTTCTTTTACCATTTGAAGAATGGTATTATTAACTAAAGTGATTTTAATTTACATTTACATATAATGCGTTACAACGTATGATATTCAATATTACAGTAAACTCTTAGTTGGTCTCATTTATAGTTTAAAGAAATTTATAGTCTTTGAAAAGTCTCTTTTCTATGTAAGTTATGTCTCAAATATAATTAACTCTCGATAGGCAAGCTATCGAGTCACCTTTACAATAGGTCGCGGTAACCTCGTCCTGGGGTGTCTCTCTTGGGAACTCTTGAAGTCGGCGTCGTCATCTGAGTCGTGTCTTCGGCAAGTACTAGATAGGTGATTCACTGCGGAGATTGAAGTTTCTCTTGTTAAAGTTGGGGTAGATCCACGTAGGTCCTCGTCAGCGTCTTATGCCTCGTATACGTTGTAGCATGACAGAAAATCCACTACTTATTAAGTCATATAAAATCATAAAGTTTAATTACATCAAATATGTTAAAATAATATTGAATGAGATTTAAGGAAATCAAAGGAATGAACCACGATAAAATAAAAACCCTCATTACATTATACAGAAACCACTGTTTAAATATCAAAGAAAGTATTGAAAGCAACTCATATTATAATATCAGTAATTTACCCAGGAAGCTAGGAGCAGTAAACAAAATAAATAACACCAGATCAAGAAGAAAGAGACTCAGTTTCAGAGTGGTGATACCAAAATACCCCAAAAACAAGAAGAGGGAAGAATAAAGTTTGTGGTCAGGAAGAAAACAATACCCTGAAACCTGTAGAAAAGAACAAGGTCCGTATCAGTGAATAAATTAGATGCTCCAAACTAAACATCAGTCGAGATACACCAAGTACCTTGGTTTACCCAAGAATAAAGAAGGAAGACAAGAAGACCAGAAGAATGAAGACTAGAAGAAGGACAAGAATGAAGACCAGAAGAAGGACAAGAATGAAGACAAGAAAGAAGATAAGAAGAAGGACAAGAAAGAAGACAGGAGTAGAGGAAGAAATAGTATGAAAGAAACACCGTTGTAAAACCTATTATTATTATTAACTGCCATCAACCCCAAACCCACAAAAACGATTCAAAAGAAAGTATAACATACCCAAAATCCTATAAAAATGTAATTATTTAGAAAACTAAAGTGCTGTATAAGAAGTATTATAAGAAGTGAACCGACTAAAGCTATTGTGTGATAAGAAAATAAACAAGTCTTAACAGTCCATGATTACTAAAGGCCTGGTCTGAGATAATAAGACTCAAAATATCAGAACCAACAGTGAAAGTGAATTTGTGTAAGTGTTTTTTGGAAATGCAATAAACTTAAAGTTAGTGATACTATGACTTATCAGTATGCTATATAACAACTTTAATATCCAATAATAAACAGCATAATAAAATAATAAAATGGAAGATTTCCAGTATTTTATTATTTTAATGTAACTCTTTATTTACAAGACATTTGTAAAAAAATGCTAATAACTAGAGTATGGGTGGTCATGTTTACTGATGAGGGTATCATAAATAATAATGGTTTAGACCAGAAAGGACTGGCATTAATTTAGTATTCGTAACTTTAAAATGTTTAAATAGACTGTTTATTCACAGCCATAAAATCAATGTGTTAGTAAAATGTATTTGTAAGAGTTATTAGAAAATAAGATTTATATTATGTGTTTTAAATGAATTACGTTTGCTAAATAATAGCCTACATACCATTAATAATGTTTCAATAGGTATGCTATGTTAACTCAAAAATAGTTAAAAGTATATGTTCAAACCATATCAGCAATATGTTCAAGTGTGCAGATTGCTAAATAATGTTCATAATTATTTATTTTAATAACAGTAGTGTTAATTAAATACTACACCTCACAATAAGTTATAAACCATTTTATTTTCATATAATAGTAACTATGTAAAGTCAGAGGAGAAAGTAGGATTAAATTTATTTGAGAAAAACAGAAATATAAAATTCTAAAGTCTAGGCCATTTGGTGAATTCACAGAACCAATAAACTAGTATAATTCACTTATAAATCCTGTAAACTACCAAGATTTAGATAAGATAACTTAGTTAAACACTACTGGGAATGATCCTATGAGTTAAAATGATAATAAGGAAATATACCTTAAAATATTGTAAATTTTCAAAATATATAAATTAATTAATTTTAAAGAGCAATTTCAAATTTACAGATTAACACAAAAAACCAGTTTAAAGGTTTAATTTATATGTATTTAAGGAAAGAAAGAGGAATATGACTAATTAAAATTTACTATAATAGTATTAATGATATTTAAAATGGAGGAAATCTGTATAAAGACGGAAATCCAATTTTGAGCCTATATTTCCAAAAAGTAAAGAAATTTGTTAATTTCCACAAAATGTCTACAGATATGGACTATAATACATCAATTTAAAAGGACTGAGATGATTAAACCAATGATAAGGTTCATAATTCATAAAAGTGATGAATAAAATAAATAAATTCCATATATAATGTAATATTTTATCATGTGTATGGGTAATCGAAATATGTTAACAATACTTTTTCAAGGATTAACTGGGCCAAATTTTGACCAGGTTAATTAGTCTTTTGTTGAATATCAAGCTGAATAGTTGAGTGACAAAACGTTCTTTAAATCGAGTAGAAAATGGTACGTCTAATTACTATTAATGTCAGTGCAACGAGAGGTAGATGAATTGAACACTTTCATAGCTAAATTTACCTAACCTTTAACGGCAATAGTGAGAAATAACACCTAACTTCATGATACGAGTGATATAAAACAGTAAAACAGTATTTTTGACACAATTCAATCTACAACGCATAACCACATTTACAGAAACTTAACCCACAGGAGTGAACACATACAAAATAAACTAATTAACACAAGTTTACACGGAACACTTCTTCAGAACATACCAAATAAATTAACAGACATATTACACCAGTGCGGGAAGATTTCAGACATTCACAAAGGTAATTTTGTCATGATTTTCGAACATGTCGAGTTCGCAGTAACTACGCCAGAAATAGTAGCGGCCATCTTTTAATTCAAGCCGGCCTGCCTTCATTATCCAGCAGTGACGTCATAGCCTGCATATGGTTTGACAACTTTCATAAATATTACATAATGGAATTATTTAAATTCTGTTGAATAATAATTATTGTATTTATTTTTAATTGTTAATATTATACTTTCTCGTCACCCTTCTCTGACTATTAATTTTAATCGCTCAAAGAACCTGTTTTTTAATATAATACATATCATAATTTTTGTTCTGTATGCACAATCGATAATTCCCGAGACGGAGTCGATAATTGCTCTCCATCGATAAAAAATCGATTATTTATTTAAATTGTTCAATAAATCTTTATATTTCCATTATTTTTTATCTGTTATTTATTTCACAGGTTAATTTAAGAGTATTTATTAAGACTGAGGGACTTAAAGAAGAAGAAAATATTTTATTTGAGTGAGATATTGGACCAGCAAGAAAAATCACCAATCGATTGCTAACTGGAGTTAATCTATTTAACTCCAGACTTGGTTCAAATCTTCGAGAAGTGCTCGATAGTCAATAAATACCTGCCTGATCAACAAAATTTTTACAAAACCACTAAAACAACTTTATTTCTTATTTACATACATTAATAAACATAAACAAAATTTTTTACTATTTGAAAATTTTATTTTTTATAAAATTTTCTATCAACTTTTTATCTTTTGTAACGACCGGCATACAGCGGTCTTGTTACAAAGTGGCGTCCAACTTAGAGTGCTTGATAAGATAAGCTTGGCAGCGATTAATTAATAGATACCAGAAAAATGCAAAGACGAGCTACTTCGAAAAAGAGGGCGGCAGAGGCCGAAAAAGAAGTTGACATGGGGGATAAGGAGGCAACACCTGTGGAGGATCCGGAAGTGTTACTAATCCAGGCGGAACCGAGACAACCAGCACCACCAGAGGAACAACCTGAAGTAACGACGCAGACAGGAGAAATCAATGTCCCAGAAAAGGAGAAACCTTCACCGACCGAGGATAGTAACATACAGGAAATGTTCAAGCTGATGATGGAGACAATGAAGGGAATGAGTAAAGATTTAAAGGAGGAAATCAAATCCAAAATAGAAGGAGTAACTAAGAAAATGGATTCCACTACGGAAGATAACAAGAAGATGGAGGAGAATTTAAGCAAGAAAATGGATGACGATAACCATTCATTAAATGAAAAACTAGAGGATCTGAAGGAAGACAACCATTCATTAAATGAAAAACTAGAGGATCTGAAGGAAGATAACCGATCCACAAAGGAAGAATTGGGCCGTAAGATAGAAAATACTAATAAAAGGATTGAGGAAACCAGTAAGAATTTGAGTAAGAAGATGGAAGAGAAAATGGAGGAAACAAGTAGTAAAATGGAAAGCGACAATCAGCAACTGAGGGAAAAGTTGGAGGAAAATAATCAGAAAATGGAGGAGAAAATGGACGAGAATAATCAAAGGTTAAGAGAAGAATTAAGGGAAGTTAACCAGGAGAGCATGAATAAAGTAGACGAGAGAATTGAGTTAGCTAAGGAAGAGTTAAATAAAAAGATAACCGATACAAAGAAATCCATCGTAAAGAAGTTAGAACAGGAAGTTGTGGTTGTTAACCAGCAAATCAGAGAAGTAGACGAAAGATGTCGTCAAACAGAAAACGAAGTGCTGGAAGTCCGGGAAGTAATAACTAAGGAGATTACTCAGGTCCAAGAACAACAGAAAACAAAAATGGAGGAGACCAAGAAATTTGCTTTGGAAGAAGTGAATAAAGTGCGGACACAGGTAACCGAAAGATGCGACGGCGTGGAAGCCGCTATGTCGAACATAACCGGACAGGTGCGTCAGAGCCAGGAGGAGATAGAGATGATAAGGAACAGACCATCTGGATATCATAATTTCCCCATGTCAGAGAACAGAGAATGGCTCAATTTCCGGCAATATAAACGGAAGCCTATGGAGTTCTTGGCACGAATAGAGGAGTACCTCGAAAAACACAGAGGGAACCGATGGGTCCAGAATAGGGAAATCCTTGACGAGTCGTTTCGGGAGGTGAATGACCATTGGTGGATGACCAACCGGAGCGACATCGACAATTATGAACAATTCAAGAGCCTATTTAAGGCCAAGTACTGGTCAGAGACCACGCAAAATCTAATAAGAGATAATATATGCCACGGCCGCTACAAACCACAAGTCGGTAGTTCAATGACAGCTTATTTCCTTGGCAAGGTGTGTGTGGCCAAGCACTTAGAACCAGCCATACCGGAGGAATGCCTAATAAATAAGTTGTCCTAATGATATAATGATAAGTTGTCCTATCATTATGATGAAGAGGTAATTCGTGCGAGGAGGGGCAGCCAGATAAAAACCATCCAGGCAATGACAGAACTCCTAGAAAATTATGAAAATGAAGACTACTACCGACAGAGTCGTAGAAGAAGTGATGGGCCCGAACCAAGGATGTATCAGAACAATAACCAGGGTACGAACAACATAAATACTGGGTACCAAGGAGGCCGGGCATACCCGCGAAATAACGGTTCTAATAATAGTAATAATATGAACAATCCTAGTTACAATGATAATAATAATACGGGTCCAAACCATCAAAACCCGAATCGACCCTCTAATGGTTATCAGGGTAACCGCAATCCCTACCCTAATAACGCAAATAGTCAGAGAAGTCCCAATTATGGTAATAGTCATTACCCTAATAATACTAATCGTACGGGTCCTAATAATGGTAATTTTAATAATAATAGGTTTCCTCGCCCTAGAGTGAACTTCATACGAGCCACAGATGGACGACAGCGGAGATTCGATCACAATCGACGAAATAGCTACCGCGGATACGAAGAAAGGCGGAGGAGCCTAGAACGGGACCAACCAAGGTACTATCCGACGCGTAGGAGCAATAGTTTAGACAACGCTGAACGGAGGTCGAACCACGAACGACCGGAAGACCATAGGACAGATCGACAGGTAACCACTCTGAGCATCCCAAATGAGGCATCGACTAGTATGGCTCAAAGGAATAATGATGCCGAGCCTTTAAACGGGCACAGGCAGTAATAAATCGCCAGAACCCGTTACTGCTCCTAAATACTGGGTATAATAATAATAATGAGTACAATCACGTGAATAATAACAATCGTATCACCATCATAGGGTGCAACTACCTAAAGGACATCAGACAGGAGTTATTGGAAGAGGATAACAGGAATCCCACCAATAACTTCAATAATGAAATAATACATGTCGACGCCAAGGTAGAAGGCATCCCAGCCAAGTTAATGATCGATACTGGGTCGAACGTGTCAATCATAAGTACGACGGAATTGGAGAGGATACAGCAAGAGTGCGGGAGAACTTTACCAACATTGCCGTTGAATAATATTGTTTTGTTGGGTGCAACCGGCCGACAAAACAAAACAATACGTAGACAAGTCTCCGCCAGTGTGATGAGCTGTGGTATAGCGATTGACATGGAATTCTTGGTGGCGAGCGGTCTGCCATTTAATATACTGGTCGGGTGTGATGTGCTTAGGAGGAATTCCGCCATCATTGATCTGAGAACTGAAACATTATCGCTGTTTTCTAACGGACATACTTGGACGGCGAACTTAGTGGGTAGTGACCAAGTCGTTCCCGATAGTATCCATCAGCAAATCCGCAAAATTAATTACATCCATCCAACATCTATAATTGAACAAAGGATAGACGACACCTCCAATGAAGATTTATGGTCACAAAAAATCCAGGAGATCAGGGATTTCCGGAGCGGTATAACTGGCGAAGGTTTAACAACAAACCAAGCGAACAAATTAATAAACATATACAACAAATATAAATCAGTCTTTTCTGATGAGCCCGGTAAAGTGAAAAACTTCCAGTGTACTCTACAGTTCCGAGACACAGTGGACTTTAACCGGAAGTCTTACCCCATTGCGCAATCACGAAAGCAAGCAGTAAGAGCTGAAATAGAGCAAATGATTAACCGTGACATTATAGAGAGTAGCCATTCCCCATATACAAGTCCTATCGTGGCTATTCATAAGAAAAACGGACAAGTCCGTTTGTGTTTAGATGCGCGCGAAATAAATAAGATGATCATTAATGACAGGACTTCGCCCGGTGAGATTGAGGAGATCTTAAAACGGTTCCACGGTACCAAATACTTCACTACCTGGTATACGGTGTGCGGGTACTGGCAGGTGGAATTACATCCAGAGAGTCGCCAGTATCTGGCCTTTATATTCGAAGGGCGGAACTACCAGTTTAAGAGGTTGCCCTTCGGACTGGTAAACTCAGTCGCAGTCTTTGTGCACTGCATGGACCAGATACTTGGCCAAGAAGCACTACAATTCACCACCGTATACGTCGATGACTTGCTAGTGTCCTCAGAAACTTGGGAGGAACACTGCTACCGTGTGGAGCACGTATTACAGAAGCTAGCAGCAAACAATATTACGCTGAAATTAGCAAAATCTCAATTTATTGCTAAAGAAATACAATTCTTAGGCTTCATATTAAATGATAAGGGAATCTCACCGTCGGCTGAAAAAGTCGAAGCGATTCAGAACTTTCCTACACCTAAGAATCGAAGGCAGTTACAGTCGTTCCTGGGACTCTGTAATTATTACCGCAAGTTCCAGGAAAAGTACTCCGAACTGACTGCCAGATTTCAGCCGCAACTGTCATCTAAAAATAAATGGATCTGGGGTAATGAACAACAAAATATATTACCTCTTATAAAACAAAAATTCCTTGAACCCATTATACTCCGCCATCCAGATTTTAACAAGCCTTTCTTTCTTAATTGTGATGCCAGTGACATCAGCCTCGGCACTACCTTATATCAAGAGGATGAGGAGGGCGAACATCTTGTAATCTGCTTTGGCAGCAGAGCATTAAACCAGTGTGAGAAAAACTATCACGTTACAGAAAAGGAATTATTGAGTGTCGTGTTCGCGTGCGGAAAGTTCCGCACTTATATTCTTGGTTATTCCGTTACCGTCCGGACAGACCATAAATCTATCTCGTTCCTTAAGAGATGTAAGTTGAGCCATGGAAGGTTAACGCGGTGGATACTATTGCTGCAAGAATACGACCTTAAGTGGGAGTATATCCCCGGAAGGAAGAATGTCGTCGCGGACGTATTGTCTAGAGTAGACATTGACAAACAGACGTTCGAGGGGGAGAAGGAGAGTATTCTGAAAGTATACCATATTCTCAGCAGCAGCGCCGGTCTACAATCAATTTTGGAACACCTAAGCACACACCAACAAGCTGACCCGAAGTTAATCACTATTATCTCAAGACTGGAAGCAGGGGATGAGACAATCTCCCAATATTATACCATACATAATGGAATCCTGTTTTCCAAACCATCATTATATAAGGAGGAATGGAAGGTAATAATTCCGACCCATATCGAGAAGGAGATAGTGTTCAATTATCATGTTCGATATGGGCATATGGGCGCCTTAAAGGTGGTAAAGGCCCTGGAAGAGAGCTGCCATATCAAAGACATAAATCGGAAGGTACGGAGGTACATTAGAAACTGTCGCATTTGCCAACTCGTAAAAACTAACAACGAGAAAAGAGAGGGGTAGATGATTCCATTAACTTCGCAGTCGAAACTTGAGAAGGTATTCCTGGATATCTGTGGGCCATTTCCCCGCAGTGGAGGCCGCCACCGATACAAATATCTCGTCATCATAATGGACCATTATACCAAGTTCGTGAAGCTATACCCAGCGAATCGGGCGACTACGAATAAAGTTCTTGATATCCTGATCAACCAGTACTTCCCAACCGTCGGAAAACCGGTATCGATCATAACCGACCACGGAACACAATTCAAGGGGAGGAAATGGCGGGATACACTGCTGTCAATGGGGGTTCATACATACAAGACATCAGTATACCACCCGAGCAGTAACCCGGCCGAAAGAGTCTTGCGAGATGTGGGGCGCCTATTAAGAACGTATTGCCACGATCAGCAGAGGAGGTGGCAAGAATACTTGGAGGCCACTGAAGAATTCCTCAACCTGGCATACCATCCAGCCATAGGAATAACCCCATACTCCGCAATGTACGAGAGACAACCCCCTAGAGAGATCGAAGATATCTTGGAGTTCCCCAGAGAGCATAAATATATATTTGATAGAATTCAATTTCACAATAAGGTGGCCGAAGATCAGGAGAAACGGCGGAATAAATACAATAAAAGCATGGGTAAGGTTATTCATTATACCGTTGGAGAGAAGGTGTTGTTGAAGAATAGGGAATTACCCAGTTCCTTAGAGGGGATAACAAAAAAATTATTGCTTCTGTACACTGGTCCCTATATTGTCTCAAAGGACAATAACAACAACACATACGAAATGAAGGAAATGAATTCAAATAAAGTCAAGGGTGTCTTTAACCAGGCATCCATGAAGAAATTTTATGAATAAGATAATCCAAATTCCAAAGCAATTGTAAGATCACCTTACATACCAGTTATTTTTGAAGAAAATTTTATGGCAATAATATAAGAATAAAGAAGAAGAGAATTTAGAATTTAAGAGACCCCTAAATTCTAAAACAAATGTAAGCCCACCTTACATACCAGTTATTTAAGAAAATTTTATGGCTATAATATAAGAAGAGTGAATTTTGAATTGTGTATAAATCAAGTTTCCAAACCAAGAGTAAATACAACTTACCAACCAATTATTAATGAAACACTTTGGTGAGATAAACAGAAGAGATTTAATACCATATTGATGGTAAGCATAAAATATAATTACCATGTTAATAAAGGATCATAATAGGATGAATAAAGGAACCAGACTGTAGAATTAAAACAAATAATTCTGGACAGTATGATCATGTCTAATTTCAATATAAAGAGTAAAAACCTTTCCATAAAACGATGCCAAAGGAAATAAAAAAAAAATTTCTTTAATACGATTTGAGTTGATACGATTTGAGGGATTGAATATAATAAAGTACAAAAACTTATTTGGAATAATGAGATAATGAAACTTTGAAGTGGTATGAGGAGAAATTATGACCTCATTATAAAATTAATAAAAAACATTCATTCGAAAGTATAATAACCATGACAGGAATAATGTGAGAATAATATCAAAGATATGTGTAATCAAACGAATTAAATATCAATTATGATGATGACAGTTATAAAAAGTTCTAGAAAATAGAACAAGTGGAAATAATAAGAACAAAGAAACAGTCTAAAAATGTCATAAAGATATGCTACAATAAACAATGCAGATTATAATAAAAAAACCAGAAGGTAATAAAGAATTTATAACCAAAAGATTTATATGATAAGAAAAGTTGAAAAATGTAATAATAGAAGAGCTTCCTACCATAATATCAAATGAAAGAAACATCCAGTTAACGAGTCAGAAGAACAACTGAGATAGGAATATTAAAATCTCTGAGAAATATAATAAGTAATAAGTGAAGTATCCCAAAGATATTTTTTAAATAGTAACAAATGTGTACTATTCTGAATAATTTTTTAATCTGTCTGTAGATAATTCCAGCAGTATTAATATGTTTTTTGAGCAGAGATGATTTGCCTCTGTACTCAAATATGTGTGAAGTATTGGACAGCAGAGGAAAGTAGCGTACAGTGCCTCTCTGAACTGAACCAGCTCACAAAGTAGGGAACGATAGGGAGGAAATATCCCAAGGAGAAAATACTAAGAAGAAATATGAAAATGAAATAATAAATATGAACTCAGATGACTATTACTATCAAGAGAGATCAAGTGAGAATGATATAAACTTAAATATAAATAAGAAAATTTTTTAAATGGAAGGAAGTCCAGAATAATAACAAACCTAGAATAATTATCATAAGCAATTGTTTCAAACAAAGCAAGTATAGTCTGAAAAAATTACTTCTGGAGAAGGGCATTCTGTAGCATGACAGAAAATCCACTACTTATTAAGTCATATAAAATCATAAAGTTTAATTACATCAAATATGTTAAAATAATATTGAATGAGATTTAAGGAAATCAAAGGAATGAACCACGATAAAATAAAAATCCTCATTACATTATACAGAAACCACTGTTTAAATATCAAAGAAAGTATTGAAAGCAACTCATATTATAATATCAGTAATTTACCCAGGAAGCTAGGAGCAGTAAACAAAATAAATAACACCAGATCAAGAAGAAAGAGACTCAGTTTCAGAGTGGTGAATACCAAAATACCCCAAAAACAAGAAGAGGGAAGAATAAAGTTTGTGGTCAGGAAGAAAACAATACCCTGAAACCTGTAGAAAAGAACAAGGTCCGTATCAGTGAATAAATTAGATGCTCCAAACTAAACATCAGTCGAGATACACCAAGTACCTTGGTTTACCCAAGAATAAAGAAGGAAGACAAGAAGACCAGAAGAATGAAGACTAGAAGAAGGACAAGAATGAAGACCAGAAGAAGGACAAGAATGAAGACAAGAAAGAAGATAAGAAGAAGGACAAGAAAGAAGACAGGAGTAGAGGAAGAAATAGTATGAAAGAAACACCGTTGTAAAACCTATTATTATTATTAACTGCCATCAACCCCAAACCCACAAAAACGATTCAAAAGAAAGTATAACACCCAAAATCCTATAAAAATGTAATTATTTAGAAAACTAAAGTGCTGTATAGTATTATAAGAAGTGAACCGACTAAAGCTATTGTGTGATAAGAAAATAAACAAGTCTTAACAGTTCATGATTACTAAAGGTCTGGTCTGAGATAATAAGACTCAAAATATCAGAACCAACAGTGAAAGTGAATTTGTGTAAGTGTTTTTTGGAAATGCAATAAACTTAAAGTTAGTGATACTATGACTTATCAGTATGCTACATAACAACTTTAATATCCAATAATAAACAGCATAATAAAATAATAAAATGGAAGATTTCCAGTATTTTATTATTTTAATGTAACTCTTTATTTACAAGACATTTGTAAAAAAATGCTAATAACTAGAGTATGGGTGGTCATGTTTACTGATGAGGGTATCATAAATAATAATGGTTTAGACCAGAAAGGACTGGCATTAATTTAGTATTCGTAAGTTTAAAATGTTTACTTTTCTTTTATAAAATTGCTAAACTGCTATAATTGTTTTTATTATTTAGATAAAGCTTTTCGTCATTACTGACATCTTCAGGTCTTAAACAACGATGTCAGGACCATCTTCGTTGTTTAAGACCTGAAGATGTCAGTAATGACGAAAAGCTTTGTCTAAATAATAAAAACAATTATAGCAGTTTAGCAATTTTATAAAAGAAAAGTAAGGATGGCTGCTAATTTAAACAATACGAAGAATTAAAATGTTTAAATAGACTGTTTATTCACAGCCATAAAATCAATGTGTTAGTAAAATGTATTTGTAAGAGTTATTAGAAAATAAGATTTATATTATGTGTTTTAAATTAATTATGTTTGCTAAATAATAGCCTACATACCATTAATAATGTTTCAATAGGTATGCTATGTTAACTCAAAAATAGTTAAAAGTATATGTTCAAACCATATCAGCAATATGTTCAAGTGTGCAGATTGCTAAATAATGTTCATAATTATTTATTTTAATAACAGTAGTGTTAATTAAATACTACACCTCACAATAAGTTATAAACCATTTTATTTTCATATAATAGTAACTATGTAAAGTCAGAGGAGAAAGTAGGATTAAATTTATTTGAGAAAAACAGAAATATAAAATTCTAAAATCTAGGCCGTTTGGTGAATTCACAGAACCAATAAACTAGTATAATTCACTTATAAATCCTGTAAACTACCAAGATTTAGATAAGGTAACTTAGTTAAACACTACTGGGAATGATCCTATGAGTTAAAATGATAATAAGGAAATATACCTTAAAATATTGTAAATTTTCAAAATATATAAATTAATTAATTTTAAAGAGCAATGTCAAATTTACAGATTAACACAAAAAACCAGTTTAAAGGTTTAATTTATATGTATTTAAGGAAAGAAAGAGGAATATGACTAATTAAAATTTATTATAATAGTATTAATGACATTTAAAATGGAGGAAATCTGTATAAAGACGGAAATCCAATTTTGAGCCTATATTTCCAAAAAGTAAAGAAATTTGTTAATTTCCACAAAATGTCTACAGATATGGACTATAATACATCAATTTAAAAGGAATGAGATGATTAAACCAATGATAAGGTTCATAATTCATAAAAGTGATGAATAAAATAAATAAATTCCATATATAATGTAATATTTTATCATGTGTATGGGTAATCGAAATATGTTAACAATACTTTTTCAAGGATTAACTGGGCCAAATTTTGACCAAGTTAATTAGTCTTTTGTTGAATATCAAGCTGAATAGTTGAGTGACAAAACGTTCTTTAAATCGAGTAGAAAATGGTACGTCTAATTACTATTAATGTCAGTGCAACGAGAGGTAGATGAATTGAACACTTTCATAGCTAAATTTACCTAACCTTTAACGGCAATAGTGAGAAATAACACCTAACTTCATGATACGAGTGATATAAAACAGTAAAACAGTATATTTGACACAATTCAATCTACAACGCATAACCACATTTACAGAAACTTAACCCACAGGAGTGAACACATACAAAATAAACTAATTAACACAAGTTTACACGGAACACTTCTTCAGAACACACCAAATAAATTAACAGACATATTACACCAGTGCGGGAAGATTTCAGACATTCACAAAGGTAATTTTGTCGTGATTTTCGAACATGTCGAGTTCGCAGTAACTACGCCAGAAATAGTAGCGGCCATCTTTTAATTCAAGCCGGCCTGCCTTCATTATCCAGCAGTCACGTCATAGCCTGCATATGGTTTGACAACTTTCATAAATATTACATATTGGAATTATTTAAATTCTGTTGAATAATAATTATTGTATTTATTTTTAATTGTTAATGTTATACTTTCTCGTCACCCTTCTCTGACTATTAATTTTAGTCGCTCAAAGAACCTGTTTTTTAATATAATACATATCATAATTTTTGTTCTGTATGCACAATCGATAATTCCCGAGACGGAGTCGATAATTGCTCTCCATCGATAAAAAATCGATTATTTATTTAAATTGTTCAATAAATCTTTATATTTCCATTATTTTTTATCTGTTATTTATTTCACAGGTTAATTTAAGAGTATTTATTAAGACTGAGGGACTTAAAGAAGAAGAAAATATTTTATTTGAGTGAGATATTGGACCAGCAAGAAAAATCACCAATCGATTGCTAACTGGAGTTAATCTATTTAACTCCAGACTTGGTTCAAATCTTCGAGAAGTGCTCGATAGTCAATAAATACCTGCCTGATCAACAAAAGTTTTACAGAACCACTAAAACAACTTTATTTCTTATTTACATACATTAATAAACATAAACAAAATTTTTTACTATTTGAAAATTTTATTTTTTATAAAATTTTCTATCAACTTTTTATCTTTTGTAACGACCGGCATACAGCGGTCTTGTTACAACGTCCACATGTAAAGTTTATGCAGATCACATCTTCATATGTAAAGTTGTACTTGAATTTACCTCTTGAGGGGAGACGTCATCTTGCTTACTACTTATTACATTTTTTTCTTTTTTAACACAACTTTCTACAATTCACACATTACACTCGCTCGCCACGTTTAGCAGTGGTAGCTAACATTTAAAATTAAATTTAACCAGTGCCTTTTTGTGGAGCACTCGCTCGTAGTTCTATACGCTCTGACGGCAGCATTGTGACTCTCTACTCGATTCGACTGGCACATTACAACGGAGAGGGGCAAGTACTCCGCGATAATATAGTTCCTATTTTTATTTAAATTGACATTCTTATTACAAAAAAACAATACATTAATTATGCATATATAATCTAAGTTATTTATTTTAACTACTACTCGTGCCTTCAAATTACTAATTACAAAGATTATGATTTTTATATCTTCCTAAGTTACAGACGACTCGCTATGCACGTTGTGTCCGGAATTAACAGGTCACCGCATGATGACTAGCAAAGGGTTAACTGTGATATTAATAGCTTTTTTACAATTCGAATTTTTATTAATGCTTTAGTTAGATTTTCCATTTACATCTCATACTTATTCTGAGTTAGGACAGGGGCTTTAGGTTTAATAGTGCGATTTAAAAAATACTTAATTGCTAGTAAATTAATTTTTTATTTATTTAAGATTCTATATTCAATTAAATCGTCACATTCTGTTTGTCGTGATGTGTTTGGTTCGACCGTTGTTGTTGATTATTTGTTACTTTTGATCGTGTAATTCTAGCGGGAGCTTGTACTGGGTACGATTCAACAAAGCAAAATAAATTAAAGCAGAGATGAGTATTGATTTTTTTATGGAATTTGGAATATGAACTGAAGAGAAGGTCAGAAGCATACAGAATCATTAATGATAAATTCGGATTTTTGTCTCACTTAAGAAATACACCAGCTTCAGAAGTTGCAAGTAAAGCTAAGAAGTTGAAGGAAATATACAAAGACGACCTCGAAGAAGAATTTGTGAATGAGTGTCTTCATCTTCGGGGATATTTAATAAAAAGGGAACAAGTTGAAATGTCCCCACTCAGATTAAGCAAGATTCTCCATGAAGATGATCTACAAGCAGTATTCCCTAATGTTGACATTGCACTGAGAATTTTTTTGTGTACTCCTGCATCGAATTGTTCAGGCGAGCGTTCTTTTTCCGTGTTGAAAAGAGTGAAGAATTATCTCCGATCTTCCATGCTGCAGGAGCGCTTAAATGCTTTGGCAATTCTCAATATAGAGTCATAAATGGTGCAAGCCTTGGATTTCGACCGCCTTGTGACGTCGTTCGCGGAAAAGCGAAGTCGGCGGAGAAGGATCATGTAATGGTAAGTTTTAAAAAATGTTAATTAAAATTATTTTTTTGGGGTGGGGCGTTACCCTATGGCCGCACAGGGCAGCACTTCCGGTAAATACGGCCCTGTATGTACCCTTACAATATAATTGTGGACAATGTAGTCTTCGGTACTGTACTTGCAGTTTACATATTGTAACAAGACATATGAGCCCAATATTTAAGTAACCAAAATATTAACATATGTCATAATAATTGAGTCAACAAGACACACCAATTGTTTAATCTAAAATGCCAAGAATGGAACTACATGAGCAACTCATCAAGAAGAATAAACTCACAAACACAAGAGTTAATAAAAAGTAATGGTAAATAACAAATATAATAACATTATAAGAAGAAAGAAGATACAGCAAACAATGATTGTACCACAGGAACCAACAACCCAATAGTTTCGGTCAGTAAGAAACCCATGAAAACAAGGAAGAAACATACTACGAGAAAGACACCTAACAACCATGGCATAAATTATAGATTGCAAGAGCCAGTCAACTATAGATTAACATCTTACCCGTATAAATACTAACTGAAGAACTTACAGAGTGAAAAGATAGACAATAACTGACTAACTTAGATGACCCATATACAACTAATAATATTGTAAATGAGTAGGTCATCCTATATTAGACAAAGAGTGAAAGTAACAATAATGTTAACATAAAAGAAGCTGTAAATAAAAGCATAATGACATGTTATGCACAGCATCAATGTAATGTAAGGAAGAATTAGAATTGTCTCATAATTATAATAATTGTTAGTCAAGTAATCAAAAAAATCATGTAAGATAGAAAAAGGAAATAAATAATGAATTACCAGAATTACCAGTTGTCATTAATAACATTAGACTTGAAAAATCAAGGTTAAAAAATGTAAATTTGTATCAACTAAATACACCCATTGTTGCTACAAATAAAATAACCACATAACCTAAATACAGGTATTTTCCACCTAACTTCATATTTAATAGGAGGTAAAACATATCTGAACTAAAATATTTTGTACTCCAAATCAAGTAGAAGTAATAAGCTTTCTACCAATACCAATATAAGATACCAAGAGCAATCTTTATAGAAGAATTTAAGTAAAAAAGGAGAACCAAAACCAGCCAAAATGAGATTCACTAAGTGAAACATAGATAAAACCACATTGTAATGCTAAATAGAAATAACAGACGAATACCTATGTCATAAGTAAGATATAATACCACTATTATAATAGCATAAGAGTATTATAAGCAAGGACAATAATTAACCACACCTGTCATGTGACACCAGGTGTAATTACTATTATCCAATGCTATACGCAAAGGAACAGACTAGTGTGTTAAAAACACAAGACTAACTATCAATATGCTACTACTAGTAAACTATTCAAACTAAATAATAGTCTGAAATGACAATAGAATCCCAAATAAGAGTTAAAATAAATGTACACCTCATAGTGCAATATAGAGGTCATATTAGTGACAAAAATACCAAGGAATAACAATACATTCCAGACAAACAAAGACTAACAGTAGTTGTAACAACTTAATGTTTACAACTGGGGTAATACAGAAGTTACCCAAATACCTTTTATTATAAATAATTTGTAAATACAATTGATAGACTCATAGGCTAAGTCAATGATAGCATAACCACTATATTTTGTCATTAGATATAAGTAACAAATAAGTGAGAAGTGTGGGAGGACTTGGAAGGCATGCCCACAAGGAGGTATGATTGCCATTAAATAGTTTTAGTTTAAAAATAAATACAATTAATAGTGAATAGTGTAATGTGGTAATCTCAAACATTAACTCCCTTAATAATGAACAGAAGCACACCATGAGCGGACTCAAAATAAAGAGCCAAGTGTTACCAATACAGTGATAAGCTTAGATTTTAAATCTATGCCATAATAAGAAAGTTATTACAATTATAAGATATTTGTGTCAAATCGAACAAATTTTTATAATCTCCAAACCAGCCACCCCACGCTAATAACAACAATTAAAATATTGCGCGGAGGGGGTATGTGCATCAAATTAAAGATCATCAACCAATCAGATCCAAGAAATTAGCCAAATTTACAACGATCACACAACGGAACGGCAGAGAGAGATGCTTTTTCGAGAGACTTTATCATCAAGTTCAGAGGAAGACAGACGGCTACTCGACACCGCTAAGAAACAGCTGTTCACATAATTTGTGTGCGCCACCGTTGTAAACAAAGCAACATAACCTCAATTTGTGCCAACATAACTACACTAGTATTGAAGGTGTTTTAAGTGTAACAGTGCGTAATAAGGATTGCTAAGTGTATAATCCATAGCAATTCCGGGATTTAATTTATAAAAAGGGAGTACAGTGATTTTTCCAATATTAATTAAGAATTTGAAAAAACGATATAATCGAACCACATTCTAAAAATGTGTGTAAATAAAGTGTTCAGATTAAGGTGCATTATTAATATTATTCAATCAACAGGACTAATGACAATCCTCAACTTAATTTGAATATTCTATTTTTAAGAATTTTGCAAACAATCAATCATTTATTATGTATAAATACTGAGTGTGATATAACCACACCTGATTAAAGTTGTTGTTTATTAAACATAGATCAAACCAACAAGCATTCATAAGCGATTGAGAATTGTCAACTGTATGAAACAATTAACGAAAGTTAATGAAAAATTACAATGCTATTTATGTTTTGTAATTTAGGAAGAGTCTATTACTATTACTATTTAAATGTTTATGTCTATTATTAATAAGAAACTAAGGTTGTCAAGCTATATAAATACTTACAACTATACAATTACCTTTTTGTAAAGTCAAATGATGATTCAGATGTTCCATTCAACAACACTGTTTCAAAATATTATTTTATTGTTCACATTTTAAATGTTTTATCAAGAGTTATTTTAAAGTTAACAAACGTTCTTTAAATCATTTATTGTCGATTAACTAATAATTTTTTTAACCTAAAATGTCCAAAGCAGGCATGGTTATAATTTTGAATGTTAATTATTAAGAGATGATTGAATTGTAATAGTCTTCAAACTGCCTAATAACGGTAGAATAAGAGTTCTATTGAATAATTTGGTATTTTGCAAGCTAAAAGAACCCACATAAGAATTAACTTATTTTAACCAAAAAGCACTCTAACCATACACAGGGGTAAGCATCAGTTTTACCACCCTGAGACAAATTTTATAAAACAAACAACTAATGTTATTTTAATTTGAGCTAAAATAGTTAATGATACTTCAGATCATTATAAAGGAGTGTTAAACAGAATAAATTATCATTTTAAACGAGCAAACGGAGTCAGTTAGTTCATTTCAATAGACTAGATTTCAGAATAGGTGAACGACTCTGATTGGATAGCACGACACGCCGCGGCGAATTTGAATACGGTAAGTCAATCTACAGATTAGATTGCTACATCGACCCTGCAAGATCGGCAAGACTCACCACAAGTAAGTGATCATTCTTAAAAAATATTTATGCTTTCAGCGAGGAATCTACGTCATCATTTCGGCTAGTCGACGGAAGAATAACCATTTAAAATAAATTAACCGAAGTTGAAAACACTTCGCTAACTAACTTCCAGTGCATTCATCGGATTTATTTACATTGGATTCCATGTATCATTTATTAAATTGACTTAAATAAATCAATAAAAATAATAAAACTAAACTAAAAGTTATTGAAATTTAAAACAAAATAAACGGTCATTAGCACCCAGTAAACGGTAATCATACAATATGGGTGTTTAAAGACAAGCCGTCAAAAAGAAATTTGTTTTGGATGAAAGAAATCATGTTAATGTTTTGACAACAATGAACATCAATTGATGTCCTGCAGTTATTCTGGGTTTCTAGGTTTCTATATGCTACTGTGAGTTTAAATGGGTCCTTTAATCCGTTTTGAAACAAAAACTGTTATAGTACTCAGATCATATGCAGGATTGTATTTGCTTTCACGTTCATAACAACAGCTGATGAAAACTCTGTGTGTGTGTGTGTGTGTGTGTGTGTGTGTGTGTGTGTGTGTGTGTGTGTGTGTGTGTGTGTGTGTGTGTGTGTGTGTTATGATTAAAATTCCATTGTTTAATTAAGAAATTTAATTAAGAAAGATGTGTTATAATCACAAACAGAATTGACACTAGCTCGTTGTCAGATCAGAAATAACAATATTAGGACTAGACAGCTACTTTATTCCCCGGTAGGGGTACTTGTACTTGTATGTGCGGTAGGGCAAGTAGGGGTATAAAGTAGCTGTCTAGTCCTATTATTGTTATTTCCGGTCTGACGATGAGCTGTAAAGCTTGAAAGCGCTAATCTGAATAATTTTTCTATAGCGGTGTGCAATAGTGTTAATTCTGTTTAAAATTCCATTGTGTTTAGTAAAAATCCAGCGTTTTAAACTATTTAATTAAAAGAAAATTAAAATATATAACTGAATACAACTGATATGTAGAAACGTATGTAACATATTGGTTAATGTGTTTATAACAAATAATAATGACATTGTGAGTGTTTCATAACTACACTGTTCATAACTCTAATAATTCAGTGTTACCTGTTACAGGAGAACTACTTTACAACAATGGCAACTGCTCCAGAGACTGTAGTTTGCGAAGCATGTAATCTTACGTTTCTAAAGTATTCTGAAGGAATGCATTACACTGGGAAAAAACATTTAATGAAACAACAAGGATTTGAGAGATTGCTACATAGTATTTTTGTTAGCGGTAAGTATTGTAGTAGCATGTGTGTCAGTACAGTAATGTCTCATGACCAGAAAGAAAAGAATCAGTTTCTTTTACACGAACAGGCCAGCCATGGACCACGCGAATATCATTTCCTTTTCTTCTGCCAGAAGGCCCTCGTTCGCACACTTTGCTCCGCCTTCCTTTCCACTGTCCACCCTTTTCTCGTCTTCTTCTCACCGCAGAGAACCTCAAGATTTTGAATTTTGTTTTTGTATGTATTTCTATCCACACAGTCGTTCACGGTTTCATCATTACCTCCTTGAGTTGTTTGGTGTATCTGTTCAGACTGGAAAGTTGGCAAATATAGTTAAAAATTTGTTTATTTAATCTGGACTGAGCCATCCGAACCATATGTCAAAGGAATCTCAGTCTTTTCCTTTGGAAAGCCGTTTACAGATCTTCCAGTTCTTCTTTGAGTCTACGCCTGTACTCATCTTCGGTTTTCTTGGGGCCATAAATTTTCCGAAGCATTCTTCGTTCAATTTTAAGAAGAGGTTCCAAATTTTGAAAGCACATTGTTTCCACTCTGTACATGATAACTGGCCTGATCACAGTGCTATAATGGTGGACTTTCACTGGAAAGGTTATTCTTTCCGTACAGTTTCCCGGGTGTTAGAGTAAAGGCCTTTGTTAATTTGAGTTTTCTTATTAAATAATTCTTTGTCTGAGGCGTTTCGGGATATGTTTTCCCCAAGATATTTAAAATTGTTAGTATCTCTTGTTATATATTGTTGTTATTATTGTTAGATATTTAATGTTAGTTTTGTTGTTGTTTTATTTTAGGTGTTGGCAGTATACCAAAGAACCGCTTACACCATTTGTTTGAGAGGTTTGGTAAAATTGTAGAAATTACTGATTATAAAAACAAGCCATACTGTTTCATCAAGTTACAGACAGGTAAGTATAAGTTTGATTCGGAAGACGAATGGCTTATAATTTTAGTTTACTTTGTGGGATTTGTAGTTGTGCAGTTGTCAATAATAATTGACTGTCTGTAGTTTATAAATTATCAGTTCAGTGTAAGGTGCACGATTCTGTAGTATTTTAATCATTCAATTAAATCAGTTATAAAAATAAAAGAAGAAATAGAGCCCCAATACTACTTTTTTACTTACCTACTCACAGAAGATTCCAAAAGCCCCAGGGTCACCACCACATTTTTATAGGACGAAATGTGGAAACTGTATCACTTTCCCCATGAAAACAATTTCAAACAAAAAGTTTCCTCCACAGAAGACTCGCAAATTCGTTTAGACGAACTATTGGAATGCAGATCATAGGTTAGGTTGATGACGTTAAAATAACTTTACATTAATATTAGTATACATTTTTCTTTTATTTTAATAAAACATTATTTCATCTTTTAACCCAAAATTTCGGGGGACCGAGCTTTGTTCGGTTTTGATATTTATTTATATATATACAGATTATTATTTTTACATTAAATTGTCTATGATTTGTAAACATAAGCAGAAATTTGTAAACGTAAACAGAAACTATACGTGTATTGTATAAACATTTAAAATAATAGCAATTGCATTATACACATATAAATAATACAAGTAAATAGAATAATATAATACACAGTATAATACAAAATTATTGGAAAGTTATAGTAAAGTCTTCTAGTATTTAGTATTTTTTTCCATACAACATTTCGTGTATGGTGAGGATTTTCTGGTGGCAAAAGAACTTTTAAGCTGCTTCGTCTTTTTACTCTAGAAAATGCTACATACAACATTACATGCATAAAAACTGATATAAGTAAGTAGATACCAACGAATTCAAATGTTTGTCCTCGAACTTTGTGGATGGTCATAGCAAAACCAGGTCTTATGGGGAACTGATGCCATTGCATAGTACATCCAAGTTGATTTTTGCTAGAACCTAAAGTGATTCTTGGGATATGGACTTCTCGGCCTGCATTCTCTCCAGTGATAATCTTTGATTTAATAATATTGTTACACAACTCAGTAACTATTAACCTTGTTCCATTGCAAAGTCCTTTGGAGACATCCAAGTTTCGCAAGAGCATTATTATTGTATTTTTTACAAGTTTCAGTTCATGTGGTGGTAGATCAGCCATTTCAACTGAATTCAGGAATTCATAAGTAAACTCGAGACCTCCTTCTGGTTGATCTTTGACAGAATCATAACTGTTGTAAACTTTGCACTCTCCAGGAAGCTTTTCAATAATTTCTGCATTAATTTTATTAACATCTTTATTATTGGTTCTAGTATAGCCCTGTCCTTCGTATCTTCATATCTATTTTTAGCCAGACAGTCTCCGAATACTTCTTCAGTAAGATTGCCGTTGGAAAGAATATCCGCTGGTAGTTCAATCTCATGCATAGCATTTACTGGAAAGTCTCCATTGCTAACTTTTAATAAATATTCAGCAAAGTCTCTTTGCTCTGGATTCATACGCATATTTTCTGTCAGTGAAAAGAAGTTAAAATGACGTCAAGGACTGTTTTTCTTAATCGAAAGGTCTACCAACTCACTGCGGTTAGCACGAGGTTGAACGGGCAAACATTGCCGGAAATCTCCTCCAAAGACAACAATCTTTCCACCAAAGGCTATATTAGGATTTCCAATAGAATGAAGTAGTTGATCCATATTGTGTAATTCATATTTAGGTAACATACCCCACGCACAAACCCGAGCGTTTTACTCTATACTAAAACGTACCTTTCTGTTGTAAGTAAGTCACAAAGAACCAAAAGCAACTGTTTCAAAAAACTCATAAATTATTATTAACTTTAGCTTACTAACAACCTTTTTCAAACGTTTCAATACAATCTTTGAATTTTTTTGTTCATGACGTGTCCGTGTAGTAATGCTTACCTCAGAGAACACAGAAAACACAACAGCGTACAGGGTACACGTTATAAATTAAATACGTTATTGCTCGCTTAATATTATTAGATAGGGTACAAAATTATTGTTCGTCTCAACTCTTATTTTGTTTATTTACATTGATTGCAACAGCTATTTTTTCTTCTTCATATATAAACATATCGATACTGCGCCATTTGCATTTATCGACGGCTGGTTAGAAAGTGCAGTTGCCTACCAATAATTAATTGTCGCGCGGTATCGGTCCCGCGATATTTTAAAATAAAGGCCCTCAGATTTTGCCCTTAGACGAATTTTGCGGAAAATGAGACCGAGTCCAATCGATTCCTGGTGTCAAAATACCGTTAAGTACCAACTTCCGAGAAAATCATTAGAGCCGTTTTCGAGAAAAAAAAACATAGCTACATACAATTATTGCTCTCTTTAATAGTATAGGATATAAATGTGTTATCTAACAACTTATTATAAGTGAAGTTCAGCTAATCAGTATCTTTCTCTTACATACTTCTATCTCTACTCTCATCCCCCTTTTACACACACTCTCTCTTTTGTTTTGGATTGCGTGACGGTGACGCAGTTTATTCAGGCTCTCACAGTATGTCACAGCATTTATCGTTTCACCCCAAGGCAAAAAATCAACAAGCAACACCCCCTGCCTGTCCCAAAACACAGTGCACATGATT
Source organism: Magicicada septendecula (assembly GCA_034769895.1). NCBI lineage: Eukaryota > Metazoa > Arthropoda > Insecta > Hemiptera > Cicadidae > Magicicada > Magicicada septendecula. The sequence goes on along the minus strand of CM068373.1, from coordinate 196,663,056 downwards.
TTCCGGGCTGAAATGGTTTGCTTGAACTTCACCTTTTTGGGAGATGTTGAGTGCCTCCATTCAATGGACTGCTGTTTTGATTCCGGTGTAATGTGAGACACACATGTCTCGTCACCAGTGACGATTTGGCTTAAAAACAGATCACCTTCCTCACTGTACCTTGTGAGAATAGTCAGAGCACTGGCTAAACGTTTTGTTTTGTGCAACTCGGTCAGCATTTTTGGGACCCAGCATGAGCACAACTTCCGATAATTTAAGCGGTCTGTCACAATTTCATAGAGAACACTTCTTGAAAATTGAGGAAATTCATTAGACAGTGACGAAATCGTAAACCGCCTATCCTCACGAACGTTTTCGTAAACTTTCTGCACCAGGTCGTCATTAATGACAGACGGTCACCCTCTTCGTGCCTCATCGTCCACGTTTGTACGGCCTTCTTTAAATGCTCTAACCCACTTTCTCACCATGTCAATCGCTCATAGTGTTTTCCCTGTACACTTCACTTATCTGTCGATGAATATCGGCCGCTTTCACGTCTCTTGCATTTAGGAAACGAATTACAGCCCATATTTCACAATCGGCGGGACTTTCATTGGTATGAGGCATTTTGAACATGCACAGGAAATTGTAAACAAAGACTTTTGCTCACGTAATGGCGTCTGTAGCAAGCCAATAGATGCAGACACTCAGTGCGGATGCGCAGAACGGCGACCGCTGCACCGTAGCGGCGATATAGCGAAACGGTACGTACTAAAAAAAAAAAAAAAAAAACGCCTCGTATATATGATTAAAAACATATAATGATTAACATAATATTTTGCAGTTATGACAATTTTCAGTAATAAATGCATGAACACTTTCACGTCACAACTAAACCTACATGTAGTCTTCACACAAAAAATGAAAACAATTTTCTTTCTGTTAATGTCCAGTATATTGTGTGATTAAATTATTTTTTTAACAGTATGCAGCATGATGAAGATATTAGACTGACATTTTGTTAATTAGCCAAGATTTCAGATGTTTGAGAAATATCTATTTATTTTTTTATGTCAGTATGCAAACAAATGATAGAATCTGTGATACAATACGTAAATAAACTTATGTTTTTCTACGGTAATGAACTTTACCCTTTTTAGTTAAGGGTATTGAAAGCATTTTATTTTCATGTTGAACGTTCTTTTTTTCGTAATGTAGTTTCTGTTGAAATATATTTTTTAAGTATATTTATATACATAGAATGTCTAAACAATGAAAATGTAAAACTCTTTTATCACATGCTGAAGAATATGAGGAAGGAAAAGGAGTGCACTATAAAGTCAATCAAAGACAAACATGGTAATTTATTGCGGGAGAAAATCATGGAGCGCTGGAAAGAGTATTTTCAAGACCTTTTAGAGCAGCAGTCGGCAACCCTGCGCCCATGGGCGCCAGTCGATAAGATTTGACGCGCCCGCAAACCAATTTGTAATTTTATTTTATTTTGAATGAAGGAATGCACCCACATTGTACCTGCTCTTCAAAGTACTGTACTATAAAATAGTACAAGCCGTTTCAAATTTTACTTTTTTCTAATACAATAATTACTGCAATTTAATGTTTTCAAGAAAAGGAACTGAAACTTTTATTTATGTTTTAAATGTGATTGTTTCAAGTTTTACATTTTTGTGCACTTTATAAAAATAAATCGTTTTTATTATGGTAAGTCCTTTAATTTATTTTTATTAAAATGTGGTCCCATTTTTTTCGTTTAAAGTTTTGTTAGTTTTAACGTGCATGTGCATGATAACAGATTCTTAATAACCTACTCGTAATATAAACATTTTTTACAGATTTATATAAAAATACTGTAAAGCTTTTTTTTTTTTGATTCAGTGTTCCACGTTGCTAAATATAAGCGCTAATTATACAGCGTCAGTTAATGTTTGTAGCGTTCAGCTATTGACCATTGAAGTCCAACGTCCAACTCCGCTCCTTTCAATTTTGCATTGATGGGGTGGGAAGGGGTGTGCCCATCGAAATGGTCCTCAGTTATATATATGCGCTCCCATAAATTCAAAGGTTGCCTAAGACTGTTTTAGAGGGAAACTTAAATGCTGTGGAAGAAAACAGAGAATAGCAAAATTCTATTGAGAATGATAAAATAACCTTAATGGAAGTAAAAGAGGCCTTAAAAAATTGAAAAATGAAAAGGTTGCAGGAGACGACGGCATCTCTCCAGAGATGGTGAGGTCAGTGGGCAGTAAGTGGTGAAGAGTTTTTGCATTAAGATTATAAATGAGGCATGGAAGCAAAAGAGAATCCATAAATACTGGGAAGTAGCTGTTATTCTACTAATTAAAAAAAAAAGAGACGACGGGGAATGTCAGCACCATAGAGGAATTTCACTTTTTGAGTGTCCCAGGTAAAGTTTATTCAAGAATCCTAGACACTAGATTAAGGCAGCAATTAAGATTGCCACTGTGTCTGGCAGAAAGCCAGTGTGATTTTCAACCTGGCAGAACCACGCAAGATCATATATTCACTCATTCATCTTGCTTTTCTTAATTGGTGGAAAAAACATTCGATCGAGTGCCTGGGAGAAAATGTGGCAAACACTAGAAACTTATAATGTTGGAGCTGGGCTTATCAAAGGTATTCAAAGTTTTTACAAGAATTACCGCAACTATATCAGAACTTCAAACATCAAGCGAGTTTAGTACCTCAGCTGGAGTGAGACAAGGAGATATTCTTTCACCTTACCTTTTTGTTGTATTGATGGATTCTGTTATCAAGGAGAGTCAACAAAGAAGTAGGAAGTTTAAGGCAGGCAACTGGAGGCTGCAACCAATGTATTTCACAGACCTTGCTTTTGCCGACAACATTGTTCTGATTGCCAGCACAGAACAGAATCTGCAGCATAACATAAATATGTGGGAAGAAACAATGAGGACGAAAAATATGATTATTAGCCCCGCCAAGGTAAAGACAATGATAATTAGTAAGCAAGCAAGACAACACAGAATAGTAAAACTCGGTATGGAGAACCATACATGACTTCCATGTTGTAAGATTTATGTTTAAAATAATTTACTTGAATTCGGTTCGGTAATTTCTAAAAAAATATCGTCCACCCTCAAACTAATTTCACTATTTATAGATATTTTTGTAATTATGGGGTAGTCGTTTAATATAATGTTATTTTCAGTCACTTTATCCATAAAAATTAGGTAGGCTTACTTTATTTTTATATAAAGAAACCGACTACGCATATAATCATCCCTCCTCCGAAGCGCTCCGAAGTCACTCATGGACCCTGAGCATCTAGCGGATGGTTCATTCCCTAAAGACGAAAAGTCTGTCTATGAACCGTTCCTCTGTAAACACGTGCAGTTACACTGCCCAGCGATCCACAGGAAGCAAATCGATAACAAAAGCATGCAAATGTAAGAAAATAAACATGAGTGAGACCAGAAATAACGCGAATTGTGTGTGTGTGTGTGTGTGTGTGTGTGTGTGTGTGTGTGTGTGTGTGTGTGTGTGTGTGTGTGTGTGTGTGTGTGTGTGTGTGTGTGTGTGTGTGTGTGTGTGTGTGTGTGTGTGTGTGTGTGTGTGTGTGTGTGTGTGTGTGTGTGTGTGTGTGTGTGTGTGTCTTGCTTGCCTTTTTACTTCCATGTTCCATAAGGAAATGGAAGTATGGTGATGGCAAAAAAAATCGTGTTCGAGATAATTACAGATTCTGATTGTACTACCCTCAAAACATGAAAAAAAGTCATTTTTCAAAAAGTGTCTGTGTCTGTAGATTTTTTTCTATGGCAAATGATAACAGCCGCAAATTCAAACAGAATCAAATAATTTTTTGCACACCTTTCTTGAATTGTAGAGTACTCAAGGTCTGTTTATTTTGGTGAAGATCGGTTAAGAGAAAAAGGTAGTTTACCTGCAACGTTTTATGTTTTAAAAGAGTAATTTTATTTTTTGACGAATGATAACTGCCGCATATTCAAAGAGAATCAAATAAGTTTTTGCACACATTCCTGAAGTTTTAAGTACTCAAGGTCTGCTGATTTTTGTGAAGATCGGTTAAGGGAAAGGGGTAGTTTACCAGCAACGTTTTATGTTTTAACAAGAGTAATTTTTTCTATGACGAACGATAACTGCCGTAAATTCAAAGAGAATCAACCAATTTTTTGCATACATTTCTGAATTGTAAATAACTGAAGGCCTATTGATTGTGGTGAAGATCGGTTAAGGGAAAGTGGTAGTTTAATTGCCACCTTTAATGTTTTAACATGCATCCCTGAATTTCAGAGGACTCAAGACCTATTGATTTTGGTGAAGATCAGTTAAGAGAAAGGGGTAGTTTACCTGCAACGTTTTATGCGATAACAAGGTTAATTTTTTCTATGACGAACGATAACTGCCGTAAAGTCAAACATAATCAAATAAGTTTTCGTATACATTCCTATATTGTAGAGAACTCAAGGCCTATTGATTTTGGTGAAGATCGGTTAAGGAAAAGGGGTATTTTACCTGCATCATTTTATGTTGTAACAAGAGACATTTTTTCATGACAAACAATAACTGCCGTAAATTCAAACAAAATCAAATAATTTTTTACATATGTGCCTGAGTTGTAGAAGACTCAAGGCCTATTGATTTTGGTGAAGATCGGTTAAGGGGAAAGGGCAGTTTACCTGAAACATTTTTTGTTGTAACAAGAGTAAACTACTTAATTTTGATAAATAAAGTATCCTGATAAGAAGATCTTAATAATCCACTGTAGAAACGTAGATGAAATATCTATAAATGAACAGGCTAGTTGAACGGGGTGGGGGTAATTTTCTATAAATGAAAATTATAGTTGAAGGGGAGGGGATAATTTTTATGTGTACTACGTTATCGGCAACAAAGTAGTAGTTTCTTCAAATTCCTTCCCGGCCTGTTTGGCCGTAGTCCAATGTTTTCTGCAAAACCAGACGTTTCGGCAGTGCCGTCGACTGCCATCATCAGTGAAAATCGAGTGCGATAACGTGTGGTGGTATACATTAGTGGCCACAGTATTGTGGTTAAGGCTGAAGCAATAAGTGGAAAGAAGTAGTTTCTAATGAAACATTTCATTTCATAAATGATTTTAAATATAAATCTTAGAACATGGAAATCATGTATGGTTCTCCATACCGATATTTATTGCGGTAATCATAATAATAAAATGGAAACGTAAGCATTAGATAATTGAGATATGCTTGCCTGCCACGAACGATATATTTTCTCTCATACATGATTTAAATTAATATGAAAAAATTTTAAATTTTGTTAAAGTGAAATGAAATGTTTCCATAGAAACTACTTCTTTGTTGTCAATAACGTATTACACATATAAAACTTATAAAATTTACTTTCTCCATCATCAACTACGATTTTAATTTATAGAAAATTACCCCTTCCCCTTCAACTACCCTTTTCATTTATAGATATTTCATCTACCTTTCTACAGTGGATTATTATGACCTTCTTTTAAGGATACTTTATTTATCAAAATTAACTCTTGTTAAAACGTAAAACGTTGCAGGTAAACTACCCCTTCCCCTTAACCGATCTTCACCAAAATCAATAAGCCTCGAGTCCTCTACACTTCAGAACTGTATGCAAAAAAATTAATTGATTCTGTTTAAATTTGCGGCAGTTATCGTTTGACATAGAAAAATTCTACACACAGACACACACACACAGTCACTTTTCGAAAAATGACTTTTTTCATGTTTTGTGGGTAGTACAATCAGAATCTGCCATTATCTCAAACACGATTTTTTCGCCATGACCATACTTCCATTTCCTTATGGAACATGAAAGTAATAACCAATAACAAAATTGAACAAGTAGCAACATTCAGATATTTAGGTGCGAATATTGAGATTTTCAGTGAGGATGGCAGAATTTAGTCAGAGTTAGACATGAGGATCTTAGCTACAAGCAAGCTTTACGTTGGTATCAACAGGAAGTTTCTGGGAAAAAGCGAAGTGTCACAGCAATCCAAACTGACACTATACAAATCTGTATATGCTCCAACATTGATGTATAGTTGTGAGTCATGGACTTTGAATGACAGACATAAAAAGAGAACACAAGCAATGGAGATGAGATTCCTGAATAGAATTTAGAAGAAAACTGGTAGATATAGGGTGAGAAACGTTAACATCTGGAAAATTTTGAAGATATTCTCTGTAAATGATAAAATTGAAAGCTCGCGACTGCATTGGTTTGGCCACATCTGTAGGATGAATGAGGAAAGGTACCTGAGATGAGCATGGGAGGCAAAACCAGGAGGCAGAAGAGTGTAGAAGGCAGAAAAGAAGTTTGGGACTGTGCCAGGGTTTTGGCACTGGACAGGACGAGATGGAGAGCTCTCTCGAAAACCTCGACACCCGACGGGTAGAACAGGATGACTAAGAAGAAGAAGAAGAAGAAGAAGAAGAAGAAGAAGAAATGTCTTAAAGATAATTAATAAATTTTCCGACCAAGTAAATGAATTATGCATTACGTTTTTTCCTAGCATAATTTGAATATAATGTTTTTCTCAAGTTAACAAAGGATTCAGTGTGATAAGTACGGTATGGTCCAACAACCAGTTCCATTTGTTAATTTTGAGTGAACTAAACCAAAATAAATATTTTTAAGAATACTTTGAGGACACACATTTTTTAAGAAATAACATTTTCTCATTGTCTACTTTATGTCTTATGTTATTTACAGTGGTTGTTTGTACTTATATTTGAAGAAAATTCTTATATATAGAAAATGTTTGTTTTGTTCAAACAGGGAATCTGCACAGGAGGCTTTGAAGAAGAAAAGAGTGTTTTATAGTGGCGGTAGGCTTTTTGTGCATCCTGTGAAACCACAGTTCCACCCCAGTCAGAATGTTAGTTCAAGTAAGTAAGGGTTTTTTCTTTAAGATATATTATTAGAAAATATATAATAAGAGTATATATATACAACAGAACTTTTGTTTCTGACAGTTTCCTTTGGCAATTTCATTATTTGCTATAGTCTTTAACCCTGGAAGTGGTGAACATCGATTTTGAACTTTAATGCCCCAGTATCTCAAAATTGGATTTATTCTGCCATTCTGTGCTTATAACTTACACGCAATCACTAACTCAAAAACGTTATGTTCTTTATTTTAAGTGTTACTATGTTATAAGCATTGTATATACACATTAAACATTATGTTTTCCTCAACCATGGCTTTTATTTATTTCAGCAGTAAACTCAAAACCAAAAACCGTTGTCACCTAACCTCACAAATGAAAACACCACGTATTTTCGCTTTGCATTAAGAAATAGGACAATTTACAATTAGTACACTTCTTATTTTCTACATCATAATATATCAATACAATCGCATATCAAAAACATCAAAAATGTACTGCAGGAATGGAAAAAGGTACAGTTCCGATGCTGCTAAATAGCATTTGTTTATTTAATTGTTACTATGGTAATTAATTCTGGTCTGCATGGTGTTGACATCTTTATACACGTCAACAAAAGGGCATAACTAAAAGGGCCTAAATCGTGCGAACAGAGCAGAATATCAGATTCAAAGTTAAACATTGTTTTTTGCCTAGTGTCAAATGTTACCTGTGTAAAATTTGGTGGCAGTTGGTGTAACGGTGTGGATCTGTATTCAGTACAAATAAATCCTCAGAGTAGTATTACGTATATAAGCAACATGTAGACAGTTCTTTTATACAATTTTTTTTAAGGTTGTAGGGAAAGTTTGGCGTATAATACAATAATTAGTTTAGTCTGTTTTGTTTGAAAATTATTCTAAAAGCTGACGAGTTTTGTTGGTTTTGGTTTATGTATTTACTGTGAACTGTGTTTGGTTATGTTTGCTTGTGTTTTACTGTGCTTGTTTTAATATTTTTAAGTAATTAGGTTTAGTTTGTATTTAAACAATATGAAAACTGAAAAAACGAAAAATAACACTTTAAGGGGGCATTAACATGGAAAATTTGAACATTTTTTCAAAAGTTTGTTTTTTATGTTTTTGAATACAATTATATTGAAAAATAATAATTAATAAATAACATACTTTTCCAAAATTCTTACCTTTATTGGGTCCAGGATCGTTCACTCGAACTCGTGACCTATAAGTGTGATTTAGGGTTTGTGTTGTTTAGTAAATTCGACTCTCCTTGAATTTGTTACTATCTCAGCTTTATTTAACATTTCTTTATTTTCTCTTTCTTTTTAACTTCCTTAATTTCTATTCATTTCATTATTGATTCTTATGTCACAAAACAGGCTGTAGTATATTTACGTATTCTTAAATTAAATATTTTTGACAAGCCAACCCAGCTCATTCATTCTTACCATTCACACATTTTACGCCATTTACTTTAGAGCTCTTTTTTGATTTGTTATATAGATTTAATTAATTTTGAAACAGTTACTTTCCTGTTGTCTCCATGCAGACCACGTGTTGAAGTCACTCCGTTTTTTGTTCCCTTAGTTGTCCGAATTATGTTTTCACTGATTAAAATAATGTCTACTGAATATTGTTTAAAGTTTCACTACTGTTTGAATCCTGTATTACATTATTATTTATAGTTTAATCACATTTTTTTAGCACTTTTATTAAATTTTGGCTCGAGAGCCTGTTTACTGAACCAGCCGGTTCCGCTAAGTGGCTCATTTTCAATATGGCCCTCGGCATCCCGAGAGCATCAACTTATGTTCTCATTGGTTAACGCTAATTATCGTAGACACGCACTCGCCAACCAGCGAAACCGTATGTGATCTTCACTCTGTCTGAACAGGCATCCGCACGCTCTGTCACATTCCGATGCTCCAGGATTTGTCGCAAATTGTCGGGCTTACTGGACAAACCGACAACTGGGTGTTTCAAAAGTACACTCTGCTTATTAAAACTGAAACCCTGTCTGGGCGATCAGTGCCGGCTTTAGGGTAGGGCGACCGGGGCGGTCGCCCAGGGGCCCAATGTCTTTTTTTACTCACCATACACGGGCTACTAAATTTACATTACCTGGGTTCTTTATATAGCAAACGAGCACCTAAACCCACATACCCTAAGCTCTTTTCACTACAGATGGGATATCAAACCCACAAACTATTGGTTTTTTAAACCGTAGACGGGCTATTTACTGTAGCGTACTTACTAAAAAAGACAAATAAACCCCTGAACCCTGAACTCCTTATACCGCGAACCAGCTATGAAACTCACAAACCGTAGCCTCCTAATTTATAACTTATTTATTTATCAATTAGTATTTAAGATAAAAAGGTTCATTTTTATAACGATAAATAAATAAGTTTTTTACTAAAAAAGTAAATTTTTATTGAATCCAATACAGTTCGTTTTTATGTCAAATGCTCTTCTCACTGAGATGCCGATACCTATGTTATGTACCTTTTCCAAAAATTAATTGAAATGACATCTTTTTTCTTTCAATTGACGTCAATATCGCTTTTTTATATTTAAGTAGAAAATTAATACAGTTGCAGTTTTGAACATATAATCAAAAGAAATACATTAAATTTGATTATCTTTTTTTTTTGAGTAATTGTAAAATTTCAAGCAAATTATGAATGTTAAAATTCGTTCTCAAAAAATGCAGCTCAAATTTCGTAACTCGCTTGTTTATTGTTTTAACTCGACGTAGTTTTTCCGTGCCGCCCGAGTTGCACGTTCCACGTTCGGACTTGTAAACAAGTGCGAGCGCGACAATCACTAGGTATATTTATTGCATTTGTCAGTTTATTAGCAGACCTGGATGAGTGCGATGCTTTTGTAACTTAAAAGTATTATTGATTCTTGTTTTAATAGTATTGTTCTTAACGAGTATACTACAAGTTTATTAAATATCGAATAAATTACGGCATTAAGTTTAAGGTAAGTAATTGCAAAGTTATTAAATATTGTGTTTTTTTTTTGTGAAAAAGT